>JBAMBO010002648.1:0-46797 GCA_037044535.1 Lordiphosa magnipectinata | reverse complement strand
GACAAAATTAGAATATAGTGTGGAAAAGGTCAGTCTATAGCTTGTGATAAGGTTAGAAAAGTAATTAGATCAGGTTAGGATAGTGCTAGGATAAGGTGAAGCTTAGGTTAGGAAAACTAAGAATAGGGTTGGAATAAGGTTCGGATAGGGTTAAGATAAGATTAGGATACGGTTAGGACAAAATTAGAATAAAGTGTGGAAAAGGTCAGTCCACAGCTTGTGATAAGGTTAGGAAAGTAATTAGATCAGGTTAGGATAAGGTGAAGCTAAGGTTAGGAAAACTAAGAATAGGGCTTGAATAAGTATCGGATAAAATTAAGATAAGGTAAGGTTACGGTTAGGACCAAACTGGAATATAGTGCGGAAAAGTTTAGGCTATGGTTTGGATAGGGTTACAATAAGGTGAAGCTAAGGTTTGGAATACTAAGAATAGGGTTGGAATAAGGATCGGATAGGGTTAGGATAAGGTTCGGATATGGTAAGGATACGGTTAGGATAACATTATAATAAAGTGTGGAAAACAATTAGATAAGGTTAGGATATGGTTAGAATAGGGTTAGAATAGGGTTAGAATAAGGCTACAATATAGGAAGAACAAGATGAATATTAACTTTAGAGAAGGTAAGGTAGGAGGAAGGTAAGCTAAAGGAAGGTAGGCTGAAATGCACTTCGCTGAAGATGAGGTTATGATAATGTTAAGTCAAGTGTAGCTAAGGTTTGGATAAGCTTGACATAAGGTGAGGTCAAGTTGAAGATAAGGTGTGTGCAAGCTTAAACTAAGGTTAAAGCCAGGCAGAGATAATGTGAAGATAAGACAACTTCAAGGTTAAGAACAAACTTATTAAAAATGAGGTAAAAATGAGGTCAGAATAAAGAAATAATAGGGTTTGGCAAATGTTACCATAAAGTACGCATAAAGTTTTGATAGGGTTTGGATAAAATTAGGTCTCGGCTTTGATAACGCTAGAATAAGAGGTTATAAAGGTTAGAATATGGCTTACGGACAACGTTAAAATATAGTTGGAATAGGGTGAGCATAGGGTTAAGCGAAGGTGAGAATAAGGTAAGGATAAGCTGAAAGCTAAGCTAAGAGGCCGGTTGACCTAAGTTGGTATCAAGACTTAACGGATAAGATCTTCGATCAAGTTTGTTTCAGATTTGGAAACTATCTCCCCCCCCACAAACCGAAAAGAGCTGTCAGAGCCATCATTCTCAAGTTAGATCCTTTAAGCATTAAAATATATGCCCTTTTAGTTCAAGAATTATCTATTCTATCCCCTCACATCGTACTATCTAAATAAAGTTATGAACGAAGCGTTTTTGATTCCAACAGAATGAAATCACACAAAATCAAAACTGCAGGCCAATCGACTGCAGTCTACTAGTTTCTTATCATTTTAGGCTTCGCTCAAAAATCATAAAATTTGTTTGTTGTTTAGTTGACCTGATTTTGATATGGCTCAAGGTCAACTTTGGTTATTGTTCAATGATCAACAAGACCACGCCACAAAAAGAAGATTTTGTTGATGCGCATCCGAATCGGTTTCAACTGATTTATGCATATTTTCCCCTGCCCAAAATCAGCATTCCAAAAGTGTGTCAATACTCGGTGGCTGCATTTTGGTCTCGTTATTGTTGTTCGTCTCCTCTCAGTCGATTAATGACCTAAATTTCGTTTGACCGCCGCACTGACCACAGACACTTCACGTTTGCAGTGTGTCATCATCATCATCATCATCCTCATCTCCATTCCACTCCACCCCACTCTATCCCACTCCACTCCACTCCGCTTCACTCTTCTGTCATGTCTTTCGAATAACACTTTCCATTTCTATAAGCTCACGTACGCGCCAGTCGTACCCCCCGACTATGACTTGGCGTTTCGTTTTAAATCAAATCAAATATTTGCTTTAGGTTTTGGGCGTCTTTCTTAAAAAAAAAAAAAAAAAAATAGGGTCTTATATAAGAAGTTTGGGTGGTTTATGACATTTGCGTTTCGTGTTTTCTTCTCTGCGATTTTTTATGGCCACATTGTGAATTGGCTTTTGGCATGCGAAATTTGCAATTGCTGAAAAATGTTAGTTGATCGAGTGCATTAGCTGAGTGTCGTTAATTGCCTGACACCTGCGAAATAAAACGTGTCTAACCTTGGCACACTTGAGCCAAACCCAGAAAATAATGCTGCAGCTGAGCAACGCGGAAGTTTTTATGGGGACGGGCCCCGCCTTCATTCGGGATCGGCCATCATTTCATTACGGAAGCTGGCATTCATCAAAATTAGAGTTTGATTTCGTTTGATCGCCAGTTTGAGTTGGCAATTTGACATTTGGCATTTCGGTTTTGGGTTTATAGTTTGGCCTTTGGGCCAAAAGCGGAAGCCATTGTAGGCGTTGAATCCAGGCCACGCCCAGCGCTTACGGCTAACATAATCGCTATCACGCATACGCACTGTATGAAACTTTCACTGGTGTATTGCTTTATGTTTTTGGCGGGAGAGAGATTAGGTTTGGATATTTGCTAAGATTTTTTTTGTTGGTTTAAGTCTGGGGTAAGGTTTTGTTATTTGATTAAGAAAAAAAAATATGAAATGATATTAAAATTTTTTTTATTAAAAGAGAATAACCAATTTAATACTTAAATTAAAGACAACAATTTCGAAGTTTAGATTAGAAATGTAATTCTCCTTTCCTTTTACTAATTTTCCTTAAGCTTAGCAGCTATGCCTAAAAGTCTGCAGCTTCAGTTGACAAATTTACCCTTTGAAAGTGTGACACTTTTGCCGGTATCAGACCAACGCACAGTGGGGCAATTGACCAGAAAAGTTGAATAAAAAGTATTCTATGTTAATGAACCATGTTGCTCATCAACAGCCCAAGTAACCACGCCAAGGTTTTTCTTTAACTCATTCAAAAAGTACAAGGCTACAAAAGATATGAGTTAAAGAAAAAGCTTGGCTTGGTTATTTAGACTGTTGATGTGCAACATGGTTCAGTAAGTCCCCGATCTAACACAGTAAACTACTTTTTTTTAACCAAAATATTAATTTATCTTTCATAGTTTTTCTAGCATTTCCACACTTTTGTGGTAAAATGTTTTCTTTCCATATACGTATGGTTTTACTTATTGGTCACTGTGTTAGCAGTGGGAAGGAAATCTCTCACACTAACATAGTAAGGCCATTTAGGGACTCACACACACACACCCACACAAATGCTACTGGTAGCTTAGCGCTGTCTTGCACTGCCGGTTTTTGCTGTTAAGTCACTTTGGAGTTCCCAAGCGGTTCTAACCGCGCTGGCATGAGGAGGCAGCTGCTGGCTGGTAGTCGGGCTAAGTCCGCTGAAGATTTAAAAGAGATGTTCTTGAAACAGTTTCCTTTGTGGTGTTGTTTGTTCCTGTTTCAAAGTTATGTGCAAACATAAATGGACCACGAATCGGATAAAACTTGAAGGTTTGGTTTTCTTTTCTAAAAAAATAAAAGTGAAAACAAATCCAACCACAAGTCTTATGCTGGTTCTCTTAATGAACAATAAAATAATTTTTTGAAAGTTGTTCAACTTGTGAGCGAGACTGGGAACTTATTGAACCATCTTACTAATATATTATAAACCACACCCAGAAAAAAATATTACCTTAAACTGTTAAAAATTACCTGAAATTTAAGTCCATATTACCTAAAATAACAGCCAAGATGTATATATGCACTTAATTTCAGACCTCTATTACCTAAAGTGTTCTAGGCAATAAATTGGATTTTTAGGTAGTATGTGACCTAAAATTTAAAGCGGTTTTTTAGGTAATAGAAAGGCCTGCATTTTAGTCAATAAATATGCTTTTTAGGTAATGTGTGTCTTAAAATTTAAGGCAATGTTTGACCTTAAAGCGTCTTTTTAAGGCAATAAGCAGAAAAAAATTCGTTAGAAATGTAACGCTACGAAATCATTGCATACGGTCCGGGAGGGGGGGGGGGGGGACCCCACACACCAACACAACCACACCCCCTCCTCACCCCTCTCCTCCTTCTAAATTGTTCAACATCTGTTTCAGCATATATTTTTTGTTGGTTCAGCCATGTCTTCATTCTGAAAAACATAAATATTTAAATTTTATTTTTACGTTCTTTTGCGCAGGACTTCGGGGACGGGAGGCGGCCTCTTTACTCACGCGACTATCAAGCACTATTTTCAGAGAGCGACAAAACATAGTAAAGTATGAAGCCGTATGGCTTATGCACGTAGTATTTAGCCAGTGGTGAAGAAAAAGAGACGTTGCCTTAGAACTTGGAGGTCGTGGGTTCAAATCACGGCAGAAGCATATTTTTTATGTTTTTATTTTTATTGTAGGTTTACTTAGCTCACACGGCTATTACTACGTTTATACGCACGTCTTATTTGCAAATATCAATTTTGTGAGTGACAAACTATTGCGAGTTATTGCGAATTAACTTACCGTTTAAGTTAATTCGTTATTTGCAAATAGCTAAGTCACGAAAACAATTACTGATTAGTAGACTTATTTGCAAATAGTGTGCTAGGCGTTGCCACTCTATTAAGCGAATTTGCCGTTTTCAACTAGATGGTAGCACTGCTATATTGTAATCAGTGATGCCAATGCCTCTAAACACAAAAAGGACGGTTGAACCCAGAAGAAAAGACAAAAAAAGGGACAGATTTTTTTTAAAGGATAAAAAAACAGCACAAACAATGTTTCCTTATTAATATAATAAAGTTATAGTGAATATCAAAAAGATGACGACCTTTCTAAATTGATCAATTTTGAGTATAGTCGTCTCGAGGTCAAATGAAACACGCAGATGTGTATGCTGTTTTTTCGATGTATTTCGGTTGCTCACCGGCCACCATCTTGAGGGACAATTATTTTACACGTCTGTGCCGTCTGACGTGGAGTTGCGAATTAACATTCGTTCCAATTAAACGAAGACAACAATCAGGAACTTGATAATTTTGGCAAGCATGTGAGGCACCAAACATTGTTAGTGAAGCCTCCTGACGACAAGCTGCTGATGTTGAAAGTGGCTGAAACGTAATATTGTTTACCTGTGCGAAAGGCACTGCATTTTGCGGTGTTTTTATGTATGTGTGCGTGTGTGTACATGTGCGCGGATCTGGTCAATCTTTGGATTTAAACTGCAATTGCAGTATGCCTCCAGATCTGAATCCTTGGCATCTCGGCAGGTCCTTTTAACGAAGACTCGTGAAATTTTTGATGGTAAAAGTCTTTCGGCATGTTGAAACTTTAAAACGCCCTGAAACGATACTCGATACGTCTGATTTCGATTACACACAAACAAATAACAGGGTTGCATCGCTTTGAAAAATGCTTGTCGAAGGCGGAAAATCAATGTCATAGCGATGCGACATAGTTGAAATTGATAAACTGTATGAGCGCGTTAAGAAAATTAAAAAAGAATGGATAAAGGATAATAAAAAAATAAAACAGGCATTTTTTTTCGGATAGGGGACGTTTCAAAATTTTTCCGGAAATCGGAAAAGGACAGATCTGTCCGCAAAAAGGACAAATTGCCAACACTGATTGTAATTGACATTCATATTGACTGGTATGACTATAGTATTTGGTGTATAAACAGTGAGTTAGTTATTTAAAATTTATTTCTATTTGCAAATAGCTGGCGAATAAACGTAGTATATTACTCACACGCGAACGGCGGCGCTTAAATCATATATATGAAATAATAATACTAAGTTTAGGAAATTGGCATAATTTTAAGGCAAAGAACTTCTAAAAAATGTAGTCCTAAAACCAGAATGTTTATGTAAAATGCCCTATATTTTAGGAAATAATTGCCTGAAAATGACATTTTAGGTAATAAAATCCATTTTCCTAAAATTTAAGGAAAATCTTTTTTCTGGGTGTAGCTGTTCCGGGGCGTGTTGCTGCTTCGCCCCTTAAGTATTTTAAACACAAAACGAAGAAGTGAAACTTACATTATGCCATCTATCAAATCATCATGAAAATCTAAACTCAATTTGAAATTTAGCCAATTTGGAAATTTGTAGACCTTTTGATCTTCACCATCTATCTATTCAACTCAGCTCATAAGAAAATTGAGTTATTTTTCGCATTTTTTAAAACTTTCGGTCTTTACCAAAAGTCTGTTTAAAGGTCTTCAATTGTTTCGCGTTTTTTTTTGGACCGTTTGATTTACACCTCCTATTTACCCTTATATTTACCCGTATGTTTACCCTTATATTACCCCTCTTCATGACAATCTAAACTCATAATAAAATTTTGCAAATTTCTCGATTTTGTTTGACCATTTGATCCACACCTCCTTATTACTCGTCTATTTACCCGTCTATTTAACCATATTTATGACAATCTAAACCAGTAGTGTCCAAACTCACACAACCAAGCATTGCATATGTGTGCGTAGCTGCGAAACACGAAGTAAGCATGTTGACATTTCCACATGAGCAATAAACAAACGAACAAATGTCTTGTGAGAGAACACAAAGCCGAACACGCGCATCGTAAGAGAGCCAGCCGCCAAGCGTGCTATTTATAGAATACACATATTCTCTCTCTCGATATATGTGACGGCTGCGACGCCGGCAGAATTTGGCTTGCCAACCACGCGTGGTTGCCTTTTCAAATTTTGGACATCGCTGATCTAAACTCATATGTGAATTTATGCTAATTTATATACCCGAATATTTACTCGTCTTCGACAATCTAAACTTATAATAAATTATTTAAAATTTCGAGGTTTTTTTTAACACTACGGCTTTAAAACACAGTAAGACTCCATAAGCAGCATTAGGTGGAAAGATCATCCAGATTGTTTTGCAGCATCCGTGCTGGTCATCTGCGTACATTAGAAATTTTACCCTGACGCCCTTAAAACACACCACTGTTTGACTCCAGCGTTGTTTTCAAGCCAGTAGGAGATCAGTGAATCATCCCACACTGCTGATTTGGTTCCGTCATAAAGTGCGTGTACAGCCAGTAAAAAAATTTAAGGACTTGACTTAATTTACATATAAGGCTTCTTCTGTTGACTGTATCAAAGGCAGCTTTGAAATCCACAAAACATAGGTACTTACTTTTTTCTTTGCGGCCAGAAACGATAATGCTATGTTTGTGAGTACAAATATGCTGTCCACCGTTGAGTATTCTCATCTGAATCCAAACTGAAATGATTACCCATCTCTCAAGACGGGAAAGAAGCACCGAGGCAATTTTTTTTTGATATTGCGTTTATACAGGAGATTCCTCGATAGTTCGTAGCGTCGTTGGGATTACCTTTTTTTGGAAATGGTTAAAATTTATGCTCCTTTTAAAGCTTTGCAGGGATGATTTTAGATGTAAAAATCCGGTTGTATTCATTTGTACACTCAGAAAAAAATATAACCTAAAACTGTTTAAAATTACCAGAAATTTAAGTCCATTTTACCTAAAATGACAGCCAAGGCCTCTATCACTTAAAGTGTTCTAGGCAATAAATTTGATTTTTAGGTAATATGAGACCTACAATTTTAGGCAATGTAAGGCTATAAAACGTCGTTTTTAGGTAATAAGCACCACCCCCACAACACACACCAAAACACCACACCTCCACCACCAAATTGTTCAATTTTTTTCTATATCCATCCGTCCCATCGGGCAAATTTTAAAACTTACTTAAAATATTGAAAGGATATTTCCAGAATTTTTTCAAACGTATAAAAACGGTTGACGGCGATTTAATTTTTTTTCCTTTCGGCGGTTTCTTCCGCCGTTTAACCATCGCAAATATTTTTATCACAAAGTAAAGGAAAAACAATATTTTTTGAAATTTCTTTTTTAGTTTTAGACCCATCAAATATTTAGCTATAAGCAACTTTAACAAAAAAAAAAACAATCGCTTTATCTTTGCATCCCACAATGGGAAAATTCTGAGCAAAATATTAAAAATCGTGGAAAACTGCTGTTATTGCATGACGAAAAATTTCAGTTGATGATTCAGAACTCAAGCTGATGTTACTTATACATTTGATAAAGTTTGTCATAACGCTCTACTCGCCAAGCTTTTTAAGCTAGGGTTTCATTCCTCTTTATTGTGCTGGATTCAATCTTACTTGGACCGCCGGACTTACAAAGTCAAAATAAACAACTCGCTTTTTCCTAAATATATGGCTACTTCAGGAATTCCACAGGGCAGTGCCCTTGGTCCTTTACTTTTCATTATTTTTATTAATGACATTTGTATGCATTTTCGTAACTCAGAGTTTCTGCTGTATGCTGATGATCTTAAAATTTACCGATCAATTAAATCCTTAAGTGATAGTCGATTGTTGCAGTCTGTTCTATATATAGGGTAAGTGCATGGTGTGCTCTCAACTTACTCCCTCCTAATCTCAACAAATGCTTTATTGTTTTTACAATATTACGGCCACTTACTCGATTTCTAATCAAACTTTATCGAGCCGGGTTGAGGCCATTGATTTGGGAGTGAAACTTGACAAAAAATTTACCTTTAATGAGCACATAAATTATATATTTTGCCAAAGGCCTATTCCATGTTTGGCTTTGTCAAGCGCCATGCCAACCAATTTAAGGATCCTTATACTAGGTTGAGACTTTACTCTGCATTTGTGCGTTCCAAGTTAGAGTATGCATCATTTATTTGGAATCCCTCTAATGCAGTTCATACAAAGAGGCTTGAAAGGGTGCAGAAAAAAATTTCTAAAATTTTTTCCGATCCTTTGCCGCCTTATTTTAGTAGATGTGCCTTGGTGCATCTTTCCACCCTAAAAGATAGAAGAACTATTGCGTCTTTATTGTTTTTGAACGACCTTGTTTTTGGCTGCATTGATTGTCCTACCTTGTTAGGGAAGATAAATTTAAATGTACCAGGCAGAAATCTTAGAACCTTCCAACCCTTTTCCAACCAATTTTCCCGAACTAATTATTCCCTTAATGAACCTATATCTAGGGCTCTTAAAAACTTTAACTCCTTACCCGTTGGCATGCGATTTGAATTCGACTCCAATAAATCGACAATCAAAATTTTGTTAGCTGAATACTTTTCTTCTTTTAAAAACAAATTTTAGTTACATAATTTAAGTTTAAAAATAGAGTAGCCTGTTAAGATCTTTGTTCAATTGGCGAATGAATAAATAAATTATAAAAAGTTAAAAAAAAATAGTTGCCCACTTCAGAAATAATTACCCATATATGAAATATTAATACTAAATATTGTCTATGTATATTAGTAGTAGGTTGTCAAACTTCTCTAAAGAGAATCTCTTATCGATTTGAACTTGTCAAATTACATCAAAAAAGCAAACATTTTCCAAATATTTAGAGTTATTTGCTTTGCTATTACACTATCGTCAGAGGGTCTCTTTAGAGATGTAGCTTAAGTTTAGGAAAATGGCATAATTTTAAGGTAAAGGATTACAAAAAAATTTAGTCCTAAAACAAGATTGTTTAGGTAAAATGCCCTATATTTTAGGAAATTATTTCCTGAAAATCACATTTTAGGTAATAATTTCCATTTTCCTGAAATTTAAGGAAAATCTTTTTTCTGGGTGTAAGTAGCTGTATAAAAGAATCAGGTGCTCCTTTGAGGAATTCGACTGGAATACGGTCTTCTCCGGGTGCTTTTTTATACCCTTGCAAAGGGTATTATAATTTGCCCAGAAGTTTGCAACACATAGAAATCTTCATAAATCCATAAACTATATATATTCTTGATCAGGGCGACGAGATGAGTCGATTGAGCTTTGTCCGTCCGTCTGTCTGTCCGTCTGTTTCTACGCAAACTAATCTCTCAGCTGAAATTTTGCACAGAGTCTTTCTTCGCTGCTAATGTCGGAACCGACCGGATCAGATGACTATATCTTATAGCTGTCATAGGAACCATCTGTCGGAAAATGGGTCTTAGTAGGAAAAACTTTTTTGTTTTCAATGTTACCGTCCTTAAACTCGTCCATTATTAATATTAAATGCTTTCAAACAGATTTGCAAAATTTGGTCCAAATCGGATGACTATATCTTATTGCTGTCATAGGAACCATCTGTCGGAAAATGGGTCTTAGTGAGAAAAACTTTTTTGTTTTCAATGTTACCGTCCTTAAACTCGTCCATTATTAATTTTATATGCTTTCAAACAGATTTGCTAAATTTGGTCAAAATCGGATGACTATTTCTTATAGCTGTCATAGGAACCATCTGTCGGAAAATGGGTCTTAGTAGGAAAAACTTTGTTGTTTTCAATGTTACCGTCCTTAAACTCGTCCATTATTAATATTGAATGCTTTTAAACAGATTTGCAAAATTTGGTCAAAATCGGATGACTATATCTTATAGCTGTCATAGGGACCATCTGTCGGAAAATGGGTCTTAGTGAGAAAAACTTTTTTGTTTTCAATGTAAGCGTCCTCAAACTCGTCCATTATTAATTTTATGTGCTTTCAAACAGATTTGCAAAATTTGGTCAAAATCGGATGACTATATCTTGTAGCTGCCATAGGGCCGATCGGTCGGAAATTGAGTCTTAGTGAGTAATACTTTTTTGTTTTAAATTTTATCTGTCTTAAGCTCGACGATTGTTAATTTGATTCGTTTTCAAAAAGATTCGCGAAATTTGATCGAAATCACATGTTTATCTGTCGGAAAATAGGTCCTTTGCGTTCTTAGACTCTGACATTTCAGAAACAGCATTTGCAAGGGTATAAAAACTTCGACACAGACGAAGTAAGCTTTCCTTTCTCGTTTGACTTGACTTAGATATTGCCCGTTGAGCTTATTCCCCAGTTATGGGACAAATCTAGATCATCATCCAACACTTGAGGTAAACTTAAACTGAATTGGCTTACTATCAACAAAAAGTAGCCTCTGTAAGTAACTTGCTGGACTAATCGAGTCCGCCTCCGTCTAATATATGTATGTGAAACTTATTGTTGACTCTGCCCTCTGCATGGTTCGTCACTTGGCTAGGCCCTTACAAAAAGCATAGTCTACCATTAGGCCCCCCCATTCCCTTTCACCACAAAAAAACCCAGAATTGTTTAAATTAATTTTATTTAACAACTAAAACAAATACGTTTAATAATATCAATAAATACATAAACAAATATTAAAAAAAAAAAACAAACAAATACGTATAAATAATTAAACAAATTTTAAAAAACCTACAAATTTTGCGTGTAAACAAAAAAACAACAAAATAAAATAATCCACATTTGACTAGTTGAAATTAGCGATAGACATTTTGAGGATGATAGTAGTAAACTAGGTTCCAGGTGGTGGCGGTCGTGTGGAACTGTTGGTAAATGGACGACGTGCTCCCCAATCCTCTTTAATCATATCCGAGGCCTTCTCGCCTATGGCTATAACTGGTGCATTCGGATTGCCATTGACAATGGTGGGCATAATGCTGGCATCGACCACCCTGACCCCAGACACTCCATAGACCCGTAGGCGGGGATCTACCACAGCGGTGACATCCCAACTGGGACCCATGCGACAAGTGCCAGCCGGATGATAAATGGTAAACGTAAACTCTTTGATGCAGCAGGCCCAATAGGCATCCGACTGAAAGGGTAGATGACGACAGCCCGGCAGTGGAATATTATGCAGACGTGAGCCGAAACGCTGAAAGGCCTGAGTATTCGACACATTGATGGCCAACTTGATGCCCTCCACCAAAACATCAATATCCTCCTGATGAGCAAAATAGTTGGGTATGATTTTCGGTGGCTGCTGAGGATTGCGTGAGTTCAGGCGCACCCAGCCGCTGCTCTTGGGTCTCAACAGTAACGGCAGGATGGACCAAGTCTCGCTATGCTGCAGTGGCTTGTACACGGTATTGTAGAAACCATCGCGTAAATTCAGAATCTTGCGTATCTGTTCCCCGCCATCCGAGTTAATGGAGCTGGGACAAAAGTGAAACTGAACATCGGGCCAGTCGACGGCTGGATCCTGATATTTGGTATTCACAAAGGCCACACCCTCCACACCCGAAAAGGTCATGGGACCGCGTTCCCTTAAAATGTACTCCATGGAGACGGGTATGGTCTGAAAGCGATTGCGGGTCACAGTCAGAGGGGCGTCCACCACAAAGGTGAGACCACCGAGACCCACATGATCTTGCATATTGTTACCCACAGGTAAATCCGATATAACGGGTATATTATGCTCCTGCAAATGCTCGGCGGGACCCACACCGGACAACATTAGCAACTTGGGTGTATTCAAGGCACCGGCACTCACAATCACCTCGCGACGTACAAACACCAGCTGCTTACGTCCGCCCTTCTGATACTCCACACCAAAGGCACGCTTCTGCTTATCGAAGAGCACTCGAGTGGCCTCCGCATGCAGCAACACATCCAGATTCTTGCGCAAACGCACGGGACGTATGAAGGCCTTGCCCGTACTACACCGTGCACCGCGTCGTATGGTGCTCTGTGTGAGCATAAATCCAGTCTGTTGTGCCCCATTGATATCCCGATTCTCATAGCCCAGCTCCATGCCGGCCTGTAGAAACGCTATGGACAGGGGTGTACGCCAGGGTGCCTCCTGCACGGTCAAATAACCTCCCGTCTCATGATAAGGCGTCTTGGCCAAATACGGATTGCGTACATCCTCCGATTTGAGGAAATATTTCAACATATTGCCATAATCCCAACCGGGATTACCCAGCGCCGACCAATGATCGTAGTCGTTCTTGGAGCCACGCACATAAACCATGGCATTCAGCACGGAACTGCCGCCCAAAACCTTGCCACGTGGCCAGAAACAGCGATCACCCTTCATGGCTTGACAATATTGTCGCGTCGACGAGGGTGTCGTCTGATATTTCCAGTCCAGTTCGGTCAGCTGCAAATAACCCGCCAGTGCTGGCACATCCGATATCTCAGTCTCATCGCCACCCGCCTCCAGTAGCAATACCGTCCAGTTGCGTATCTCACTCAGACGATTGGCCACCACAGCGCCCGCGGAGCCTCCCCCGATGACCACAAAATCATACTGACGTCGTATCTGTGTGACAAGAAGTACAAAAAGTTTAGTATATGCATTATCAATTGTTGTGCACAAAGGCACTTCCACTGGCATCTACTTACGACCGATGGCTCCTGCACCTTGTTCTCGGGATCGACGCTTTGATAGCGATAGAAATTCATGCCTATCGCCAATAGCGGTATCATGCCAAGCAAAGACGTCATTGTGCCAAACGCCATGTTTCAGTAATTGTCAAATCCAAGGATCCTCCTGACAATGTTTCCCAGCTGTAGCCGAGGCCGTTGTTGCTACACTCGCGCGTTGCCGAAAGCCCGCAGATGGTGCACTTGCTGACAGTGTGGAACCACCACTACCACCACTACCACCACCACCACCACCACTGGCCGGCTCAGCTAGTATTTTCGGTGTATAGTTACGTATGCCACCGGGTCGCGCCGATTTGAAGTGGGCGCGCGCACGTTCGTCTTCCTCCAAGATATCCAGATAGGATTTGATATACAAATGGTGACTCAAATAGTGTTTCTGTTTGTCCAACGAACGACTGGACTTACTCGATAACAGGGAACTGGGACGACCGCTACTGGAACTGGCCGAACTACTGCTAACAGCGGACAGTGAGGAGAGCGACGAGCAGTGACAGGATGAGTTATAGATGCCGCTATCCGAGCTCTGGGAATTGCTGCGTTGCAAGTATTTACTATTCAATTTGGCGTAGTGTGAATCCGTATCGGATTGACTGGTGGTGCCTAGAATTTTGGTACGTTCGTAGGTCTGTTTCGTTAGATTGTATTTGTGACGCAGGCGATAGTTGGCGTCGTAATCGTCGGTGCTGGTATTGGAACAGGAGCTGGTGGATAGGTTACTGGAGGGTGTATAAATGGGATCTTTGTTGTAGCTCTTTCGTTGCTGTTGCTGTTGTGCCTGGGGACGTTTGTGGAATTGTGATTGATTTGGTGGTGGTTGTTGTTGTTGTTGCTGCTGCTGTTGCGATATCTCTTGGCCCATATTTCAATTGCAATATGGAATTAACTGTAAGAAGAAAAAGAAGAGTTTAGTTAACAGGGATTTAATGATTTGCCATGCGTTAACAACGCACAGCCCAAACTATAAAAGCTAAAAAGGCTGAAATTTATACAGTAGGGATTTTGAAAAATTCTAAAAAAAATGTATATGGAAAGTCGCTTTAGTTCGCCTATAATATACTCTGTACCGAAGGTAACATAGCAGTATATTAGGTTTGCTGCAAAAGTATGTAACAGGGAGAAGGAATCATTTCCGACCCTATAAAGTATATATATTCTTGATCAGCATCAACAGCCGAGTCGATATAGCCATGTCCGTCTGTCTGTCTGTCGGTCTAAGATCCGTCCGTCCGTATAGAACGCAGAGATGCTCAGAGATGATAAGAGGTAGGTGGTTACTGACCATGTATGGGACATAACTTGAGTATGGTTCATCTGATACTTGTCATGCTTCAGCAGATCAAGTTTATTTTCAATTTTTGCCACTCTCCCTCGCGCCCCCGCAATTTGGAAAAAAGTCATATCTCCTACAGTTTTAGGATGATATGATGGTTTTCGTACTTTCTAGAGATATCTAGTACGTCAAAAATTGAATTTAATCTGATTTGCCTGCAAGGAAGCAAATATAGCCGGTCATGTCAAACCACCCACCCCACCCATAACTCTAAGCATTGCGTTCAGCAGAAGCAATCTTAGTGAGAGAGAGAGAGATCGAGAGTAGAGAGACTTAGAGAGCGCACTGCGTTGTGCGTCTGTGTGTTAACTGGCCGTTTGCACAATCGTGATACCATATATGCGAGCTGCGACATTAAGGGTGCAGAGTATGTTATAGTCGGGCTTGACCGACTTTCTTTCTTGTTTTTGTTAGGGTTTTTGTGATCTATATAATATTTTTGATGACTTTTGGATAAGTTAATGTATTTACTAAATATTTTAATTACATTTTCTTTTCTTTTCCAGGTATGTGTCGCCATCTGAAATTGAATTGTGGTTGCAACTGAGTGAGTGACTTATATATGCTTTCTGATTTCAAAGCTGTTTAACTTATCTCTTGAGGTAGGTGAGTTTCCCAACGATTCATAAAAAGTATATAACTTCTCAAATACTGTACTCCTGTCGCTCAATTATTTCACAATCTCAGCACGGCTTTATGAAAAAGCGTTCTGTTTCTACAAACTTGCTTGAGTTTACTTCTATAGTGAATATGGATTTCATTAATAAACTGCAGACAGATGTAATTTATACCAAGGCTGCAAACCTGCAAACTTTTGGTGAAGTTTCGGTTCGGAGGTTCGAACCTGTGGTAAAGTCTAAGGTTCGGTTCGCGGACTTGTTCCTATACTAATCGAACCCAAGGTTTTGGTTCGAGTCTGGGTACATGGATTGTTACATTCGGTCAAAATTTAGAAATATGTTTGAACGCGTCCAGATTACCAAGCTATGTATTTGAGTCGTCAAGTCGACTGGACCACATTTCTTATTGTTATCATTCACAGGTGTTCTAAAAACTGTCTCAAAAGTGCCTGGGCTTTGAATTTTGCAAGCCTCACCTTCTACGTACATAGCCAGCCAGCATTTTATGAAATTTCTGATCACATTTTGAGTCCTCTGTCTGATTAAAATATTTATAAATAAAACTTTTGTCGGGAACCGAGAATCTTCTTAAAGAGTCGTTTATAACCCGTTTTTCTTATCAGTTTTGACTCCATTTCGAGTCATATTTCATATAGTCGCATTTCAATAAATCACGTTTTGAGCATATCCTTGAGTCATTTCAGAATCTTCTTTAAGTTGGACATGAATTTAATCTCTTTAATCTTCAAAAGAGCTCAAAAAAGACTCATCAGGGCGATTCTTGTTAAAATGTTCTTCCAAATTTGCTTTGCTTTCCCCTTTTGCGAGTATACTTATGTTTTTCTTTCTTCTCGAAGTCTCAATACGGATTGGATTTCTAAAAAGCATTTTTAATTATCAACTGAAGCGATTCGACAGTATATAAAATAGTTGTTCGGTCATAATATTGAGAAAACTAGAAAAGATCTTAAGAAATTGTCAAAGGGTATTTTAATTTTGCCCAGAAGTTTGCAACGCATAGAAATATTCATTTCCGACCCCATAAACTATATATATTCTTGATCAGGGCGACGAGCTGAGTCGATTGAGCTTTGTCCGTCCGTCTGTCTGTCCGTCTGTTTCTACGCAAACTAGTCTCTCAGTTTTCAGGCTATCAATCTGAAATTTTGCACAGAGTCTTCTTTTTACTGCACGCTGCTAATATGTCGGAACCGACCGGATGGGATGACTATATCTAATAGCTGCCATAGGAACCATCGTTCAAAAAATGGGTCTTAGTGAGAAAAACTTTTTTGTTTTCAATGTTAGCGGCCTTAAACTCGGCCATTATTAATATTATGTGCTTTTAAACAGATTTGCAAATTTTAGTCAAAATCGGATGACTATAACATATAGCTGCCATAGGAACCATCGGTCAAAAAATGGGTCTTAGTGAGAAAAACTTTTTTGTTTTCAATGTTAGCGTCCTTAATCTCGGCCATTATTAATATTATGTGCTTTCAAACAGATTTGCAAATTTTGGTCAAGATCGGATGACCATATCTTATAGCTGTTATAGGAACCATCGGTCGGAAAATGGGTCTTAGTAAGCAAAACTTTTTTGTTTTCAATGTTAGCGTTATAAAACTTAGCCATAATTAATATTATATGCTTTCAAACAGATTTGCAAATTTTAGTCAAAATCGGATGATTATAACATATAGCTGCCATAGTACCGATCGGTCGGAAAATGGGTCTTAATGAAAAAAACTATTTTGTTTTCAAGTAAATCGTTCTTAAAGTCGGTGATTCTTAATATTAAACGCTTTCAAACTAATTTGAAAAAGTTGATCGACATCGGGTGACTATATCTTATGGTTGCCATAGGACCGATCGTTCGCAAAATGAGTCTTAGTGAGAAAAAACTTTTCTGTTTTAAATTTTATCTCTCTTAAACTCGGCGATTGTTAATTTGATATGTTTTCAAAAAGATTCGCGAAATTTGGCCGAATTCAGATGTTTATCTGTCGGAAAATAGGTCCTTTGCGTTCCTAAACTCTGACATTTTAAAAACAGCATTTGCAAGGGTATAAAAACTTCGGCACAGACGAAGTAAGCTTGGCATTCTCGTTTTTTGTATACAGGGGCTGGGTTCGGGTTCTGGTTCGGGGGCTCAAATATTTGAAGGGTTCGGTTCGAGGAACCCGGAAAACTTGAACCGAACCGTTTGGGGTTGGATTCAGAACCAGTTTGCAGCCTTGATTTATACAGATTAAGCATGACTTTGGACTCTCTCAATCACTATCTCCTCCTTCATAAATTGTATCTGCTTGGTTTTCCTCTCAACCTTCTTAACTGAATAAAGGCTTATTTGACAGACCGTACCCAATGTGGCCGTTTAAATTCGTCGCGTACTCTCTGTGCTACCTCAGGGTAGTCATCTTGGACCTTTACTTTTTAATCTTTTCATCAAGTCTTGCTTCACTTGCATGTTTTTGATGTACGCTGATGACCTAAAACTCTGCTTTTCCTATAAGGATCCGATGGCTTCTCTCCTTCTTCAATTGGACTTAAATTCCTCCCACCCACTAAACGCTTAAAAGTGTAAATGTATGACTTTTCATCTCACACAGCCATATTTATACGAGTATACGATTGATGACAATCCTTTTGAACGCATTTACAAGATTGATGATTTGGGCATTCGCTTTGTCCCCCAGGTTAAGCTTTAATAATCATATTTCTGTCCTCTCTAATAAGAGGAATTTAATGATCCTTATTTCACTAAACATTTATACGTCTCACTAGTTCGACCAATACTTGAATATGGGTCGTGTGTTTGGTCACATGGGCATTACCAAATATATCAGGACCAACTTGATTCGGTTCAAAGACAGTTTTTAATTTTTGCCCTCCTGGAATCCCACCAACCGTCCGTCTTCCACCTTACGAGCATCGACTATTCTGAATCAATGTTCCATCTCTTAAGAACCGCTCGACGTGCCATTGTGTGCTTTTCATTCACAAACTTTTATCAGGTGATATATTGACTCTTGTGCTCTGTTAAGCCAAATAAATCTTGCTGGTCCTTTGCGTCTTACCAGAAATTACTCTCCGATCTAACTACAGCCTTGCATTAACAAATTATGCTAACTATGAAACTTTCCGAAATTTGTGTCTTGTGCACGCATACACACTGGCAGTACTTTTAAGGCACACGCCCAACACACATACACTCGCAAAAGACACTTTTGGCATATTATGCCCTTTCGTAACCAATTCGTTGAACCAATGAACACGAACTAAAAAGCAAAACAAAATCAAAAGAAGTTTCATTTCTTTGAAAACGAAATGGAAGAAAGAAACAAAATGAGCCGTGTTTTTAAGGGAAACTTCTGACATAGAAGCCCACAGATTTTACATAGACCTTCGTTAAGGTAGTTGAGCACACATTCTGATGCAAAATTTGGCAGTCCCTAAAAAATTGGGTTGAGTTCCGTGCGACGGTACGGGTACCTTTTCTAAGACAACTGTAAGTTCCCTCGCAAAAGAGAGCGGAGCTTTTGAAATCAAACACACTGAAAGCATAGAGAGCCCCGCACACCAAAAGCTTAAAAGTGCGAAGCGGAGAGTGAAACAGAGGTCGCAATATGCGTTCCTCCGACTGCAGTTGTTAGAAAATATCCGTTTTTGCGCTACACATTGAATAGAGGGACAAAAATAACTTTTAACAGCGCTTTCTGCTTCTATCATTCCTGTCTTTCTGTCACGCAAACTAGTCTCTTAGTTTTAAGGCTTCGTCGTTGTTGCAGTTGAAGTCGATCCCACTTTTAACATAAATTATTTTTCAACAGAATTCATCATTGAAAATCGTTTACTCATTTGCACAACTCATGCGTGGGATAGCTTCAGCCCTGCAACGTTAGCCCTATAAACGTTGTTTCTTTCACTATTTTTTTTTTATGGATAATTGATGAAATGTTGGTTGTTGTTGTTGTTGTTGTTGTTGTTGCATGACAACTGTTTACAATACCAGCGGAAGCCGCTACCTGATTTTGCAATCATTGGCCAATAGATGGTGCACGCTCACGCGCTGCTTCTCAGCTCCAAACAAAAGACTTAAGCAACGAGCTTGTTTACATTTTTCGCAAGGCATATAAAAGTTATCAAACGAAAGAAATTCAAATGATGTCAACATACAGCATCTCATTATAGACATGCGCAGCATTTTGCTTACCCTGCTGTCTCTTTCTCTCTCTCTTTCCTTTAGCAAGTTTTTCAAGTTCAATGCCGTCAGGCGGAAAAGCAACTTTACTCTTGGGTTGATATTTCTGGCTTGGCTTATTAGTTTTTGTTTGTTGTTGATTTTATTGTAAAATGCAATTTCGTTATTTAGTTTGTTTTGCCGTTTTTGCCAAGGAGTTTACCACCTGCTGGCGGTGTCAGCTTTAATTGCTGTCCATCCAATGCGCGGCTGCTGCTTGCGGCGGTTTTTCCAGTCTGGCTTGCCGTCTTGATTTAAGCGATAGCAAAGCAGTGAAAGCAAAAGCAAAAGCCACTCCATGGCGACAGGGTACATCGCAAGCGGTTTGTCAAGCTTCCTATGTACATCATGGAACTAGAGATGAGCTCGTGCTGAGGTGTGGCACACAGAAAAGCTCTTCAAAGTGAACTGAAATGGGCAACCAATGGCCAATCGAATTTAATTTACAAGCACCGCAACTCTGCGACGCCATAGATGGCAAATTGAAAACTGCAGGCATTAAAAAGTAAATGTTATTGTAGCGCGATTTAGTTAGATTTTGCTGCCCACCGCTGCCATATGCTCTTTCCACAAGTTTTTGGCAAATTCATTCTTTCTTCGGTTTGGCTTTAGGTTCGACGGGGCATTACTTTAGAAGAGACTTTGTCAAGAAAAGCAATTCCAAAAAGTGAGTGTAATAAAGCGACGCAAACCAGCTCTGACCTACTTCAAAGAAGATTTAACATAGAAACACAATTTGCTGCGTCGACAATGTTACACTCAGATATTAGTCAGCTGTTCAGTGTTGCCAGCTTTTGTCAAGAAAAAAAGAAGCTGTTTTTGGCTGGACAAAGAGAAAACAAAGCTGTATTTTTCGTCAAAAAAAGCTGAATCGAGCAGGCCAAGCTATGCCAAAGTTTTTATACCCTTGCAAATGCTGGTTTTGAATTATCAGAGTTTAAGAACCCTAACACTAAAATCAAAAATATTTCTTACTATCGTTTCTAAAACGTACAAACACACTCTTACGTCACAGAAGGGAACACATTTCACTTCTGGTGGGGACCCTCACGGGTCACTGTCTTATGGGCAGACACACACCATGACTTCTGCAGAAGTTGCAGATATGAAAAAGAGTAGGTACCAGTACAACACCTTCTCTGCCACTGCCCTGCTTTAAGTAAAAGAAGACTTAGGACACTTGGTCAATCTCTCCTACTCAACCTCTCGGAGATATCCGGGCTAGAGATCCCAGCTCTACTAAAATTCATTCTGTCCACACAATGGTTCAGTACCGAGGACCCCCCCTCAGTCTTAAAAAGGGTTAACAGGGAACAAACATGGCATCGCAATGGGCCCAAAGTGGCCTAAGTGGGAGAACGACTTGCCGTTCTCAGCCATCGCAACCTAACCTAACCTAACCTTCGAGCTATCGTTAGCAGATTTTGAGCAAATTTTGCGATTCTATATGAGAGCATAAAAAAAAAACAATCAGCGAGTTTCAGAACATTAAAATGGAAAAAACTACTTTTTCTCACTAAGACCAACTTTCCGAACAATCGGTCGGAAGATAAAGTCATCCGACTTCCAACAAATTTTGCGAAAGCATATGAAATTAGTAATCAGCGAGTTTAAGGACGCTTATATTAAAAACAAAACAAAAAATTCTTACCAAGACCCATTTTTCGACCGATTGGTCCTATGGCAATCATAAGAAATAGTCACCCGATGTCGATCAACTTTTTATACTCTGTACCGAAGGTACATAGAGTATATTAAGTTTGTGCAAAAGTATGTAACAGGGAGATGGAATCGTTTCCGACCCTATAAAGTATATATATTCTTGATCAGCATCAACAGCCGATTCGATATAGCCATGTCCGTCTGTCCGTCTGTCCGTCTGTCCGTCCGTCCGTCCGTCCGTCCGTATGAACGAAGAGATCTCAGAGATAGTAAGAGATAGAGGTTTGACATGTATGGGACATATATTTCTTATACTTGCAGGCAGATCAAGTTTATTTTAAATTTTTGCCACGCCCCCTCCCGCCCCCGCAATTCGGAAAAAACGTCATATCTCCTACAGTTTTAAAGACAGATCGTTCGTACCTTCTAGAGATACCTTGTAAACAAAATTATTTATCAATTTGCTCAAGGAATGATAAAGATCGGATGAACGATACTCAAGTTATGAGCAAAAAACGTCCAGTAAACACCCACCACCCCCCACCCATCACCACAGCATTCTATTGAACGGCAATCTTAGTGAGAGAGAGAGTGAAACTTAGAGATGAGCGAGTATAACTCGTGAGCAAATGCGAGCTGCAACGTAAAGGGTACAGAGTATGTTATAGTCGGGCTTGACCGACTTTCTTTCTTGTTTAAATTAGTTTAAAAGCGTTTAATATTAATAATCACCAAGGTTATGAACGATTTACTTGAAAACAAAAAAGTTTTTCTCACTAAGACCCATTTTCCGAACTATGGCCGGTATAAGATATAGCCATCCGATTTTGACCAAAACTCGCAAATCTGTTTGAAAGCATATAATATTAATAATGGCCAAGTTTGAGGACGCCTTCATTGAAAACAAAAAAGTTTTTCGCACTAAAACCCATTTTTCAACCGATGGTTCCTATGGCAGCTATAAGATATGGTCATCCGATCCAGTCGATCTGTTTCTACAAAATTTAGTCTCTCAGATTTAAAGCTATCGAGCTGAAACTTAGCATAGAGTCTTCTTTTTTATGCGCTCTGCTATTATGTCGAAACCGACTGGATCGGATGACTATATCTTATAGCTGCCATAGGACCTATCGGTCGGAAAATGGGTCTTAGTAAGAAAAACTTTTTTGTTTTCAATGTGGATGTCTCCAAACTTATCCAATACTAATATTATATGCTTTTACACCGATTTGCAAAGTTTGCTCAAAATCGAATGACTATATCTTATAGCTGCCATAGGACCCATCGGTCGGAAAATGGGTCTTAGTAAGAAAAACTTTTTTGTTTTCTATGTTAGTGTGCCCAAACTCAGCCAATACTAGTATTTTATGCTTTCAAATGGATTTGCAGAATTTGCTCAAAATCGAATGACTATATCTTATAGCTGCCATAGGACCGATCGGTCGGAAAATGGGTCTTAGTGAGAAAAACTTTTTTGTTTTCTATATTAGTGTTCCCAAACTCAGCCAATACTAATATTTTATGCTTTCAAATGTATTTGCTAAATTTGCTCAAAATCGAATGACTAAATCTTATAGCTGCCATAGGACCGATCGGTCGGAAAATGGGTTTTAGTGAGAAAAACCTTTATTGTTTTCAACTTTATCGTTCTTAGTCTCTACGATTGTCAGTTTTATATGTTTTCAAAAAGATTCACGAAATTTGGTCGAAATCAGATGACGACTTTCTGTCGGAAAATGGGTTTTAGTTTGCAAATTTTTTTGATTTTTACTCTGATATTTCAAAAACAGCATTTGCAAGGGTATAAAAACTTCGGCGCAGACCTTTTTTTGGACTGTGTTCGTCTCGTTCTAACCAGCGTGTTTTTTGCTATGTCACAATTATTTTGTGTGAAGTGTTTTCATACACAAAATAGAGACTCGTTTCAAATTGAGTTTCTATATAAAATGTTCATTGCAGCGACTGAAAAGCTGTTTGCTATCTTGGCACAAGCCTCGCCAGGCGTTAGCGAAATAGCGTGACAATCGCCTCTTCAGAAGGTTTCGGTTCGCGAGATCTGTCAAACCCAAATTGTTGTTTCTATGATGTTTAGTGAAAAGAGGAGAGAAAAAACTAGTGCTACACTCACTCATATATAAACCAATACCAAAGGCCTCAAGAACAACAAAATGTATTAATTTTCAGTTTTAGCTCAATAAAGAGCCATGCTGCAAGAGCTTAATGGGCCACTATGTAACCAGTTTTAGCTATTTACTCTGTATCCACTTGGAAGCACTTTCTAAGAGCGATTCTTGCCAAGTCGGCTTGCTGCCTCATTTAATAAAGTAGCCAAAAATCATCTTTAGTGACAACAACACGCTCTCATCTCTATGTCCACGCTCCTTAGGAAAGTTTTTGCACTATGTCATAAAAAAAAAAACGCAAAAAAACAGACTCCACCGCCAACTACTGGCGATTAATTACCCGAAAAATATAATAATATATTTTGTTGTTGTTTTTGTTATTTTTAAACGGGGAAAACTTGCGTTGCGTTGTGCGATGATGACGTTTTGAACTGCTCGACGGTTGCCATGTAACTGAGGCTACACAACAACAAGCAAGAAAAAACGATCAAATTCATTCCATTTGGCTTGTTATTAATAATGAAACCCCGTTAAAGGCAGACGCAACACCGAACAGCCTCAACTCGCTAATTTATGCAACGCCCTTGAGGTCTCATCCCATCTAATCTACAATTTGGGGCAGCTCTCTAAGCAATGTAGTCCAGTCCAACCAACTAAGCTGACGCCTCTTGACGCAACAGATTTTCAGCTTTTCTTCAGTCTCAACTTTGTTTGCATTCGTGCTCGTCCACGCTAGCTTTTTTTTTTTTTACATCATTGACTCTTTATGAAGAAGATGAACTGAAGCCGATTGTCGTTTCGTTGTGCTTATGCAATTCACACATTGTTAGATCCATCTGTCTGTCGCTCCGTCTGTCGGACAAAGAGTCTGTCAATTATGAATTGACAGCTTTTAATTATCGCTTGAGCTAAGCTCTCACTGAGTAGATGGACTTTATAGAGGTAAGATAATTGATGACATTTACATTTTTAGCATGGTGTTTGTTGTGCGTTTTTTTTTTTTTTTGTTTATGGGTCAGTCTGTCATAAATCCTAGTGTCAAGTACTCTTTGTTTTGGTGGAAGATGTCTTGACACTTTCTCGGCCTGAGTCATGCTTGCGTGACACATGAAATACACACACACACACACACACACACACAGTGCACACGCTGCATGAAAATGGGCAACTAATTAGTTAGGTCTCAGCCAAGTCTTGTCTCGTATTTCCGCCAGTTGGTTGCATGAGAAAGTATGTACATGTGTTCATATATCAGAGAACTTTAATTAATATCTATCTAGTGTACGGGCGCAACCAAACCCTAGTAAATCTAAGACTTGATCATTGTCACATAGGTCGTTCAGTTCGCTCGAGTAACAACACGTTCATGTTCTTTCGAGTGCCAGCTGAATAGTGCACTTATTCTCTTGCACTCTGCAAGCTACTCCAAAAAGAAGACATTTTTGTCCCGCTTTTGCTGTGCTCGAGACTTGTAGCGACTCGTTGATGAAGCTACAAGCTGTGTACCTTCTAGACATATTTAGTAATCAGCACTATTTTTCGATTTGCCGAAGGAATGGTAAAGGTCGAATAAACGATAGTCAAGTTATGAGCAAAAGAAAGTTCGCTGCAGCAGCGCTGCTGTCTACTGCTACTGCAGCACGCATACACTTACACACACATAAACAGCTAAGCATGCACTTTCGCTGGTAAAAAAACATTTTACAGTCAGGATTGACCGCCTTTCGCACTTGTTAATATTCAATATGAGCTAAATTCTTTACCTTAAAACACCAACCAAGCTTATCTGCACTCTCTTGGCTTGTTTTTCTTAGCTTTAGCAAAAAAAAAGTGTTAATTAATGTCACTTTTGGAAACTTGTTTCAAGAATTTTACATGGGTTCAAAACCCATGTCGCCGAACAAGACAGAATATATCGGAATTACCTGGGAATTGGTTAACTACACTAAGAAAAAAGTAGAACGTATAATTTGAGTACGAATGGTCTTGAAAAAACAAGAAAGAAAGTCGGTAAAGCCCGACTATAACATACTCTGCACCCTTAATGTCGCAGCTCGCATTTGGTCACGAGTCAATCGGCCAGCTAACACACAACGCACAACGCAGTGCGCTCTCTAAGTCTCTCTCTCTCTCTCTCTCTCTCTCTCTCTCTCTCTCTCTCTCTCTCTCTCTCTCACACTAAGATTGCTTCTGCTGAACGCAATGCTTAGGTTATGGGTGGGATGGGTGGTGGGTGTTAACTGACAGTTTTTTGCTCATAACTTGAGTATCGTTCATCCGAATCTTTATTATTCCTTCAGCAAATCGATAAATAATTTTGAGTACTAGATATCTCTAGAAAGTACGAACTATCTATCATCAAAACTGTAGGAGATATGACGTTTTTTCCGAATTGCGGGGGCGCGAGGGGGCGTGGCAAAAATTGAAAATAAACTTGATCTGCCTGCAAGTATAAGAAATATATGTCCCATACATGTCAAACCTCTATCTCTTACCATCTCTGAGATCTCTTCGTTCATACAGACGGACAGACAGACGGACATGGCTATATCGACTCGGCTGTTGATGCTGATCAAGAATATATATACTTTATAGGGTCGGAAATGATTCCTTCTCCCTGTTACATACTTTTGCACAAACTTAATATAATATACTCTATGTACCTTCGATACAGAGTATAAAAATTAGTCGTTCTTGAATTTTTAAGAATTTTGCTCTTGGAATCGAGATAAATTCGTTCTCAACGTTCTCAATTTGGTTTTTTATAGACACGGGGAGTGTGGGCAACTTAACTTTTAGAGAATAGCGTTGGAGTCGCAGTCTCGCAGAGAGAAAGAGAGAGTGCATGCGCTGTTTATCGTTGAGAGAATAGCGTTGGACTCGCTCTCGCAGAGAGAGAGATAGAGCGCATACGCAGTTTGTAGCTGTCCGATGTCTACGAAAGCCAACTGGGTTTATTTATAGGCCGTCGTCGGTGTGTGTTTCAGTCTTTCGAGGTACCAAGTTCAAGTCCCAGAAAAGTAAGTAAAAAAAAATATATATATATTTGGCTATCTCAAAATCAATCACAGTTTAAAACTAAGTTGGTTGGTTGATAATGGTGAGTGGGAGGGGGGAGACGGACCACGTCGGTCGGGTTGGGTCGGTCGTGTCTCTCACACCCCCACCCAAAATTTTCTTTTTAAGTTTTTTATTTTGAGAATTATTTGTACTTGGATCAAGGACTATTCATACTTGGATCAAGAGCTAAAACTTTTGAATCAGGAATGTCATGCTCAAAAATTCACTTGTGGATCAAGAATTTCGCTCTAGGATCAAGAATTTTGACTCTTACCGTACTTTTGAGAACGAATGCTCTTGATTCAAGATGATGATGCAGGCTTAGGTGAACTGAGGCGCACACAGACGCATTATCAAGTTTTGGTTTCCATTCGTAAGTGGAGAATAGAACCCCAGGGCCGACTACCTGCAGCTCTATGCCGAATGCATTCAGCCGAACGAAGTATCTGGTGGGTGCGAATTGGGGGCATAGAGATTAAGAGGGCTGCAATATAGCCATCTATCTGCATCTCTGACGTTCACAACACATTCAAATTTCATTTACAGATCGATATTTGCCCATTCTTAGTGTTTTATGACAAAATAATAAACTCCAAAAACCAAAAAAAATTATGAAAAGACTTTACAAATTAACTGTTTCAATGGGAAAGGGTTAAACTAACTAACTTTGGATATTTAAGGAAACGTTGCGACGGCAAAACCCGATGTGTCTTTTATTACATTCAACTGGGACAATCTCACAGCACAAGTGCACAATACTGCATTGAATGCATTGTGCATTCATTCATCTACCCTGGCCTTATGCCGTTGGATTGCCATGAAATGATAGTAGCTTTACTCTGTGGAGTCAGTCATTGGCCAGCGGTCGATGGAGTAGGTCACAGCTGGTTTGCGTCGCTTGTGACTTTTGGCCTTGCTCTTCTGGAAAAACGCTGCTTTAAATGCCAAAAGTGGGACGAAAGTAGAAAACACAAATAAACTTTGGTTCAAACTTTATATTTTATTTCATAAAGTTCTCAAATGGTTTTGGCATGTTCCGACTAACTTTGTTAGGGGAATCTTTTACAACTCTTTTCGCGTCATACCAGAGATTAAAACCGAAACGAATTACGGTTAAGTTTAGAGCAAGTTGTTCATTGTAGTAGGAAAGGAGAGAGAACATAGACATTCTAGCTACTTCCTGACTCTCAACTACTATTGTCTTATACATATCCTCTCAGAGAGAGAGAGAGAAGAACCAAAGTGGACTGTGGAATAAAACGTTTGAGTTATTCGCGTAATCTGTTATTATCTGTTACAAGTAAATCATCAATACGCCGTTAAGACATATGTATTTTTTTGTGTTATACTAGGATCATATGCTTTCTCAACAACATCTACAAACAAATCTTTCTATTGTTATTATCCACATTGCTCGTCATTTATTTCTATATCAAAAGAGAACATTTCCCAGAAACTGCTTGTTTTTGATCGAGGCATCGCGCTCTTACAAAATGTAAGGGTGACAGTAGTGCCCACGAGTAAACTTGACAAGAATAAAAACGCGAATAAAAATTGTTCATTCCTCTCTTCCATCCACTGTCAAGATCACAGCACAACTTGTAAAGTTACCGCTGCCAAGCATTCACAGAAAGAGAGTACTTGAAAAAGGCGATCGCGCAAACAACAACAATATGTGTAAATACTTACGTTTTTGTACAAACAAATTGGCATAACAACTAAAGGTAAAGATGAGGAACGAGAAAGCGACAACGCAGCTAACTCACATCTTTACCTTCTTAATTTTTCCCTTTATTTGTTACCGGTTATGCTAATTCGGTTACAAATTTGTACGTGCTAAAGGTTTCGGTTACGGTTTTAAGTCTCTGCTTCATACACTATTCTGCCAGCCTCTACTTAAGCCCAATTTCATCTTGTTTAATTTAGCTTTCCTTTTTACTTAGACTCGATTTTGTTTGCTTTTGTTTTTGCCTTAATTGTTTTATGCATTTGTATTGATGTTTGAGTACGACGAGTACGGGTAGATGCCACTGCCACTGGCTACATATGAGTGGCTTGCTTGCTGTTTTTTTTTTTTATTTTTTATGGCAGAGACGTGCACAAATTGATAATAATTCGCGCAGAGGTGTGAGGATTCGGTAGCCAGCAGTTGGTAGAAAGTGTGAATGGGGCGTGGCGAAGCCAAAGGCGTTGTTACTTATATAAGAACATTGCAAGTATACGATTTTGATGAGGGTCAACCTAAAAGTGCGCTGCAATTGAGGTGTTACATAAGCGAAACGCTTTCCAAAAAAGTGAAAATTAGCACAAGTAAAGCAAGTACAAGCAAGTACAAGTACAACATGGGTGTTTTTTGTTTGTCTTATTTCTTCTTTCTTTACTGTAAAAACTTGCCTCCGGTTGTTGTTGTTGGTAGTTATTGGTGTTTGCTGGCGTTGTTGTTGTCGTTGCAACGTTTAGCCACTTTCCTTTGTTTTACACATAATTTTTTAACTTTTGTTGTGGCAAAAAACATTGGAAAAAAACAAAAAAAAAAAAAACTGATTTTATATATTTTATTTTCTAAATTGCACTTCAAAACAATTTTCTACACATATGTAGACAACGATCTCGAGATCGACGTAATTCGAACGCGACGCTGTCTGCGATACGCACGCCACGGCTTCGTTTTGTTCAATGAGCAAATCAGTTGGCTCAAGACGCAGACAAAAGCTTTTCCCCCTTACTTACATCAAAGCTGGGGCCTGACCATGGCGACTGGCGTCCGCATCATACATACATAGATATGTGTGTAGCTGCACTTTCGTTTTCATTCGTGAGTTTGCGGTTTTTTGTTGTTGTGGAATAATAGGGTAAGGCAAGGTGATAAAATGTAACTTGTAATTTCTTAAAAACTTTCCCTGAAGCAAGACATTGAAATTAGCTCGACTATGCTCTTTGGGACAGTGAGGACAAACATTATATTTTGTAATCGACTGTTTTTCTTGGGTTTTGGGATGTTATTAGCACACTTATTACACGGGTTTCTATTTACGTGTTTTCTATCCATTTATTTACAACGTCTTTTCGTTCGTCTCTTACTCTCGACTGTTTTTCTAATACTGCTTTGTACTCTCTGTCTTAAAATACCTTAACGCTAAAATACTTATCAATATATATATGTAGATTTATAGATACCATTTACTAACAACTTTTTGGAACCTTGCCTCACCCTGTTATTGGCAACATGTTTCAGTCTACGTGCTCTGCTTAACGTTTTGGCTTGTCGTTGCTTAAAAGCTTTTATGGCTGTCGATCGTCAAAACAGGCGGCCGGTTTCGGGAGGCTTTCTTACCACTTGAATTTAGACTTGAATAAACGAGCCAATCAAAGGTAATCATAAGCGATCATAGACGATCATCGTCAGCGATTTACATGTCT
The DNA here is from genome assembly GCA_037044535.1 of Lordiphosa magnipectinata. Classification (NCBI taxonomy): domain Eukaryota; kingdom Metazoa; phylum Arthropoda; class Insecta; order Diptera; family Drosophilidae; genus Lordiphosa; species Lordiphosa magnipectinata. The sequence goes on along the minus strand of JBAMBO010002648.1, from coordinate 17,200 downwards.
GTGCGTCGCTGAAATTTTATACAACAAATTGGCACAATGCAATTTTATATCTTTGATCATCAATTTTAATATTAACACATTTGACTTTTGATCCCTAAATCAAGATCAACTTTACCAATCCCTTTCGGTTGTTGTAGTAGTTTAATCAATGGAAAGTCAAGTGAGCGACAGCCTGGACTTTGTTGATTTCGATCCCTTTGAGCTAACTTCTCTTAGCCGTTACTCGTGGAGTAAGAAGAGTATACTAAAGTCGTGAAAATGTAGGTAACAGGCAGAAGGAAACATTTCCCACCATATAAAGTATATATATTCTGGATCAGCATCAACAGCCGAATCGATATAGTCATGTCCGGCTGTCCGTATGTCCGTTCGTCTGTATGAATACCTAGATCTCAGAGACTAGAAGAACTAGAGCAACCAAATTTGAAATGTAGACTCCTATTGTCTGCACGCAGATCAAGTTCGTTTCAAATTTTTGCCACCAAAAAATTTTTGAATAACTCCCACAATTTTTACGATATCAATCGTACAGAACAAGGAACAAAACACAACCGTAAACCATTCTAGCAATAGCCAGATTGTCAAAAAGAGATTTACCCAAAATTGCAGATAATCAAGATCAAAGAATATAGCGAGTCGTTCGGAAAAATGGCTAAGGCTGATGTCAGAGTGCGCGCGAGAAGCGATAATATTTCTAGCTATGAGCAATGCGAAAAGATGGCATAGTGAAAGCTTTGAGCGAAGCGAGTTGCATTGATCAACTTTAATTTGCTGTCAGAATTTACCATGATTTAATAATACAGATCGAACGTCTATATCACATAGCTGCCATACGAATTCTATAATTATTTGAATTTTGTTGTGGATTAGGGGCATTGAAACAAGGGACATAAACTCTCTTTTGAATGGTTTGATTATAAATGACAGCATTTTATTTAACACATAATCCAAATTATATTCAAGGACCCTATCATCAGTGGAATTTACTATCAGCTTAAATAATCAAGTCGCTAAATTTACATTTTAAGATGTTCCAAATACTTGCCAATATCGTTGTACTTCTTATTTATCTAGGCGAAGACTATTGTTTAAATATGTAGAAAGTTTCCTTCTGTACCTAGATATAGACGTTTGTGAAGTTGACGCAAACGTTGAACTTAATAATTGTTTATATTTAATTATAAATTTCTTAACTTAGGTCGAAAATTCAAACAATGGGAATTCTAGACTAATTACTCAAAACTGACTGAGTTAAAACTAAATAAAGTGAATGTCCCTGTAGAATTTTTTGGAAACTCGGAATACAGTATTGTTCTTCTGATTCCCGAGAATCTTTAGTTCTTTTTCAGTACACCTTTGTTAAAATTTCGAGGAAGCATCAAAGTTTTGGTTAATATGGTTCACGTCCTGAACAGTTTCGGGTAGGTGGGTTTGGATAATCCATGATTTAAAAGGCTTATTAATAAGTATCTTTTTTTGTACCTTTACCTTTAGCTAGGTACTGGAAATTTCGCATACCGTTTACCTTACCTAGGTATATTTTTTTACATTTACCTTGTACCTTACCTAGGTAAGAAAACTGAGTAAAAATAATATATAATATTTAGCAACTTAATATTATTAAACAATTTAAAAAGTTATTTCATTTGGAAATTTATAGATATAGTAAAATACTATTCAGCAATATCAACATGAGACCTGTCCGATAAACCAAACCTGTGCAATCCAGTTTTTAAGAAACCCTTTTTGTCCATTTTTTCGTTTTTGACGATTTTTAAAATTGTTTATGAAATTAACATAAAAATTTTTTCGCAAAACGGCAAATAACGTTTCGGTTTTTTTTTAATTGAAATCAAAAATGGTGAGTTTTAAAAGCTAAGAATGCAACAAAAAATACGTGCGATTTGAGCGACTTCAAGCGAGAAAGCAGGTTGCAAACTGCTTTCTCGCATCGCTATCGCTTTATCGCATGCACTCGCATATCGCTCCGCCCTCACTCAGACACCTTTTGAGCGATTGCATTAAAAAAAGGTTGCAGTGGTTTATCGCGCGTTCTCGCCCAATATTATCGCATCGCTTCTCGCGCGCACTCTGACATCAGCCTAAAAAGCAGGGATGCAAACCGCTCGGAAAGAAAAAATATGGTTTTTAGAGCTAATTGTACCGCGGTTTTGGTTTATTAAAAAAGATGTTATTGATTTCGATTTTTAAAAGTGAATTCCTAGAAAACATTCGAATGGGGTTAAAATCCAAGTTCTAAACATTGCATTATTCTATTGGATTGTCTGCGACCAAGGCATATTGTGAATGGGAGACTCGCAAATGAACAAGAAGGCAGACTGATAACGGGGTAAACTGTGACACCTAACCTAACCGTAGATCGTATCTAACTTATTTTGGGAAACGTTTCAAAATTCCAAAATGTGCAAGTCTCATTGTCTGATTAGGGTTTTACGTCCTAAAACAACTCAAAGAACTGAATTGAACACGGTTTGGTTTGCGGGTTTTGGTTCGGTTCCGAAAATGTGCGACTTCCAAAAGTCGATTAGGTTATCCATTTGCCACTTTTTAAAAGTTATCATACAAAATGTTCAGGAAGAAGATTTCAATTTGGTTTAGTGAAACGAGAATGGAGTTTCCAATACCTAAGGATGTATCTCGTTTTAAAAGTCGTTTATAAACTCGTTGCGTTTAGTATGTGACCCAATTATAAAGTCATTTGGACAAAGCTCATAGCACAAACTCTTGAAAAGTTTCCCCCATACTAGTTTTTTATATTCTGTACCAAAGGTAAATACTTGCAGGCAGATCAAGTTTATTTTCAATTTTTGTCACGCTCTTGTACCTTTTAGAGATATTTAGTAATCAAGATTATTAATCGATTTGCCAAAGGAATGATCAAGATTGGATGAACGATACTCAAATTATGAGGAAAAGAAATTTCGCTGCCGCAGCGCAGCAGCAGCGCTGCTTTCAGCTGCTACTGCAGGTACAGAGTATATTACAGTCGGGCTTGACCGACTTTCTTTTCCTTTTCAAGTTTATTTTCAATTTTTGTCACGCTCTTGTACCTTTTAGAGATATTTAGTAATCAAGATTATTAATCGATTTGCCAAAGGAATGATCAAGATTGGATGAACGATACTCAAATTATGAGGAAAAGAAATTTCGCTGCCGCAGCGCAGCAGCAGCGCTGCTTTCAGCTGCTACTGCAGGTACAGAGTATATTACAGTCGGGCTTGACCGACTTTCTTTTCCTTTTTTTTTTGCCGTTTTCTGCGTCGTGGTTACATAACAGAACGAAGTTCAATAGATAAATGGTCTGGGCTGTGCGTTGATAACAACAGATGAGGTCGAAAATGAATATTTGTATGCGTTGTTAGCTTCTATGCCTTTGCCAAAGTATTTGTTTAAAAACATTTGAACAGTGCAACTTATCTGCTTGAGCACAACACAAAGCGAAAATAAAATACTGCTATCTGCTGGCGTTTTGAACACACCATGCCGTTGCACCCAAGCATAGATTAAGATAACGCACTCCCAAAAAGAGAAGATCAAATTTGTTAGCACTAAGCATGACCCGTGATGTAAGATTATGCAATGTATTGCACGGGTATAAGACAAAAATGTATAAAAAGGGAGAACCAATGTCTTAATGAAATATTCAGTTTCTATACAGAGAAAAAAAATATGCAAAACCTACACAAAAATGTAGGATTTCAACACGTTTCGACCGGGATTTTCAACCCATAACATTTAGTTTTCTCATTTCAACACGTCGCGTTCGGCTTTTTTGCAAGACGCGTTTAGCTTTCTCATTTCAACACGTTACGTGTAGCTTTTCTACACGCCGCGTGTACCTTTCTTATTTCCACAAGTTACGTGTAGCTTTTCTTCACGCCGCGTTTAGTTTTCTCATTTCTAAACGCGGCGTGCAGAAAAGCTACACAATCGTTATGGGTTGAAAATCCCGGTCAAAACATGTAGAAATGTAGGACTTTTCACTTATAGCCTATTTCCACCAAAGAAATGAAGCTTCATTTTATGAAATGACAAGAAATGAAGAAAATGATATCATTTCTTTCATACAAATTGTTGTTGCATTTTGCTCTTCATTTCTCAAAAATGATGGCATTCCCCACGAAGCAATTTGGTATTTTTTTAAAAAGTACTCGCTACTCTCTGGCACTACTCGTTACTCGCTGGAAATAAGTGTGTCATCACCAATAAAATGTGGATTTGAATTTAAAAAGTAGGCGCAATTTTGTTTATAATATAAATTAGTCAAAATAAGTTGTGTATTTAGCTTTCTGCTGATAATTCAGGGCGTTAACAATGTGTTCGCCCATGGTAATTGCTTTCCTGCCGGGTATGTCTTTTTTTGGGTAAATATTGCAAAAACTCCCCGTGAGTTTGAAAGTGGCGCCTGTTGTTTAAATCAAACCATTCAGCTGTTTTTGTCAACGTGGCATTGCGAATATCAAAATGATGAAGATTTGTCAATGGAAACAGCATCATTTTTAGAAATGAAAATGATAAGAAATGAAGCCAGTGCGCACTTTTTAGTTATTTATTTTTGTCTATATGCGCGCGTGCGCTGCTACCTTCTATCTTGAAAGCTCAATTATTTCGCTATGCGCATCATCTCAGAGCAGAAGAGAACCACCAACCCACTACCCCCATCCACCAAGTTTGGTACTAAGCTGATTTTCTTATGTCGTGTAGATTTTGCATTTGCCCACGCAGCATTTAGGTTTTCTACACGCGACGTTTAGATATTGAAATCCTACACGTTACGTGTAGCTTTTCTTTTTTTTTTTGTAAAAGGTATATTAAAATTGTCCAGATGTTTGTAACGCATAGAAGGAAGCATCTCCGACTACACAAACTATATACATTCTTGATCAGACGAACTGAGTTGATATAGCCATGTCCGTCTTTCCGTCCGTCTGTTTCTATGCTATTTCCTCCGCCAGTTTTAAAGCTATCTTAACAAAACTTTGCACGAAGCCTTTTGGTACAAATACGCTGCACATTTGTCGGAAGCAGCCGAATCGGATGACTATATCATATAGCTGCCATAGGAACAATCGGTCGAAAAAGTAGTTTTAGTGAGAAAAACTTTTGTGTCTTCTACGTGAACGTGCCCAAACCTCGTATTTCTAAGTTTTCTATGGTTTTACATAATTCCACCAAGTTTTATGAAAATCGGCCAACTATATAGTATAGCTGCCATACAAAAGATATGTCTGAAAAAAAGTCTTAGTAGGAAAATCTTTTTTGTTTTTAATGCTATCGCTCCCAAACTTGTTACTGATCAATATTATATGCAACCACACAATTCTGGCAAGTTTGATTTAAATCGGATGACTATAGCATATAGCTGCCATAGGAACTATAGGTCGAAAAAGAAGTTCTAGTGAGAAAAACTTTTTTGTTTTCAATGGAATCGTCTTTATACCTTTCAGTTGTGAATTTAATCAGTTTCTACACAATTTTGAGGAGTTTGGTCAAAATCGGATGAATATATCGTATAGCTGCCATATAACAAACTGTCAAGCAAATGTTCAAAGTAGTGGCGGCATCAAGCTGCAAGGCTATAAAAACTTCGGTAGTTGGCTTTTCTCTATTTTCATTTATATAGTTTTTTCCCCCACTTAGTCGGCCTGGATGAAGTGTCAAATTCAAAATATTTTAAGGCCCTGTAGTTTGTTCGTAGTCTAGGTCATTCGTATTCGAAGCCTCGAAGCTTAAACACAAAAAAAAAAAAACAAATTTTTTTTTTGGCCAAAAAAAAAATAACAAAATGTGAAACAACAAAAGTAAAGTTTTTATTTATATCTCGGTTTAAGAATTTTTTTCAGTGATTTTAGTTTTGGATTCGGTTTAAAATTTTTCGTGAGTCATGGACATGCGCACCTACACATACAAATGAAATGGGGGGGAGATATGGAAACACTTTGTAGATTTCGATACATCGCATTGCATAAATGTTTCTTGAACTGTGGGATTTGCATACACAACATCGTAAGTACAAGAAAAATTATGAACAAATTTCAATAACGATTTTCAAAAAATCGTATAAAGATTCTCCAGATGTACCTAAGATCACAAAACCGGAAACAATTGTACAGGAATTACAACTCTGGACTTGGCACTTTATGATGTAGCTCGAAATTATTGAAGTAAAGAAACTAACACACAATTAAAGGGAAGAAATCTGAAGAAATAAACTACTATTGGGCAGCACACAGCCACACAGCCCAGCACAAATAGTTTATAAGATGGATGAATACTTCATTTCATTCAAGTCTTGGGTAAGTGTTAAAAATCCAAAAGATTTCTGCCCTAATTCTAATCTAGAGTTTCTTCTGTTTTGCTTTCTTTGCAGTACCTTTTGGCATTCAAAATTCAAATTGTTTATAGTTCTTTGGTCTCTGTATAATTTTAAGTATCGCCCTAAATCATAGAAGTCGTTGTTGCAGTTGAAAGTCGTTCCTAGTCGGCCAATACCGTTGATATGCTGTCAATATAATATACTTTTAACATCTAACTGTCTAACTTAATTGGCTGGTGCTGAAGTAGCATTCTGTTAAGAGGTTGTTAAAACGAGATGCATTGGGTAACTCAGCGGCGATGTCTTCCATTGTAAAACATGTTGGATGACTGCAAAGATAGAGGGCTGTTTCTGCATCAGCGATAAGCTTATTGGGAGACCCTGCAATTACTTCGACAGAGGACTGTCCCAGTAACTTGAAAGTGACCTCAGCTCTGGAGGGAGTGAGGAGGAGGATATCTCCACCTCCTTTACTGAGGATGTGAGACCCTCTACGGCTTTTTTTGGTGAGGTCATGTAGGTTAGGTTGTGATGGTAGAAGCGGTGAAGCTTCATCACTTAGACCAATAAAGGCCCGTTGTGATACCATATAACCCCATACAGTAAAGGGTGGGTCTTCTCTTTTGAACCACTTAGAAAGTAGCACAAACTTGATTAGCAAAGCAATCTCTATTTCAGAGACGGCTGAAATGTTAGGTAGAAAATGCTGACCGAGGGTGGCGAATCGTCTCCTACTGACCACTGGACAGTGGCAGAGAAGATGCAGAACGCTTTCTTCTTCATCAACTGACCAACAGCTTCTACAGTTGTTGTTATTGTTGTAACGGCTGGGAAGTTTCGTATGAAGATAAAGAGAAAGAAGAGGGTAAATGATTAGTTGGATGTAGAGAAGCTATTCCCTGTCCAGTTCGAGGAAGGTGGCTACCTCTACTGGTTGGGACCATAAATCTAGGGGAGTGAGAACAGTTGGGTTCAGGGGACACTCGAAGAGGTGTCTGGTGTCATGTGGGCTGAGGCCACACTTGGGGCATTCATCGATCACCTCTGGGTTGATGCGGGCGAGGTAGTTATTTAGGTGCCTGCTTTTTCCTGGTCGCCCTGGCGCGCCTGGTGAGGACAACATTGTCTTGGTAGGCTTCTATGGTGCAGGCGACCATGTTGGTGTGTGCTTTCTTTTTGGCCTCAACGGATGTTGTTGCTGTTACCATGCCATTTCCCAGGAGTTGTCGGACTGTTGTAATCTCGGTTCTCAGGTCGTTGCGGACTGCTTTGGGTCTCCTTGACATGCTTCCAGTGGTGCAGTCGTGGTTTGGGTGAGACTCGCAGTGGCAGCCGATGAGGTACTGCTGAGTGAGAAGTTGGTTGTGGTTTCGGACTGGGAGGATCTCTGATGTCATTGTGTGACATCCTGTGGCTACTCTCAGCGCAGCGTTCTGCGCAAGCTGGAGGTTTCGCCATTGGGTGTCACTCAGGGACGGAGACCATATTGGAGCGGCATAGTTGACCATGGATCTACCTATGGCCTTGTATATTGTTGAGATCGTCTCCTTTTCCTTGCCCCAGGTGCTGCCCGCTATCGCCTTCAGAACCTTATTTCGGCTTCTGACTTTCCTAATCACCTCCTACGAATGTTTGGCGAAGGTGACACCTAGGATCTTAGGATGGTTGATGGTGGGTATCCTATGTCCGCTAATGTGGATATCCAGCTGCGTCCTTACTTCTTTTGTCCAAGTCGTTAAAAGAGTGGCAGAGGATTTTGAGGCCGATAGGCTTAAGTTTCTACCAGCGAAGAAGTCAGCCAGATGCGGAAGATATTCGTTTATCCTCTCCTCTAATTTTTCGATGTCCCTACCCGTGGAGACGACTGTACAGTCATCTGCGTACGTTATTAATTTAACTTCGGGGGGTGGTTGTAGGATCCCTGCTATGTAGGTGTTAAATAGCAGGGGGGAGAGGACACCGGATTGAGGTACTCCCTGTTTTATGATGCGAGTCCTCGATTGTTTGCCTCGGAACTCCACTTTGGCTTGTCTGCCAGAGAGGTAGTTTGACAACCACCTCTTGGTGTGGTTCGGCAGGCTACTGTGGCTTCTACAGTAGTCGTTATGGTTGATACCAAGTTTCGCGGCATGCCTGCCGATGAGACAGTGTCCAGTGAGAATTCTTACGAGTAGGGAGGCGTTCTGCCTGTCTAGACGCAACAGCGTTAAAGTTCTTTTGAAGTTAAGAGTAGGCCAAGTTAGCCAAGAGATTTCAAATTTGTGGATTGAATTCCATCTGTTTGTGGCCATCTTGTAGGTAGTTTCCCTTATTTCTAATTTACATGTCGCAAAAGGTACCCCTACTGTGCTCCTAACCGGTAGGAGCTGGGCGATAGTGTTAAGTATAGCGAGCCTGTCGGCTATCTTGTTGTTTTCAATGTTGTGGTATCCATAAAAAGTATTTTAAAGTGCTGAGCCATCTCATTCAGAGATTTACGGCACTCAGTAAGTGTTTTAGTATTGCGCGTATTACCGTTAAGAGCTTTTAAGGGGGGATTCTCCATGTCGAGACTGTTTTTTGAACCTTTTTTAAAAAATAATCTTATTTGAAAACGCAGAATTTTTATACTCTGTACCGAAGGTACATAGAGTATATTAAGTTTGTGCAAAAGTATGTAACAGGGAGAAGGAATCGTTTCCGACCCTATAAAGTATATATATTCTTGATCAGCATCAACAGCCGAGTCGATATAGCCATGTCCGTCTGTCCGTCTGTCTGTCTGTCCGTCCGTATGAACGAAGAGATCTCAGAGATGGTAAGAGATAGAGGTTTGACATGTATGGGACATATATTTCTTATACTTGCAGGCAGATCAAGTTTATTTTCAATTTTTGCCACGCCCCCTCCAGCCCCCGCAATTTGGAAAAAACGTCATATCTCCTACAGTTTTGAAGATAGATCGTTCGTACCTTCTAGAGATACCTTGTAAACAAAATTATTTATCGATTTGCTGAAGGAATGATAAAGATCGGATGAACGATACTCAAGCTATGAGCAAAAAACAGCCAGTAAACACCCACCACCCGCCCACCCATCACCACAGCATTCTATTGAACGGCAATCTTAGTGAGAGAGCGAGACAGAGAGAGTGAAACTTAGAGATGAGCGCGTATAACTCGTGAGCAAATGCGAGCTGCGACGTTAAGGGTACAGAGTATGTTATAGTCGGCCTTGACCGACTTTCTTTCTTGTTTTATTTTGGTTATGCATACTAATTAATTCCGTTTTCATGAAGGATATAATATTGTTATGGTAGTTATATTAAAAACAAGTAAAGTCTGCCAGTCTATAATTTGGATTTAATTGAGTTTAAGAACAATTATATTGTCTACTGTATTTGGGGCTATTCGATTTCTCTTTCCGACTATTATGTTTACAGCAAGAGAAAAAACCCTCTCTGATGCTGCGCTGCTTGCTGGAATAGTGCAAATTTTGACAATCTTGAAAATTAAGTGGAATTATTTTGCCACCAAGTCAAAGCCTTAAAATTGTTATTCAAAATCACTTTTTCCTTCGAGTATGTTTCTACTTCATTCCAGACAGTTTCGTTTTGTGATAGATTTGGTACTACTAGCAAATCAGCAAAAAAAAAAAATCCATTTCATTAGTTGATTTGTCTTGTGATGTAGAATGTACGGTATTTTGCTGTGTGCTTTGATTCGAGTTTGAAGATGAGCTGTTCTCTGATCTGAAGACGTCTCGTCTTATAATTTCACGGACACAAAAATCTTTAATTTCGTGATGCTGATTTTCTGGCGGATATAGAAAAAGGCCACTTTGTGGATCATTTGTAAATTTGAAGTCCAAATATGAAGGCTTTTTAAAATGTTAGCTTTCAAGCTGGGAATTACTGGAATGTCGTTATGACTATCATTACAAATTAAGGTTAGTTTTTTAATGGATGGTTGAACAAAACAAATTGATGGGTGGGTAGCTTACGCCTTGCAACTTTCTAGAAATTGTATCAACATCATCACATAATTTAATCAACGCCTCAATAATGGTTATATCAATTTTAGCAAGTCTCTGAATTTGTTTACTGTCAGCAAGTAATTCACTTATTTTTGTCCAATTGTCAAAGATTGACTTTAACATGACGAAATTAGAGTTCCAGCGTGTGGGACAGTGGCTTTTTAAAGTTGTTTGTAAATTGTGCTGTAGACCTGGCCTTTTTAAAATACATCACAAGTTTTTTACAATTTTCAATAATTTCCACTAGCTCTGTTGTAGACTCTACTGCGGATTCTAAAACATTAGACAATAAGTGGTTTGAGCAATTGATTCGCGAAAACTTTTTCAGACCTTTTTATACCCTTGCAAAGGGTATTATAATTTTGCCCAGAAGTTTGCAACGCATAGAAATATTCATTTCCGACCCCATAAACTATATATATTCTTGATCAGGGTGACGAGCTGAGTTCATTGAGCTTTGTCCGTCCGTCTGTCTGTCTGTCCGTCTGTCTGTCTGTCCGTCTGTTTCTACGCAAACTAGTCTCTCAGTTTTAAAGCTATCGAGCTGAAATTTTGCACAGAGTCTTCATTTTACTGCACGCTGCTAATATGTCGGAACCGACCGGATCGGATGACTATATCTTATAGCTGCCATAGGAACCATCGGTCGAAAAATGGGTCTTAGTGAGAAAAACTTTTTTTGTTTTCAATGTTAACGTGATTAAACTCGGTCATTAATAATATTATATGCTTTTAAACAGATTGGCAAACTTTGGTCAAAATCGCATGACTATATCTTATAGCTGCCATAGGACCGATCGGTCGGAAAATGGGTCTTAGTAAGTAAAACTTTTTTGGTTTCAATGTTAGCGTCCTCAACCTCGTCCCTTATTAATATTAAATGCTTTCAAACAGATTTGCAAACTTTGGTCAAAATCGGATGACTATATCTTATAGCTGCCATAGGACCGATCGGTCGGAAAATGGGTCTTAGTGAAAAAAATTTTTTTGTTTTCAAGTAAATCGTAAGGTCTGTGATTATTAATATTAAACGCTTTCAAACAAATTTGATAAATTTGGTCGAAATCAGATGACTATATCTTCAGGCTGCCATAGGACTTATCGGTCGGAAAATGAGTCTTAGTGAGAAAAACTTTTTTGTTTTCAATTTTATCGTTCTTAAACTTGGCGATTGTTAATTTGATTTGTTTTCAAAAAGATTCGCGAAATTTGGTCGAAATCAGATGTTCATCTGACGGAAAATGGATTTTAGTTACAAAAGTTTTTGATTTTTATCTAAGCGTTCTTAAACTCTGTCATTTCAAAAACAGCGTTTGCAAACGGGTATAAAAACTTCGGCACAGACGAAGTTAGCTTGGCCTTCTCGGTTTTAATAAAATAGCGGCCATTAGTTTAGTGCAGAGATGGGCATGCACACATATCGTCACACTTTTCACACGCATACAAGCACAATTTGCGTGCGCTGCAGCGAAAAAACGAAGGTTTTTCAGTACAGTGTACGCTACAAGTTAACGTTCACTCATTGTGTTTATTAATTATTATACGTTAATTTTAAACGCTTAGAAGGAGTCTTAACAAAATTTATAAATACATAATATTTACATGTAAATATGAGTATAATTTTTTTTTTTTGTAAGGAGGTGATATGCAGTTACGCACGATACAGTGACTGACTCCCATGATATCTGTCCTGGCCTAAAGACTAAAACACCCCCGTTTGTCAAAACTCAACTAACCCAAGGTAATTTCAACTACACTGAGATGTAAAATGGATAACAAAATTGCTTTTGGGGAAATTTTAGTCGTTATTTTGTATTGATATTATTGAATCCATATTAATTTCTCCTTCATACGTTTTGATTCGGAGGAGATCGGCTAAATGCTTATCAGTTATTTGATTTCTTTGTTTGTTTAAGATGATCTTCATTGTTGAAAAAGCCGATTCGCAGTTCTATGTCGACCCAAACATTGAATACAATTTATATATTTGGTCTTTCATTTTTGGGTATTGTTCTTTCCAAAAATTAACGCCAGATAGCAAAGGAATTGAAAAATCTTGTGTCATTTTTTCTAATTCCGTTTGTAGCTCAGGGTCTTGCTTTTCAATTTCACAATTTAAAGGGTTTTCATGCAAATCAATTATATTATTTATTTTGTTAAAATCTTTAAATCGCATACATTTTTAAGAATTTTACTGTACTCTAATTTTTTATCGAATGTTTTGAACTGACTTAATACTATTGATATGTTTTTAAAATTTTGAATATTGTTATTGTCCATTTGTGTAATAAGAATTTTGAGTTTTCTGACGAAATATTGAACTATTGTACATAATTATACCCTTGCAAAGGGTATTATAATTTTGCCCAGAAGTTTGCAACGCATAGAAATATTCATTTCCGATCCCATAAACTATATATATTCTTGATCAGGGCGACGAGCTGAGTCGATTGAGCTTTGTCCGTCCGTCTGTCTTTACGTCTGTTTCTACGCAAACTAGTCTCTCAGTTTTAAAGCTATCGAGCTGAAATTTTGCACAGAGTCTTCTTTTTACTGCACGCTGCTAATATGTCGGAACCGACCGGATCGGATGACTATATCTTATAGCTGCCATAGGAACCATCGGTCAAAAAATGGGTTTTAGTGAGAAAAACTTTTTTGTTTCCAATGTTAACGTGATTAAACTCGGTCATTAATAATATTATATGCTTTCAAACAGATTTGCAAATTTTGGTCAAAATCGGATGACTATATCTTATAGCTGCCATAGGAACCATAGGTCGAAAAATGGGTTTTAGTGAGAAAAACTTTTTTGTTTTTAATGTTAACGTGATTAAACTCGGTCATTAACAATATTATATGCTTTCAAACAGATTTGCAAATTTTGGTCAAAATCGGATGACTATATCTTATAGCTGCCATAGGACCGATCGGTTGGAAAATGGGTCTTAGGTAAAAAAAACCTTTTTTTGTTTTCAGTGTTAGCGGCCTTAAACTCGGTCATTAATAATATTATATACTTTCAAACAGATTTGCAAATTTTGGTCAAAATCGGATGACCATATCTTATAGCTGTCATAGGACCATCGGTCGGAAAATGGGTCTTAGTGAGAAAAACTTTTTTGTTTTCAATGCTAGCGTCATAAAACTCGGCCATAATTAATATTATATGTTTTCAAACAGATTTGCAAGTTTTGGTCAAAATCGGATGACTATATCTTATAGCAGCCATAGGACCGATCGGTCGGAAAATGGGTCTTAGTGAAAAAAACTTTTTTGTTTTCACGTAAATCGTTCTTAAAGTCGGTGATTCTTAATATTAAACGCTTTCAAACTAATTTGAAAAAGTTGATCGACATCGGGTGACTATATCTTATGGTTGTCATAGGACCGATCGGTCGGAAAATGTGTCTTAGTGAGAAAAACTTTTCTGTTTTAAATTTTATCTTTCTTAAACTCCGCGATAGTTAATTTGATATGTTTTCAAAAAGATTCGCGAAATTTGGTCGAAATCAGATGTTTATCTGTCTGAAAATGGGTTTTATTTAAAATTTTTTTAGATTTTTATGTAAGTGTTCTTAAACTCTGACATTTCAGAATCAGCATTTGCAAGGGTATAGAAACTTCGGCACAGACGAAGTTAGCTTGGCCTTCTCGTTTTGAACTATGTTTTTGTTTGCCCTGGAGCTCTAAATTTAGCTCATTACATATTCCTGTAATATCGCATAAGAAAGCGAGGTCAAATAAATAATTTTTGTTTTTTAATCTATTAACAAAATCCCCCCCATCTGCCTTTAAATTTTGTTCGAAGAACATGGTGATTTTATTTCTGAGATCGAAAAGCCGCTGAAGGCTTTTACCTCTGCTTAACCATCGAACTTCAGTAAACAATAATACATCAATTTTAAATTTACGGTGGTTCAAGGAATTATGACCACCCTTAATCTTATTTATTATTTTAATGCATATATCCATTGCTTCCCCATCTGTACATAATCCTAGTTTCTCTCTACCCACAATATTAAAAACTTTTGAAACTAAAACGTCGTATAAAATTTTCGAGATAAATGCGTTTAAAGTTTGAAATAATTTTTTTGCAAAAAAAAAAAAAAAAAAAATGGGAAAATGCAGTTGTTTCATCAAAATCGGTTTAGTAGAACTAAAGAAAAGTGGCCAGGCAGTCCGAAAAAGTTGTTTTGAAAGTATCCAAAACTTACAGATATTAGTCGGCGATGCCAGCTGCATACAGCGGACCTTCTTCATTCTCAAAAATACTGTTTTCAGCAGCAGCTCTCTCTGCACTGCGTGCCATTCTGCCTTCTTTAGATGCGGCCGCAGCTCTAGTTTCGCAGCCTCTGAGCATTGTGTAGGATAGCCTTGCCTAGGATAGTATGGGCACGATTTGTGCTAATGCTCAGTGCAAAGTTTAGCTTCTTCTGTTTTATCAAAAACTTTCATATCTTTCAAGTGATAGCAAAGTTAGCCCCTTTGAATTCGACTGATGATATAATTAGGAACATTTTTGTGTGATTTAATGTGGTGACATTAGTTTATTACTCTGTGAACTTTAGTGCAATGAACCGCCCACTATACAATAATCTCTCCATTTACAACCCATTCAGACATTCGTTCATTCATTAAAAGCCATTCAAATAAAGTTGGCAAAAAAAAACTTTGGTAAACTTTGTGCCACGAACATATTATCGGGTGAAGTCACAATGCTCTTCACAGTTGTCCCCCATTGAACTCTCTCACACACAGACACACACACACACACACACACACTCTTAATTTCACCAACAGCAACAAATCGTATAAATTTTCTTTTACCCGCTTCCGACAAGCGGGCCAACTTTGGGCTTAGGTAAATGAAATCAAATCAAAACAGCTGCTCCCCATGTTGACACTATGGACTGGAGGGGTGGATGGGGTGTGGGAGTGTGGGGAGTGTGCGGCCTCGAGCAACTTTCGCGAATTTTGGACGATCATTGCACCGGCATAAATATTTATGCGTTGCACTTGAGAGCGCTGTGTGTATGGCTTAGATTTATGCTCGGTTTCCGCGACCCATGTTTGGAGTGGGAGTCGGCGGCTCGACGCTCCTTCGACTCCACAAAACTTGTAATTGCATTTTGTGAACAAATCATTTGGCACACCAAAAATCATGCATTATTCAATATGGAATTCGAGCCGTGGCTCTACGCACCGTAAAATTTTTAATCTTAGTTTTTAGTTAACAATCAGCCCAGCCCCCCCATCGGCTTAATGGCCATCACCAGGCGCAAACTGAAAATTAGTTTGTAATTGAAATTTGTAATCGTAATCGTAATATGTGTATAGATTTAATTGCCTTAGGAATTCCCATTACCTTGGCTCAAAATGCTCAACCGCATCTAATTGGTTTTTTCTTCTTCTTCGGTTTGTATTTCTTTGATTGTTGTACATATTTTTTAAAGCAGTTGCATTTTTCAAACAAAAACTCTTTAAACAATGAGGAATCAATAGAAATATTGCATAATAGCTAATGTTTTTACAAAGGTTGCAATGCAATAAAAGCCAGGGGCTTGTTAAAGGAAGAGTTCCGTATGGAGTCTTATTAAAGCAGTAAAATGCGTTAATTTTTTTGTATGCATCAATTGAGCAAAAGATACAGAGATAATAATGAAACTTGTACAATTATATGAAATGATTGTTCATACAATTAAAGTTAAAGGAAATATTTCCTGGGCTAAAGCGCTCTTGGTTCAGCAGCCGTTTGGCCTGAGCATTAATGAATCAGTTTATCAGACTACAAAATTTGACTACAATCAAGGTGAGGTCAGGTTGAACTCAATGATTTAATTTCAGAGATGCAAATCGGACCGTAAAAAGAAAACGGTTCGGTTCCTCCCATCAACGATTCATAAAATCGGAAAATTCTTAATGCTATTTGATAAATCGTAGTGTAGGTTATTGCTGTTAAGTCGCTTTGGAACTCCCAAGCGGTTATAGCAGCGCTGGCATGAGAAGGCAACTACTGCTGAAGATTGAGCTGGGATGCTCATGAAACAGCTGTACGGTCAACCGGCCTGCTTTTTGGTGTTAAGTGCAAAACATAATGTTACCTTAAGCTGGCAAAACTTGAAGGTTTGATTATCATAAAGGTCGTTAAAAGCTACACATATAAATCTTAAAAATTACCGCTAAAGTTATTGTCTTCTTCAGAAGTTGATTACGAAAATTTAAAGGAGTCTGATTGTCTTAAGCATTACTTTGTCTTGGTATGCTTCAAATGAACTGGTTTTGCTTATTAAGCTCGGTTATTAACAACTTATCAACTGCGTTTACGGTAGGCATCTTAATTGGAGGCATGCGTGTAAAACGCAGGTGATATTGTATTGCCACAAATTGCTGTCCCTGAAAAGTGAGAAAATGGCAAATCTTATTGAAAATACTTAGTCAAACCAAAGACCCTAGAACTCATAAAGAGAAGTGATGCCCTTATAAGTTAATGTAGGGGAAATTTGCTATGTGGACCTACGATTTTATATATGTGTGCTGTGTGTGTGTGCAAAGTTTGTTCTACAGACACACCCACAGAATCGAAGGTCCTTTCCATACATTTGTATGTCAGTTACTCATCTTTATGATTTATAGAGTATTTAGTCAAACTATTAACACATTTAATTCAAATTTAGAGACTTCCTCAAAGCACTAAACAATACAAAGTAAGCAGTCGAACATTGATGCTTAGTTAAAACAGAATACCAAAACGATCAGCCATGCTCCCATTTTCGCTTTCGCCAAATTTTGGCGATTTTGAGTCCAAATTTGGTCCAAATACCGGTTTGAAATCGCAAAAGTTTTGTG
>JBAMBO010002647.1:0-370269 GCA_037044535.1 Lordiphosa magnipectinata | reverse complement strand
AAGGCGCTTAACTTACTCTGATTGAGTTTTTTTTATATATATGTATGTACGTCTGTACATTGGCAGCGAACTAAAATATGTGCATACGTACATGTGTATGTATGTACTTAAGCCAGTTATTGGGAGCACAGTTGTACACGTGCCGAAAAGCGACAACTCAAACACGTAGAATGGCAACATATAGCCACTATGCAGAATTCTTAGAGTTTCACTCATATACATACGAACATAAGTACGTCAGTTGTCTCTTATTCCTTTTTTCTAAAATTCTCTTGCATTTGTGTTTAACGTTTATACGTCACCTATATCGCAACATTGCTTAGATCGCGACGATACCATACACTAATAAAAAACTTAGGCGTCGCTCACGCTTGCAGTGTGGTAAATATTGCGAAAGAGGCAAACGTGTAAACGCAATTTACGCAGCGCTAGCGCCCAGCTTCGCGCTTTTTTTTGTTTTTTCTTCACTCACTAGATAGAAAGAGACAAATGTATAGGTTTATAAGCAGCGAAAAGGAAGAAGAAAAGAAGAAGCACCAAAACGACAATTAGTCGTAGCGAAATTGCCAAATTTGTCAGATTGCTGATCAATTAATATTATAGATTAATATTAAAGAATGCCTCGTCCAAAATCGAATCCCTACCGGAAATACTTTATGCTTGATATTGAAGTGATGTGAGCACCTGTGTAGTTGAAAAAAATGGAATGCAATGTGGTCATCAAATTAAGGTAAGTTCTCATATTTACATACATACATATGTATATACATACATATGTATGGGAAGGTTTCAGTTGAAATTACTTTTTTTTTCGTAGGGTGATCATGGCACTAATTTGACAAAGCACATCAAGCGGTGTCACGCCGACCTGATTCAAAATGATGAGAACTACAACGACAAACCAAGTCAACAAGTCCAAGAAAAAAAGTCAGTCCCATCTAAAAAGATTTGCGATATGTTGCACCCCTGTGTTCGGGTTTCAATAAGCAAACAGGACGTTCTGGATGCATGTGTTGTGATGTGCACGGTTGATGGCAGACCATTTTCCATGATGAATGACATTGGACTTCGACAAATTCTCAATCCAATCATCAATGGCATGGGCTTGGGGAATTTCATAAACCCGCAAATAATTCGTGGCGAAGTGGTTAGCAGATCAGCCCAGCTTATCTCAGATATCAAAAAACGAGTTGATGGGAAAATGGTCGCTCTAAAAGTAGACGGACTAACACATATAAACAGGTCGTTTATCGGTAAGTATACGCTTCTAGCAACTACATTTGATTGCACTACTCGTTCAATATTTGATTGCGTATCTTACAAAAAAAAAACTTTAATATATTGGGTTTTATCATTTCAGGAGTAAACATACAATTTGTTATTGACGGGAACATCTCGCTACTCACATTAGCCACCGAAGAAATGTCTACTTCCCATACTGCTGAAAATCTGAAGGACACCACTCTTCAAATTTTACACCGTTTTGACATCGATGTAAAGCAAATTTATTCCTGTACCACGGATAACGGCAGAAATATGGTGAAAATGGTGGAGCTCCTTAGCCTTGACCCTGCCCCGGACTACAATGAAGAGAATGACGACAATAAGAGTCGCAACGATGACTTCTTAGACGAGCTAGTCATGGATTTCAAATGCATAGGTGTGTACAAAGCAGAGAGCCACAATAACTCCTGGTATCCTTCTAATTCAAAAACTTTCCAATATTTTTTAGATCTAGGCGTGCGCTGTGCTGCGCATACGCTACAGCTGGCAGTGAATGCGGTGTTAAATCAGCCCAATTTTTCCAAAGCTATATCATCCGCTAGAACCTTGATTAAAAAGCTACGCACACCAACAATCAGCTGACGCGTTGGAGCTCAACCTACAGGATGCTAAAATATTTGCTGGCGGAAGACATCTTCAACATTTGCTCCAGTTTTGCGGCTGCAGATAAGGACCGCACCGAAAAGTGTGGGGCTCAGTTCGCGAAATTGTACGCATATTAGAACCAGCGGAGGTGGCCACAACTAAACTTTAAGCCGAAAATCTCGTTTTGGGTGATTTTTATTCCATTTGGATAAACTGCAAATTGGAAATATCATAAAATTCGTCTTCTCTAGCGAAATCGTTGGTTCAGGAAATAGAAAAGCGAGAGAAATCGCTTTTTGAAAACAATGCTTTTTTATGTGGCATATTTTTGGACCCTAGGTATAACGTAACGCTAAGTACTGAGCAAAAAAATACTTGTATCAATCTTTTACTAAATATTTATGCACAAACATCGTCGGTTGCTAATCAATCACTGCTGAATGATGAATGCAGTTCTAGTACTAGTTCAGCTGAAAGCGCCGACGAAGTTGAGGCATATATGATACTGCAGGAAAAGAAACTTTGTGATAAAAACTCATCAATTGTGTCCACAAATAAGCTACTGGATTCCATTAAGACTTTTCTCGCACTTAAACCAGTTAGAAACCATGAAAACGTTCTTAAATTGTGGTCAGAATCCTCCACAAAGTTCCCAGAACTGTACGAGATTTCAAAAGTCGTGCTTTCTGTTCCAGCTACGCAGGTTAGTGTGGAACGCCTATTCTCTGGCGTAAAATTTATAATGAATCCGTTAAGAAGTTGCATGGACTCAACCACATTGAATGCAATTATGTTACTGCGAGCAAATCACAAGAATGCTACATAGTGGATGTATAAAGTTTGAACTTAAATTTGAAAACTTATAATATATAAAATAATAATATGAAATGAGTATATAATGTTCTTACATGTTAACCACGTAAAAAAATACGAAATCTGAAATAGTCTGTATAATTTTACTTTGAATGTGAAACCATTCATGTTGTGTTGAGTTTTGATTCGTTTAATTACATTGGAATAAAATGATTTAGAATTATCTCAGAATTTAATTGTTCAAATATTTATAATAAGCAGTACTTATACCGGTACGTACCGGTATACCGAAATAAAAATCCGGGTACCGTATCGAAACCGAAAACCGAAATTAGTTGTAAACCGAAATAGAACCTTTAACCGAAACATCCATTTCGGTACGTACCGATATCGGTACCGGAACCGAAATTCGTTTCGGGATTAAGCCCTGGTTGCTAGTAAATATGTGCCCATTAAACGCGAACTTGACGTGATCAAGAAAAACTAGGTGTGAGGTGTTGCTCCCTGATGCCTCTAGAGTCATAATTTATTGGTCCTGTTCCCAGGCAATTTTGAGTGTTCCACTGTGAAATAGGTCAGCTTTAGATTTAACACATGGCGTTTTAATTGTTTTATTTTCGGCTGCGGCTTCTCGACTCTTCTGCTCGACTGCTGTTTCTCTTCTGTGTCTCTGCTGCTGCTCTACTGTGTCTCTGCTGCTTCTCTACTGTGTGTCTCGGCTATTTCTCTGCTGTGTCTGCAGTACTGCTGCAAGTCTGCAGTTAGTCCTCTGCTTTTGGTCAGCTGTTAGTTCTCTGTTGTTTGTCTGCTGTTAGCCTGCTGTTTCTGCTGCCCAAACTCCTCTGTAAATCTGCTGCATGAACCTTTATCCCTTTTTACATATATATAATAATAAAAATGAAAAATTTGAATGAAAAATCAATTTACATTTGCAACTCCGATTCGAGCTGTATGATATAGATACTTGATTTTAGTAAGATATAATACTGTAATAACACACAAAACCAGAAAATTTTGTACAGATAGCTCTCAAATCAAAAAATTGTCATATAACGGTATAAGGGCGGTATCCACGGGTCGCCAAAAAATTTGTTGTGAAAAAGTTGATATTCGTTTCAAAGAAACCTTGCGTTGCTCTGGCGCTGTTAAATATGCCCGCGATCTTATGAACAACAACACCTTGCAGGATTATTAATATAACATATTTAAAGTGCTATTTTAATAAGTTATATTATTTAATGAAATTAATTATAAATGAATTGTTTTTATGATTATCACTTTTGACAATCTGCAGTATTAGCGCAGTGAACGGTGGTAGCTGCCTCTTCAGACATTTTCCTTAAAATTGTGTCTGACACAATCAATGGCATTAAATGCAGTAAATGTAGTCCCGAGCAGCGGCACTTAACGAACACCTCGCACTTGGCTGCCACGGCAAAGATTTCGTTCATCTCGATTGGAAAGTAATTCCCGCATTTCTAGCGATTTGCCTCCGTAAAGTTGGTCAGGTCAGCATGATGATCTTCTGGATGTACTGCTGTAGCATGTGTGACGAGATAGCTCCGCTGAACTCGAAAATGGTATTGGGCAGCGGTCCCTGGGTGGTCACATAGCACTTGGCCACGTAGTCGGGGCCCTGTCAGGGAAACGTTAAGAAATGGAAGTGATTTATAAAGTTGAAGTTTGGTTCGCCCATTTCTTACCTTGATATAATTGGCATAGGCCATCCTCGTTGACCGATCCGCTTTTGCTCGGTCACCTTCAGGGGGTCAATTGAGGCTGCACTATCCGCTATACTACCACTTGATGAGAGGTCAGCAGTTCGCTGTCCACTGAACTGGGAGCGGCCGTTTTACTGTCGTGATCATTGAGCACCGGCGGCTGTTCAATGATTTTCCTTTTGGTCTGGTAGCTGTGATCGAAGACATAGTTGAGGCGAATCAAATCGAACTGATTGAGGGGACTGGAGTGTTAAGTGTTTGAATGCTGGCCAAATATATTTTAAGCTCCTTGCTTGTGGCTTGTGGTGACAGGAGAAGCCACAAGATGTGGCAGACCGTGCTCCGGTCCGCAGGTGTTCTCTGGCGGGTTTCCGAGTGTTTCTTATCCGCCAAGTCCCGGACACAACCTTCCGTTTCAAGTGATATTAGCACACTAAACTAAAATGACCCGAGCTGAGGCAGCACTGAGAGAGCTCCATACCTACTATGGTTGTATCATGTGCAATGCCCTCACACTCCCGTACATGCACGAGAGAGCGACGTGTCCGCTGAGACCGCTGAGAGTAGCTTTTGTTTTTCCAATTTCATTGCTTCTTTGAAAATCTCGTACTGAGCTTCTTGAAATCTGCTCATTCACATAGAATCGCACCTGCGAGTCTATGCCAGCCATGTCCAGGTTTAGTTGTTTCTTAGTCTCTCTGCGATAAAGCCCAATGTGACGAAGAAGCGAACTTTTGTCCCGCACGTGCTTCAACCTTACTATTATGACCGGATCAACATTAGTGGGCGCTGGCTGTCGTTGCCTTAGCCGGAAAATTTCCTTCAGCTTCAGAGCCGGAGTTAGATTTACGGCGAAGCAGAGTGAGTTGAAAACGGTCTTCAGGTTTTCATCCTCTATATATGGTACGCGATGGGTGATCAGCGGCGACGCATTCATGGGCCTGAGCGGCAAGTTTGCTCTCGAGTTTGGACTCAAGTGCGTCCAGCCACTGTTTTAAACCGAGAGCGGAGCCTGCTTCGCTCTTGCAGCACCCCGATTCATGATCAGCTCGGCCTGCTCTGCAAATCGCTGGTTGATGAGCTCCATCAGTTGTGGGGGTGGAGCATCAGAAGCCCGTCCTTGCAGAAGATCGGATGCGGTTTTTTCACGTTGACGTTTGGGTAGGGGTGCTATGGTACAGAGTTTGCCACTCGGTGTGTGCGTGTGTGAAGCTCAAGGCAGTTCGTTGAGTGTGTGTGTGATATTATTTGTTGACAGCCAAAAGACTTTGTTTTGTTCACCAATTTGCAAATGAATTATTGTTGGACACAATCCTGGAATTTAGTATGATTGAGAAGGTGTTTTTTGGTGAACTATTCTAAGCTAACAATATTATTAAGCAAAAAATGTTTGTGGGCTTAACAAATTTTTTATATCCGTCTTCGATTAACGATAATGTATTGATAAATAAAATGAGTGCATAAGACAAATATAAAATGTGGGGAGTTTGCGAATCAGGTAAAAATCCTTGGATTATTATTTTATGATATTCATGAATCGAATTATATTCAATCTAGTACGAATTCATCGGAGAGTTTTTTTGCAAAAATTTCATCGAAAATCTAATATGACTTTATAGGTGAATTCATTGATGAATTCTGCTACAAATTCATCGATGATTCAGGAGTGACTTCTTTGCAAAAGTCATGTTGAATTCAAGGGTAAACCATAAATGAATTTATTGGTGATTTCATTAATGAAAAATTACTTCTCCTAGTTCGAAAGTACTGTTCTTGGACATATTAGGTTTTTGGTCCGTGAGGATGCTGCAAACTGCAGATTGTCAAACAGATATGGTGGCTGTATTTTTAATATTTTGTTATGTAGATATATTAGAACTCTGTGGCTCATCCAGGATTTCAAATTAATGCCGAACCCTTGGTTGTTCACGCTTGTTATGTGCTCAGTACGGCGGCGTTCAAATTTATATCTAGCTGTGGAATTAAATGTCACTCGTAATCTATTAAAGCTGCTTGCGTCACTGTGCGCAAATAACTCCAAACCATAGAATAAAGTAGGGATCAGGCACGACTTTGCAATTAGTAGTCTGAGTTCTTGGGGTATATCCTTCTGCGTTAATGACAGCTGCCTGAGCATACCATATGTTTTTCCTGTGGCTTTGGCTATGTGATTAGGAGTTTTATATCGCTTTCATTTCTTGTAGGCTGTGTTACGCAGAGCGATTTGCCGTTTGGTGTATTCATGAAACTTAAAAGTTTGGTTTTAAGAGGCACACATGTCTCAAGTAAGTAGTCTAAATTGTTATGAAGAAGTCTTAGTTGGGCTTCTGGGGTAGTCAGTTGATATATAATGTCCCAGTTGCATTTACTGAATTCAGTCATCAACAATTAATGGATCTAAAGTCTGTATCAGGGGTGTCCTGGAAAGAAAGATTTTGCCCTCGGTTGGTTTGCAAATCGCTCGAGAATCCGTCGGTGTCCCAGAACTTCAAGAGATTTCATTTTCCTATTTGAAAATGTAGTTAGAACAGAATCTGTTCCAATTGAAGTATCATCTCTTAAAACAGGGCTGCATCTCTCGCAAAAAAATTTCCCTTTTTTGTAGTTATGGGTTAATTTGATGTCTTATGATGCATTTTTAAATTATAGTTCAAATTTATATGTATTCATTAGATATTCTCTAAAAAAAAAAATGCGAAATTTGAAAATTTGTTCGCGCCACTCATGAAATGTAACTGGCCAGCCCTTAGTCATCTGGCTTTTACATAGATGGCGACAAAACTGTAGATGACGCCACTTGAGGTGGCTGCTTTTGACAAATAAGAAAGACTTTGGTTGGTTTTGCAAATAATTATTAAAAAGCAAATTACAATGCTTAAACTAATTAAATAATTTATTCATTTAATGCAAACTATCCAGAAAATTAATGTTGTTTACATTTCTAAAATGAATTTTCCTTGTGAATAATGTTTGGGTGGTGAATTTTTCGAAATCTCCTAACAAAACACGAGAGATTTGAAACCAACTGAAAGAGATTGCTGGGACACCGAGAATTGGTTTTGGGTTGGAATTTGGTTGGAAGAGATTTCCGTGACAAAACCGTATATGTGTATGTACTGCTATTGTCTATAAGGTCTAAATCTAGTTTGTATATGAGATAAATAAGATCATGTCGGGAGAAAGCTGGAACGAAGATTTGGTCATATAACAAAATTTTGTAAGGTTCAGTAACGAAATAAACATCTAATAATGTATCACAGGTATTTGAGAAATGTGTGGGTGTGGAGATATTTATTGCATTCATTCCCAGTGATATGTCAATTAGAAGATCTTTTTCCATAAGCAGGTTACTACTCAGATCCCCAGAATCACATCTGAGTATTTTACAGAAATATCCGACACAAAATCTATAATTTCTGAATAGTCCATATGGCGATTGGGGCGGTATATTTATTTATTTATCTGCTCGCTTATATGTAATTTCTATAAATAAATATTCGAAGGTACTGCCAGCCGGGTTTTTAAGAAAAAGTGAGCATCTAAGTTGGTTATTTATTTAAATTGCAACTCCCCCCGCATGCCCCAAACGATCAGAACGATACAACATATATCCATCACATTCAATTTGCTTGTCACTCATATCACAAATAAACCAGGTTTTGGAGACACATATAACATCGACATTAGACTTTACAAAGATGTGCCTGTGGAAGAGTTCCATCTTCTTGGTTAGGCTTTGCGCATTTATATGAGCGACATATCACTCTGGCGATCTCCTCCCTGAAATTGTCCACTCGGCTGCTTCCAGACTCTACATTCAGCCCATTTGTGACCCAGCTTGCCGCAAGAATGACACTTCATTTCGTTTGCTTTTGCTCGTTTTGCATCAGGTCCATCACCCAGAAAATTTTTACGCCGCTTGTCCAACGTCAACTCTTGTAGTTCTGACTGTAATTCACGTCTGTTATGCACATTCGAGGTGTAGACTATTCTTTGACGACGATCAGAGTTGGCCAAATGTCCCAAAACAGTAGACACAGATACGACGTACGCCATTTTGTTGAAAGTGAAGTTACCATTCGACTTGCGTATAACGCGAGACTCTCGCCAGCATTTGGACCACTGTTGAGCAAATTTAGAAACGTAGCCGCTGGTGTCTCCAGACTCTCAAAACGTTGCACAAAGAGTTGCCGGAACTGTTGCCATGTGATTCCAGGATAGCACACCAGCGACAACCATTGCGACGCACCACCTTCCAGTGATTCACTTAAGGCCAAAATTAATGCACTGCCCTCCAAAGGTCTCACTCATAACGATGTCAACCGTGGCACACCATTGCGTAGCATCCACTCCAGAAATGCCCGAATTAAATTTAGGCAGCACCACGACACCATTTTGTTGCAGCTCGCGTGCCGACAACTGCAGCGATTTTGCCAATTCCGAGAAATTTACGATTTTGTTGCTCCAACAAAGCACGAAACTGCTCCTCTGATCTTGTTGGACAGGAGTCAGATCCCACTTCTGATATCGGGTTTGGGTCAGACATGGTCCGGATCCTTCTCGGTCAAGTCCGTTATTACTGATATTTTAATACAGCGCAGTGAATCTTAGTGTGCGTGCGTCTCTTTGCTATTTCATCAACCGAATACTCGAATTAACTGCGCACTTCGCTTGGCGTCACTTACGCACACAACCACACACTAAGCTACACTCGACGTCAGCTTCGGCTGACGCCACGCTCTAACAGTTCTGTCTATCGATACTTGCTCTCGTGTTTTACAACACTTACCAATCGATCTAAACAAGGCGTGCAATTCAAATTATCCTGAGGAACTTATCCCCGTCACTGCCATTCTAACAATTACACGTCCTCGAGTAGACAGCAAAGATCATACATTAACTTTATTTTCAACTCAAACAATTTAATTTCTCTTCAAACTTTTACAAATTTTTATCAATTTTCATTACATTTCTTAATTCTTAACTTACAAAAACAAAACTAATTTTTCATTTTTTAAGTCGAACTTCGCAACCAACATTTTCTTGTCTTTCTTTCTTTAATTCAAACTTTTCTTTTCTTCCAGTTTATCTGTCTTACTTAATCAAACATTTCTTCAGTAGAACAATCTTCACATATCTACTTATTTCATTTCATCTGTATCCATTAATCACATACTTCTCTTCATCTTTCTCAATTATTCACATATTTATCTCATTTTTCTCCAATACTCACATATTTATCTAATTTTTCTTTAATATTCACATATCTCTTATCATTTTTTTCAACATACTGGCCAGGGACCCCCACGAGCATCGACAACCGTACACAACCTTGTACCTTCCGCCACTACCGTCACTTTAAACGGTTTCTAAACTGAATCTCCCGACAGTTTGCAACATCTCATTGTTTCTTTCAACAACGTACTGTCTCTTTCAACAGCTTCAACAAGATACTGTCTCTTTCAACAGCTTCAACAACATACTGTCTCTTTCAACAGCTTCGATTAACACTGTCACTTTCAACAGTCTCGCTTGGTACATGCCCATCTGGCAATTTTCTTAGACTTTCATGCGAATACTTATAACGTCTTTTACTGTTCATTGCTCTCAACATGTACCTATCACCTTCCAACACCTCGGTGACTTCAAAAGGGAATCTGAACTTTGGATCTAGTTTCGTTTGGTGTCTCTCACTGTTCTTTAGTAACACGTACTCTCCGCTTTCATATTTAACCACTTTAGCCTTGTTCCTGTCAAATCTAACCTTTTCATTTAAGGCTAACTGTACTTCACCCAACGCATCCTGCCACGATCGTTCACTTGTCTCAACCACAGTCAACAAGTTTTTTAAGGTGTTCATAACTCGCTCAACCTGCCCTTTGGCACGGCTTGCACCAGTTGCAATCAAATGCACCTGTATTTTGTTTGAAGAACAAAACTCAGCAAATTTTACACCTGTAAAACTTCTACCCTGATCGGCTATAACGCGAAGATTTCAAAGCATTAACACAACTATTTGCATGAAGCGTAAAAGTGTGGTGTAAATAGACATACTTTGTAAAAGCATCGATCTGGACTATTACATACTCTTTGCGATCGCTTATACCACTGTGTGCCAAGGAATACTGACTTTGGGAATAGGATGTAGTTCAATCTGAGTTTTTCCTGACGAAGATTTAGCAACTCTGCATATGAAACAGTTTTCCACAAATTTACGAACATATTTGGCCATGCGCTTTGAGTGCATGGTCATACACTTTGTCAAGAGTCTTCTGCCAACCCAAATGCATAATCGCCTCGTGTACCTGGTTTATAACAGACCATCTAAAAGCACGTGGCACAACTGGCAAACATAGAGTCTTGGAATTTTCTGAACTTTTTGATATAAAACGCCTGATCTCAATTCATAGGTTCTTGCCAAATCTTCAGAAAGGTCATTATCATTCAATCTAGCGACCATGTCAACCAAGTCTTGATCCAATCGCTGTTCTGCAAGAAGCCAGTTTTCTGAAATTTCCGTGAGATTAGCTTTTCATTATCTTTGATTTGTGCCAAATTTGATTTGAGTAGCAAAGGATTTCTGGACAGAAAGTCCACATGTCCCATCCGCTTTCCTTCTCAGTACTGTATTTCAAAACTACATGACTGCAAAAACGCCCACCAGCGATAAACTCAAGGTGACAGCTCGATTTTATTTCGACGCCTTTAATGAATTGCAGTTAGTGAAAATCACAAATTTTCTACCATGTAAGTAATGGCGAAAATGCTTCACAGCATTGACAACTGCCAATGTCTCCAATTCATAAGAAGTGTATTTAGACTCACATGGACTGGTGGTCTTACTGTAATACTCCACTACGTGAGGTTTAATTTCAATTCTGTGTACCAGAATGGCTCCATAACCAATAGAACTTGCGTCTGTATGCAGCTCGATGGGAAACTGTGGATCAAAAATCACCAAAACAGGTTAATTCTTTTTGATGGACGTTGCCGTACAATGCGCAGTACGTTCAAGTGGCCCATGCGACACCATGTCAAAGCTTGTTACGCGCGAACCCCAGGCAAAATAGCAGCCCACCTCCCGCCCAACTGACCGAGAGGCGCAGCCACTAACGTGTGACACGAAATCGCGAAGGAAGAACATTAAGTAATGTTAACTACGGGCTAAATAAGTTAAAATAGAAATTTTTATAGCAGGAAGAGAAGCTTCTGGCAAAATAGCAGCCCACCTCCCGCACAAACGACCGAGAGGCGCAGCCACTAACGTGTGACACGAAATCGCGAAGGAAGAACATTAAGTAATGTTAACTACGGGCTAAATAAGTTAAAATAGAAATTTTTATAGCAGGAAGAGAAGCTTCTGAGTTAATTATTCGGTAGAGTTTATTGTAATCAGCACAGAGGATACGAAACGGTTCATGCAAGGCATAGTTAGTATTACAACGATGTAGTGATAGGGGGATAAAATTACGGGTCGGTTTAATAGGAACGTTGAGGTTAATTTGGCCAACCAACTCAGTTGAGTCGATCATTAATTAGTCTATGTATAAAGATTACTCCATGCATAACTCTACGGTTAATAAGGGAGGGAAGGTTAATCAAAAGAAGTCTATTAGAGTACGATGGTAAACGGACCTCAGGACTCCAACCCAAACCACGAAGAGCAAACAATAAAAACTTTTTTTGCACAGATTCAATTCTATCTTGATGGGTTGAGTATTGCGGAGACCACACACATGATCCATACTCGAGAATCGGACGGACAAGAGAAGTGTACAAAATCTTCGTCGTATAGGGAATTCCTTCGACCAGCGCTTAATAAACCCAAGAACACTCCTGGCCTTACAAACAGTAGCAGTAACATGAGAGTCAAATTTAAGTCGGTGATCAAGAATAACCCCAAGATCATTTACCTCATTGGCTGAATCATTTAAGCACTCAAGTGGGACATTATCAAGCATATAAGTGGAGAATAGTGGCAAGCTCCTGTAAAATGTCATAACCTTACACTTGGAACTGTTAAGGTTTAATAGATTATCTTTACCCCAAGACTGAAATGCATCCAAGTCAGCTTGCAAATTATAGCGGGAAACCAAATCGTTAAATGTTAAACATAGCTTCACATCATCGGCGTACATAAGCACACGGGAGTGAGTCAAGACAGACGGAAGATCATTTATGAAGAGAGTAAAAAGCAATGGACCCAAGTGACTACCTTGGGGTACCCCAGAGGTAACCTGGACTAGTTTCGAATATGAATTACAAAATAGAACTTTTTGTGTTCTAGAACTTAGGTAATCAGAGATCCAAGTAAGAAGGCTAGTTGGGAAACCAATTAAACTCTGTTTATGAAGCAACAAGTAGTGATTAACAGAATCAAAAGCCTTACTAAAATGACGTCAGCTTGCATCTTACCCAAGAACCCTTTGATCACTAATGATGTAAGCTCTAATAAGTTAGTGGTAGTAGATCGACGCTTCACAAATCCATGTTGATAGGGTGAAATAATGGAACTACATAAATGTTGCAGTTGAGATGTCATAATTCACTCAAAAGCTTTAGGAATTGCAGACAACTTGGAAATACCCCTATAATTCTCAACATCCGACTTATTACCTTTTTTATGGAGAGGAATGATATAAGATTCTTTCCACAACACAGGAAAAGAAGATGACTCAAGAGACAATTCAAATATTTTATGAACAGGCTTAAAAAGTGCATCAGCACAGTCGGGCAAGCCCGACTTTCTTTCTTGTTTTTATATGAAGTTCAACATAAAAATTTATTTTTGTGCGTTCTGGAAATAGGCCTTTAGCAGGGCCACGAGTTTTTTGTAAATGCACAAGGAGGATCACGTAGCAGCAGCCATAAGCAACAGAATTAATTACAACAAATTGGTAAACAAACACCTTCAAACAAAAAAACCATAGCCGAAATTCGGGCTGCGAATTTACAATAGTGTAATAATAATATGTCTTTATTCGCCGCCTGCAGAGTTTAAGTACAACCTGGATGTTTGTTTGAAGTGTGAACAGCAAAACAAGTCCGCTGATGAGAGAATTTGGTTATTCTCGAAACAGCGATCTTTGTACGGACATACTCAATTGCTATTCCAAAATGTTGTAATTAATATCTGTTGATTTGTGTTGGTTATAAAGATTTATAATCAACCAAAAACCTTGAGCTAGCCAGTTGTAACATTGACTAAAATCAAAAACAGGTCACTAAACCCCATATACATATTAACGATTTAATTTTTGAAACCGATTGGTCTCAATTTTACACTTGTACAGATATTGATGTTACCATACAAATTTTTTATGATACCTTGTACTCGCTTTTTGATGTTTGTGTTCTACGTGTGCTCCCTCGCTGTCCTAATAGGCAGCCTTGGTTCACAAGAGAACTAATAAATTTGAGGTATTTCAAAAAGTATGAGAATTCGAAAAAATCATCTGATTTCTCCCGTTATGTGGATGCTCGTTCTAGATTTAATTTGCTGAACGCACAATGCTATAAAGACTATCTTTACCGTTGCAGACTTCAATTCTCGCACAATCCTAAGCAGTTTTATCCGTTTGTTAACTCTAAACGCAAATCTTCCACTATGCCCTCTTCTGTGCGGTATGGTAATGCGAAAGCAAACACTCATCAGGCCATAGCCGATCTGTTTGCCAAGTTTTTTATGTAAACCTACTCGTCTTCTAGCTTTTTTACGAACCAACCATACCCCTATCAGTTGAATGGGTCTAATTGTATATTTAGTAATCACTGAAAGCTCTCTCCTTTGCGATCTTAACTCTCTTAAACCTGTGTATGCACCGGGACCCGATGTAGTACCTGCTTGTGTACTTAGGTTTTGTGCTGATGCACTTTTTAAGCCTGTTCATAAAATATTTGAATTGTCTCTTGAGTCATCTTCTTTTCCTGTGTTGTGGAAAGAATCTTATATCATTCCTCTCCATAAAAAAGGTAATAAGTCGGATGTTGAGAATTATAGGGGTATTTCCAAGTTGTCTGCAATTCCTAAAGCTTTTGAGTGAATTATGACATCTCAACTGCAACATTTATGTAGTTCCATTATTTCACCCTATCAACATGGATTTGTGAAGCGTCGATCTACTACCACTAACTTATTAGAGCTTACATCATTAGTGATCAAAGGGTTCTTGGGTAAGATGCAAGCTGACGTCATTTTAGTAAGGCTTTTGATTCTGTTAATCACTCCTTGTTGCTTCATAAACAGAGTTTAATTGGTTTCCCAACTAGCCTTCTTACTTGGATCTCTGATTACCTAAGTTCTAGAACACAAAAAGTTCTATTTTGTAATTCATATTCGAAACTAGTCCAGGTTACCTCTGGGGTACCCCAAGGTAGTCACTTGGGTCCATTGCTTTTTACTCTCTTCATAAATGATCTTCCGTCTGTCTTGACTCACTCCCGTGTGCTTATGTACGCCGATGATGTGAAGCTATGTTTAACATTTAACGATTTGGTTTCCCGCTATAATTTGCAAGCTGACTTGGATGCATTTCAGTCTTGGGGTAAAGATAATCTATTAAACCTTAACAGTTCCAAGTGTAAGGTTATGACATTTTACAGGAGCTTGCCACTATTCTCCACTTATATGCTTGATAATGTCCCACTTGAGTGCTTAAATGATTCAGCCAATGAGGTAAATGATCTTGGGGTTATTCTTGATCACCGACTTAAATTTGACTCTCATGTTACTGCTACTGTTTGTAAGGCCAGGAGTGCTCTTGGGTTTATTAAGCGCTGGTCGAAGGAATTCCCTATACGACGAAGATTTTGTACACTTCTCTTGTCCGTCCGATTCACGAGTATGGATCATGTGTGTGGTCTCCGCAATACTCAACCCATCAAGATAGAATTGAATCTGTGCAAAAAAAGTTTTTATTGTTTGCTCTTCGTGGTTTGGGTTGGAGTCCTGAGGTCCGTTTACCATCGTACTCTAATAGACTTCTTTTGATTAACCTTCCCTCCCTTATTAACCGTAGAGTTATGCATGGAGTAATCTTTATACATAGACTAATTAATGATCGACTCAACTGAGTTGGTTGGCCAAGTAACCTCAACGTTCCTATTAAACCGACCCGTAATTTTATCCCCCTATCACTACATCGTTGTAATACTAACTATGCCTTGCATGAACCGTTTCGTATCCTCTGTGCTGATTACAATAAACTCTACCGAATAATTAACTCAGAAGCTTCTCTTCCTGCTATAAAAATTTCTATTTTAACTTATTTAGCCCGTAGTTAACATTACTTAATGTTCTTCCTTCGCGATTTCGTGTCACACGTTAGTGGCATGATTGCCATGATTCTTCAGCAAAAAGCCTACTGAAGAGTCGTTAGGGATAACGATGAAACAGTTCTGCATAGGCAACCAGCTCTTTTTGGTGGTACAATGCATAAGTTGTTTACAAGTTGTGAACAAACGCAACTTTTTCGGACCTAGAGCCAGCCAACTCACACTAATTAAACATTAGAAAGGTCGCCAAATAAATTACAAATTTTGATTACTAGATATCTCTAGAAGGTACGAACCATCTATCATCAAAACTGTGGAAGATACACGTTTTTTCTAAATTGCGGGGGCGGAAGGGTGCGTATCAAAAATTGAAAATAAACTTGAGCTGCCTGCAAGTATAAGAAATATATGTCCCATACATGTCAAACCTCTATCTCTTACCATCTCTGAGATCTCTTCGTTCATACGGACGGACGGACAGACGGACAGACAGACAGACGGACAGACGGACATGGCTATATCGACTCGGCTGTTAATGCTGATCAAGAATAAATATACTTTATAGGGTCGGAAACGATTCCTTCTCCCTGTTACATGCTTTTGCACAAACTTAATATACTCTATAAACCTTCGGTACAGAGTATAAAAACAGCTTCGAACAGCTGATGAGCCATTTATTTAGTCTCATTTATTTTGTTGATTTCCAGAAGAGAAACTAAATAATCATAGCGTTGCCACATCGATGGCTTGTGTGGATTGCAAGAACAGCCGATTTGCTGAACTAAATGGAAAATAAATAACTTGCAGCACATTTCGAACATTGAACAACTTGAAGGCAAAAGCGAGATGCAACAAAAATGTACAAAAAATTATAAATATATTAGCACATAGATTAGCACTCTTTTTCATTAGTTATCCATATTTTTTAATTTTAAGTGCCTCAAGACTTTCTCTACCAAGGATCAGTAAGTCGCGCACACTTGTGGTAGTACATCATATGACTTTGATAGCTGTGAGGTGATTTTAAAATTGTTTGAACTTTAATTTGATTAAACATTTTGAATTCAAGCGGCTGACCAATCAGTTTGACCCTACCATTTGGCTGCCGCTGCACTATAGCTTACAATCCACTTCACATAAATAACTTGCAATTTGGTGACATATATTTTTATTTGTTCTGGAAATAGGCCTTAATGAGGATCTTTGGACGGATAGCCCAACCACCTAGCAGCAGCCATTAGCAACAGAATTAATTACAACAAATTGGTAAACAAACACCTTCAAACAAAAAAACCATAGCCGAAATTCGGGCTGCGAATTTACAATAGTGTAATAATAATATGTCTTTATTCGCCGCCTGCAGAGTTTAAATACTAACTGGATGTTTGTTTGAAGTGTGAAGTCCGCTGATGAGAGAATTTGGTTATTCTCGAAACAGCGATCTTTGTACGGACATACCCAATTGCTATTCCAAAATGTTGTAATTAATATCTGTTGATTTGTGTTGGTTATAAAGATTTATAATCAACCAAGTTAAGTTTTAAAAAATCTGTTTCTTGAAAAAACGGGTTTTAGCCGTCGAGTTGCCAGAAGCGCAGAGCACACCTTCCAATGTAGGATGAAAGGGGTCCTCAGGAAGAACCAACAGGTCAATTCTAAATGCAACAACGCCGGGGGGATCTAACAAAAAAATTAAATCAAGAGATCTGTTTATCGAGTTGCGAATAGGGTTAACTTGTGACAAAGACAAGTCAAATAGGACATCGATTAAATCATGGGACTTCGACGGTAAATGCGCATTTGATTCATTGTTCGTGGACCACATAACTTTAGGCAAGTTTAAGTCTCCAAGAACAATCAATAGGTCACTGTTTGATAATAACAGAGAGATCGACTCAATGGCATAGAGGTGTGAGGAGTAAATTGTGGTATCGGAATGTGGAGGAATGTAGGAACAAGTAATAAATACGGAAAAAGTAGAAAAAGTTATTTTTTGGTATTGGGCGCCAACAACAAGGAACATAACTACCTTCCGGCTTTATGGAATAAGCAACCTGGCCTCTGGCACGGTGGTAGCCCGGCTGGAGCTCGCCGTGTTTGGGTGGGGCTCTTTTGCCAGGGCTAATCCTTCCCGCCTGGCCCAGCCTGGCTGATACCTCCCGTCGTTACCAAAATAACATGACACCTTGGACCATTCGTAGCCATGGTAGAGAATGATCCCCTTACTCAGTCCGACGTTCGTCTATTGGTCTATGAGAAAATGTATCGTAGCATCTTGACTCGGTCGGTTACTTACCACTATCTAACGTGTCGCATTCCCACCCCAATGGTAAAACTTCTAGCAATTCATGTTTTCAATCGAATTTCAGTGGGCAATATATTTATAGTATTTTTTATCATTCATAATTTTGCTCGCTAATTTTAATTTTTAATTTGATTATTTACTAAGCCCTACCACTAAATATTTCATATTTGCTCCAATAATCTACATCGGAATTATTATACGAATTAATTAGCAAAGATATATATATATGATAATAATTGAAGAAAGAAAAAAAAAATAATAATAAAAAAATGATAAAAAGTTTTAAAAATACAAAATGTATGGGTTCTAAGGAACAACACCAGCATAAATGGGTGCAAAAGAAAATAAGTATCTAGGATATACGCATCTAAGCTTTGCTCCACAGCTCACACATACTATTTATTTTCAAAGGGGCCATGCATGGGTGTGCTACCGCTGATCGGGTGACAATTAAAAAAAAATATATTTGCACGCAGGCTTGGCTGCTCTTTCACTTACCAATCTGTAGGATGTTGGCGCCAGCATTCACACAGGGCTGAAAGTTGCTAAGAAAGGAACGAAGAAGTGCAAGTATACCGCAATCGCAGATTACACACAAAGCATAGGCCAGATTCACTTCGATTGACTCAATATGTAACTTTATGTATATTTCGCGGGTGTGACAAACCACCAAAAAAAAGCATATCATACAAAACCGAAAACTAACTCGAGCGAACAACCAAAGCTCTTCACCCCCTCTCTACTCTAACGATCTTCTACGAGCTCCGCTTTCCGAAGTGTGCTCTCTCTCGGGTTCAATACGCCTCTTGCTCTCCGCATGCAGTTTCTCCCCGGCCGCTGTCTGCTTTATCGTCTGCACTAAGCGTCTGCTGGGCGTCTGCTGAGCGTT
This sequence comes from Lordiphosa magnipectinata, assembly GCA_037044535.1. Taxonomy (NCBI): domain Eukaryota; kingdom Metazoa; phylum Arthropoda; class Insecta; order Diptera; family Drosophilidae; genus Lordiphosa; species Lordiphosa magnipectinata. The sequence goes on along the minus strand of JBAMBO010002647.1, from coordinate 351,398 downwards.
GGTGGGCCAGCGCCGTGATTTCAGAGGGGTGCGGGGTGTTCTGTCTTCCTCAGCTGCGTTTGCATTTCCGACTCGTTAGCGAAGCCTCCGTTAAGAATTTGTGCTTGTTGCTAACTGCTGTGTTAGGCCTAGGCGAACGGCGACTATGTACATCCGGTCATTGGCCTTCTGGTTTCAAATTTGTCGTTGTGCGGGTGTAGGTCAGTTCTTGCTAGTTTTGGTGTTGGTTTTAGGGTGCTAGATTTTGGTTAGTATGCATATATATATATATATATTTTTGTATCTTTGTAGGTCGCATTCATATAGCAATATCGCACTGCATTGGCTCACACGAGCTGGTTTATAATTTGACCGCGATCGTTTGCTAGCGTTTTACTTTGGTAATTTTAAGTTTTTCACCCCGACCATTTGTAGGCATTCGGTAGGACGACTCCGAGTTAACAGTTATACACATAAATGTTTATTTAGGCATTTATTACGATCTTGCTGCTCACAGCTTCTAATTTTGACTGACTGTTGGTACTATAACTTTTGTTTAGCCAAGGCAAGCATGGAGAGTTTCACTTTCTTCGGAATGCTGCTCCTTCGGGACTGCGAGGGTAACTTTTGTGGTTCTAGGCCCACGTAACAACACATAAATTCGATGTCATGGGGAATTAAAGTATGTGTCAACTCCGACGAAAGGCCGGAATCCACAGCAATTAAAACCCCACCCCCAACGCGGGAAGAGCGATCGCATCTAAGTGGTATATTTAGTGGGAAAAACAGTTGAATCAGAGATGTCAGATTTCCTAGACGGACATTTCGGACACTACGTCTGATATCGCTAAATTGGGATCAGAGATGCCACTGTCTGTAGTGGTAAAATCTCCAGTACCAATTATCATCCGCGCTGGAGCCGAAGTATTAAACGATATTAGACGCTGTATGTTAGGAAAAGATGGGCCCTGAGCATGATCAGGGACAGAAAGAACACTTTGGTCCTGAGGCACATTCGAGCGAATGGTTTTTTTGCGCGTGGGAGACTCATTCATTAGTTTTAAACTGGCGAATTGTGATTCCAGCGTCACAAACTCGTTAGTAACTTTGCGAAGATTAGCAAACACGCGCTTATGACCATCTCTAGTCTGTCTCATAAACAATCTCATGTCTTCTATTTCACGGCAAGACCCACAACTCCACTTCAGTCCACTGTCGAGCTCAATGCAGTCTTTAACCCTGGTAGCTGGTTACAACTTGACAACTTGCACTTTTTGTTCAAGCAGACCGGATAACTCATTTTTTTAATAGGGCAATTAAATTCGGCACCAAATAATCAATAGTATACAGACCAAATTCACCACTGGGGTCAAACAATCGGCAAACAGTTGGAGTAACCAGAAACAGCTTACAGCTATATCGCGAGCGCGAAAGAGATAAGCGGGAGGGAGTTAAGCTACACCAACACCAACAATAACAAGAGAGCGCGATGGGTTGACCAAAAAGCCAGGAAAATACAATAAAACAAAACGAAAGAACAAATATAAATGCACGGCAACAGGAATGCAGAATTTGTTTTTGCGTTTAGTTTACAAACTAATAGCAACCAAATTAATGAAAGCTATTGTAAATATATTAGCCCGAGAACTTAAATGCACAAGACAAACAAGCAGAATCGATTTTGACTCTGGCAAGGAAATTAAAAGAAGCGCAGGTTAAAAAAACACACCTCCGTCTTCAAAGAGAATGCGAATGCGAATTCGTTAGAATATTAATAATCTTTTTGCGAATCTCCTCATGTTCACATTTCCACTCCCAAATAGTTTTATCTGAGGTGAGACCATACAGAGGCTTCATTATCTGTGAAAATCCTGAAACAAATTGCCGAAAATATGACGCCAATCCAATAATTAACATGCGCGGGGGCAGCGCACTCAATGATTCTATTTTACGTACGTTAGGAAGCACCTCACCCTCCTGTATCTCAAAACCAAGATATTGTACTGTGGTTCTCAAAAAGAAACATTTTGCAATGTTAAGCGAAAACCCAGCCTTCGTAAGAACGTTTAACACAATATCCAACCTCTCAACTGCAACCTTCTTACTCGGTGCCACAATCATTATGTCATCCATGTAAACTATGACACCCGAAAAAGCAAGTTCTCCCAATGCTTTCATTACCGTTCGTTGAAAAACTGAAGGTGCGTTCTTCAATCCAAATGGCATAGCCAAAAACTCGTATTGTCCGTCAGGTGTAATAAAAGCGGTGTACTCAATAGAGTCAGCATGTAACGGGATTTGGTAGTATCCGCAATCCATGTCTAAGAGAGTAAAATACTTAGCTCCCCGCAATATGGCTATCTGATCTGCTATTAAAGGAAGAGGAAATTTATCTGCAATTGTGTTAGCATTCAGCTCACGATAGCCACCACAAAGACTGTCAGTTCCATTCTTTTTCTTTACCAATAATGCTGGACTAGCATATGGAGAGCTGCTGGGTCGAATAACCTTACACTCTATCAATTCCTTGACTTTTGCTCTTACTATCTCCCTCGCACAAGTACAGTACAGTCTTTGTCGGATCAGCCAACCGAATAATCATTTCACCAGTACGAGTACGCGGAGTTTCTTTTATAAACGATTCTGAATACTTTTTCAACAAGGATATCATTTTATTCTTATCATCTCCGTACACTTCTGTTTCCAAGTTATCAAAACAATCGTCCTGCTCAGGAACCTCGCAACCATTAATCGCTTTTGATTTTAGATTTTTTGCAGAAAATCCCTGGGCTAATATTTCGCGGCCTATAATAATATCGTTCTTCAAACATTCATCCTTAAAGCCTAGTACTGAGGGCGTTCGAATTTTGCTTTCTTACCCATCCACTTTTCAGCTATACTCTCTTTAATTAAAGAGCACTCTGCCCCAGAGTCAAATTGGAAACTTCTTACTTTTCTGCAGCATACTTGCTTTTGGTTCCTCCACCACACATAGCTCAATTCTCTTGTCTGCACGCAATCCTGCTCCGCCTCCGGATGCTCTCTTCGGACATTGCGCAGCAACATTACCCTGCTCGCGACAGCGGTAGCACGTAATGTTGTTCCTTCCCAGCTTCTGGTACATATCACTCTAGCGATCTCCTCCCTGTAATTGTCCACTCGGCTGCTTCCTGACTCTACATTCAGCCCATTTGTGACCCAGCTTGCCGCAAGAATGACACTTCATTTCGTTTGCTTTTGCTCGTTTTGCATCAGGTCCATCATCCAGAAAATTTTTACGCCGCTTGTCCAACGTCAACTCTTGTAGTTCTGACTGTAATTCACGTCTGTTATGCACATTCGAGGTGTAGACTATTCATTGCAAACGACGATCAGAGTTGGCCAAATGTCCCAAAACAGTAGACACAGACACGAGGTACGCCATTTTGTTGAAAGTGAAGTTACCATTCGACTTGCGTATAACGCGAGACTCTCGCCAGCATTTGGACCACTGTTGAGCCAATTTAGAAACGTAGCCGCTGGTGTCTCCAGACTCTCAAAACGTTGCACAAAGAGTTGCCGGAACTGTTGCCATGTGATTCCAGGATAGCACACCAGCGACAACCATTGCGACGCACCACCTTCCAGTGATTCACTTAAGGCCAAAATTAATGCACTGCCCTCCAAAGGACTCACTCATAACGATGTCAACCGTGGCACACCATTGCGTAGCATCCACTCCAGAAATGCCCGAATTAAATTTAGGCAGCACCACGACACCATTTTGTTGCGGCTCGCGGGCCGACAACTGCAGCGATTTTGCCAATTCCGAGAAATTTTCGATTTTGTTGCTCCAACAAAGCACGAAACTGCTCCTCTGATCTTGTTGGACAGGAGTCGATCCCACTTCTGATATCGGATTTGGGTCAGACATGGTCCGGATCCTTCTCGGTCAAGTCCGTTATTACTGATATTTTAATACAGCGCAGTGAATCTTAGTGTGCGTGCGTCTCTTTGCTATTTCATCAACCGAATACTCGAATTAACTGCGCACTTCGCTTGGCGTCACTTACGCACACAACCACACACTAAGCTACACTCGACGTCAGCTTCGGCTGACGCCACGCTCTAACAGTTCTGTCTATCGATACTTGCTTTCGTGTTTTACAACACTTACCAATCGATCTAAACAAGGCGTGCAATTCAAATTATCCTGAGGAACTTATCCCCGACATATTCATATTCTCCAAAAATAAAATGCGAAATTTAAAAATGTGAGTGGCGCACTCATGAAGTATAACTTGCCAGCCCTTAGTCAGCTGGCTATCACATAGAGGGAGTCACAACCTGTAGATGGCGCCACCTGAGGTGGTTTCTGTTGACTAATATAATAATATAATATATATAATATAATATAATAATATAATATATGAAAGACTTTGGATGGTTTTGCGAATAATTATTAAAACGCCAATTTCAATGTTTAAATTAATTAAATAACTCGGGCTAGGATATCAGCACAAACGTCGGTGGAAGGCGTGACTGCTACCGCCGGCGGGCACGGTGAGGAGAAATCCTCTCTTCGTGTCGCCAGCTGTCACACCTCTGTTGCGGTTGGAGCAGGCCAAGACAGTTGTACAGCTACTGCCAATACGAAAACAACTAAAGCCAAAGTGTCGATTCAAACTCGGACTGCGAGTCGCACGGCGGTTCAATAAATACTGAGGCCGAGGAGATTGTGGTAATGAAGCGGTGCGCGAAGGTGGAGGCCCCAGTCATCAAACGGCCATGCCCAAGACCTCGGAGCCATGCTTTACCAATATACACCCTAAATACACAAAAACCAGCAAAGGAGTCAGCCAGCGACGTGGCAAATTGGCATCTTACCGTAGCCCTAGTCGACCAAAGCGACCCTTTCGGGAAAATGACGCCAGAACAGTGGAAGCATAAGGGGATTCTATTCGCGAAAATTTTTAAGAGGATGGATGACCCAGAAGCGCAGCCAGTGACGCTTGACGGCTGAAATTATTACGGTGGCAAGACCCAGACGTGCCAACAAGTGACAGGAAGGTACTACATGTTGCGAAGCCCGACAAAAACGGGCAGCACATGGTCCTCCAGATCAACAAGGAGGCAGATGATTTGCTGTACCCAAGGCTCGGAGAGATGGCTTGGGGAGTAGGCAGTGTACACCCACGACTCAAGAAGCGTTGAGGTCGAGAAGGACCTTGGCATCGACGCAATAGTTTAAGTAGCCAGCAGGTTTGACATTAAAGAGGCAGTGCAGTCTGCTGAGGGCGAAAGGAATGGTGTATCAGCCATAGTAGTTGACCCATCCATCCTGGAGAACGATGAGGATGATGAGCTCCGCCGACGCGACCCTTGAGGAAGGGCCCGCCGATGTGGCCTTAGTTCAGGAAACTTGGATTGCCGCAGGGAGCAAGGTATCAGGGCTAAGGTCAGAAAACTACAACATTTTCCATCCCACCGCGGTAAGTAAGGCAAGGACAGCCATTCTAGTAAGAAAGAGAATCTATTCTTACCTTATGACAAATTACAGCACAGACGACCACACAGTTGTAGCCCTGGAAGGCCACGATGATGAGCCAATAATAATAGCGTCCTGCTACATGGCACACGACCGAGAGTCACCACCGGCCGAGCTCGTACGTCTAACGGCCGAGGCGAGTAGGAAAAACCATCCACTTGTCATCGGAACGGACGCCAGCGGACAGTTCCTATTGTTAAACAATTAATTAACTAAAATATAAAACAATTTTAACATTTTTCGATTCGCCTATAGCAGATGTAGTAATAATTTAACTTTAGATTTAATTAGGTTAATACTCTCTTTTCCATGTTTGTGTTTTTTTCTCTAGTGACTAGTGCATTAATTTATAAGGTTTCCCTTGTCGCACTAGGATGTAAAAATAATAATAATAATAAACAAACATAATAACGCACACCACACCGTTTAGGGCAGTCCAGACATAAACGACAGAGGTGAGTCTGTTCTAAGCTTTATACCACTAACTAACATTTAAGTAGAAAACGTTGGAGATGTGCCCACATACGTGCGACCATCATCGGCCAACGTCCTAGACCTAACTCTGACCTTAGGGAATAGTTCTCAAGCAACAGAATGAAGAGTACTCGACAAAATCTCCTTCTCAGACCACAAGTACATCCATATTAAGATCGAGTTGGACCACAACTAAACCACAAACGCCTACAGGAACCCCCGGAACACCAACGGGGTGAAGTACTTTAAAACGGTAGAATCAAAACTACCTACGTCAACTAACATCTGCTCGGTAGGCGACATTGAGATATCCGTGAAGACGCTCACGTGCAACCTAATCGAAGCATACAAAACCTCATGCAAACTTACAGTTAGCAAAACGAGAACCAGACCCCCCTGGTGGACCCAAGCGCTGAAAGAGCAGAGGAAGGAGGTGCAAGAATGCTTTAAACTCGCCAAACTAGCGGATGAGCAGATAATTTGGGAGGAATAAAAATCAAGACTTCGCTTATTCAAACGAGAAGTACGAAAGGCGAAGCAAAACGCATGGAGAACCTTATACTCCAGCATAGAGATGGTCTCTGAAACAGCCTGACTCAGGAAACTGCTTTCTAAGCAGCCACCCATGCAGAGTCAGCTGAAAACTAACGACGGACACTGGACGGAAAGCAGCAGGGAAGCGACTTGCGCTCTTCTTGATGCGCACTTCCCAGGCTGTACTGTGGTCACTGAGTCAGATACGCCTCATGACCTACACACGCAACAAATACCCAAATAACATCATTACTCCAGACAAAATCCGTTGGGCGACCGACTCGTACGCGAGTTACAAATCCCCAGGACTGGATGGATTAGCCATGCTAAAGACGAGCAAATGCGCAATCGTCCCATGGCTGCAATCCTATTTTGAAGCTTGCTTGAGATGGAGCTATATACATGTGGTTTGGAGGACATCACGCGTTGTATTCCTGCCTAAAGCGGGAAAATGCAGTCATGTGCAACCAAAGGACTACGGACCCATAGCCCTCACCGTCCTTCCTGCTCAAAACAATGGTAAAACTACTTGATCTTCATAAAAGAGAAAGCATGAACCTGACCGTGGAAGATAATCAGCACGCCTACACGAAAGGGAAATCGGTGGAAACAGCGATACACTTCCTAGTAGCCACCATCGAGAAGGCACTGTTCCATCAGGCATTTGCCCTGGGAGCAATCCTAGACATATTTGGTGCATTAAACAACGTCACCACAGAAGCGATAATGCGAAGCCTAAGGGCACCAGCAATACACAAAGCATTGTACTCCTGGATTGACAACCTGCTGAGCTGCAGAAGAGTACAAGCCGAGTGGAGTACCACAACCATGACGAAAGAGGCACATGGCGGAACGCCTCAGGGCGCAGTCCTGTCAACTCTTCTATGGAACCTTGTGGTCAACGAACTATTACTAAAATTCTGCAGGAAAGCACCCAAGATAACCGCATATGCCGACGACATAAGCATAATTATCATGGGGAAATGTCCATCGACTCACAGCTCAATCATGGACTCCACTGTAAAAGAGATACTAAAATGGGCCACAGAAGCCGGAGTTAGTATCAATGCGGAAAAGACGGACCTGATTCTCTTCACCAAGAGATACAAGGTACCGCAATGGACTCCACCTACGATAAATGGAACACAGCTAACGGCAAAGAACAACGTAAAATACCTTGGAGTAGTAATCGATAGAAAACTGTCATAAAGACTCAATGAGGAGGAAATGGTGAAAAAGGCAACCAAGCCGTATGCATCCCAGAAGATGCTAAGCAGCACTTGGGGCCCATCACCAAGTCTAACGCTCTGGCTCTTCATCTCAGTAATACGACCGATACTACTACATGGCATATTGGTATCGTGGCAAGCCACGGAGAAGTCCATATATCTAAAGCTGTTGGAAAAGGCTCAGTGGCAGGTAAAAATCTGCATAACGAGGGCGCTGAGGTCTACTTCAACAAAAGCACTCGAACACATCCTAGGAGTCAACCCCCTGGACATCCAAGCACGCCTCCTTGCGCAAAAGATGGCCCTACGTCTTTGTGCGGCGGGCACCACTGCGCTACAAAGACTACATGATCCCAAAAACCAACTTCACAGGCGCATCAGCAATACTGGGACCAGAAGACTGGCGTACAGGACTGGCCCAGGAAACAATGCACCTAGTCACAGACGGCTCAAAGATGGACTCAGGGGTCGGAGCCGTCGTTTACTGCGATGAGCCGGAATTGAGTCTCTCCTAGAAACTGGCAGCCCACTGCACCATATTCCAGTCGGAAGTCTTCGCAAAACGGAGAGCAACGGAATTGGCTGAACAATACGTACCAAACAATCAAATAAACATATTCGTTGACAGCCAAGCGGCAATCAAAGCAATGCAGAGACACGCTTTTCACTCCAAAAATGTTCTGGCAAGCAGGGAGGCAATAGATTTCCTCAGCATCTCTAGAAAGGTGCAAGTCTATTGGATTCCTAGCCACCGGGGCATTGATGGAAACGAAATGGCTGACAGTCTTGCAAAATCCGGAACCGCACTCAGCCAAGAAGGAACACTTAACATATCTATCTTAGTACAGACGCTATACAGCAAGATGGCGGATATAGCGGAGAAAGAAGCAGAGGAAAAGTGAAAGAACACAGCTGGCTGCAGAATCTCAAAAATTATGTGAAAGATGAGATAAAAAACTCACGCACTATATGCTACAGCTCCAAAGAAGAGACTCTAGACTGCAAATAGGCATACTAGCTGGTCACAGCCCAGCAGCTGCTCACGCAAAAAAGCTAGGCATCGAACAGCGAACACCTGCAAGAAATTTAAGGAACCCGGAGTCGTCAAAGCTGCTGATCGGTTCAGCTTGGCGAACCCAGCGCGATCCTGGCTTACTGCGTCTCAAGTCGACTCACACCTCCTCGTTGGTGACCACTGTAAGCAGAACGCTTTGCATGCGCAAAGCTTCTGGCTAACGTAAGCGGCGAGCGCTCCCTAGATGGTACAATATATAGGGTTGGTGCGTCGGGTTTGGTACCCAACGCCGTCAAAAAAACTCCACCAATGAAAACTGCAACAACAATGCCTCGGATACGGACCCCCTCTGACGACGACCAACGCAAACGTTTTGAGGCCCACGATGTAAGGATATGCACCTGGAATGTTCGCACCCTCAACAGAGAAGGTGCTGGTATCCAGTTGGTGAATGTCCTGAGTGAGAATGAGAAATATTCATCGGACGTTACTTCAGGAAATGCGATGGATTGGACAGGGGAGCATGGTGAAAAGAACATCAACAACCAATGCACCCTGGGAGATCTACTACAGCGGACATGCTTCCAAGCATGAGTTAGGATTCGGCTTTGCAGTCAGAGCAAGCCTTTGTCACTCAGACTTAAGGCTAAATATTTTAATATCAGTCTTATATGTGCACATGCCCCAACGGAAGACAAGGGTGCTTCGATAAAAGACGAATTCTATGAGCGCCTGGAACAAGTATATGAGCGCTGCCCCGATCACGACATAAAGATCGAGAAGGAGTTTTTGGCTCGACAGTCGGTCGATTTAGCCTTCATGAAACAACCTCCGGTAACGGAGATTTTGCCGAGGGCAGGAACATGGTCATAAGTAGTACCAGGTTTAAACATCGCGACATCCATAAGGCGACCTGGACGTCCCCTGATCAACTAACGTGAAATCAGATTGATCATGTTGTGATCGAAGGCACTCATCGAGTGTTCTAGTCGTGCGTGCGATTCGAGGTGCCAACACAGGCTCGGATCACCACCTTGTTGCAGCCAAAGTACGCACGCGGCTCAGTGTGGCACATGCCTCACGTACTAGTACACGTCGATAGCTAAATGGCAATAAGCTGCAATCACAACGGAGCTCTGGGAAAACTCACCATTCCCTTCTGGTGTATGCGAACAGTGGAATCATATATAACACTCCATGAGTACGGCTGCCAAGGAGATACTCGGATACGCCGAGCACCCTCGAAAGCAGACTTGGTATGACGAGGACTGACGCGACGCTACTGCAGAGAAATACGCTGCCTACAGGAGAACTCTGCAGTCGGGAGCAACGCGGGCTGTTAAAGAGCAATACCGGAAGAAAAGGAGAGAGGAGAAGCGCCTTTTTAGAAGGAAAAAGAATGATCGAGAAAGGCGCATGCGTGAGAAAGTCGAGATGCTATTCGGCATGGGTGAGACTCGAAAATTCTATCGAAAGATAAGACGACTAACTGAAGGTTTCAAACCCGGAGTCACACAATGCAAAGACGAAAATGGAAATCTGGTCACAGATCCGCAAGTGGCGCTAGACAAATGGAGAGGCTATTTCGTCCACCTGCTGGGAGGCGACAACGAACACAATACCGCCTCTGGAGAAGTAGCGATGCCACCAATCGACAACATAGAGATGGACCCATCGGACCTTCACGAAGTCTGTGTAGCCATAAAAAGGCTTAAGAACAACAAATCAGCAGGAGCAGATGACCTGCCAGCTGAACTGTTTAAGGCTGGAGGCGAGGAGTTGGTAAGGTGCATGCACCAACTCCTCAGCAGAATATGGTCCGACGAGAGCATGCCCGAAGATTGGAGTCTAAGTGTAATTTGCCCACTTTTTAAAAAAGGTGACTCTGCAGTTTGCGCCAACTACCGTGGGATCAGTCTCCTTCCCATCGCATATAAGATTCTGTCGTGCATTATTTGTGAACGTCTAAAGCCGCTTATTAGCACACTGATCGTACCTTATCAGTGTGGCTTCAGACCTAGTAAATCCGCCACAGACCAGATATTCACATTACGACAAACCCTGGAGAAGACCTATGAGAGAAATATCAAAACCAACCATCTTTATGTTGATTATAAATCAGTTTTTTACACACCGATAAGGTCAAGGCTCTTTGACGCTCTGTCTACCTTTGGTTTACCAGCATAATACGTTCGACTTTGCATGACGACGTTGAGAAGCACTCGAAGCTCCGTCAAAATAGGAAAGAACCTCTCTGAACCATTTGATACCAAGAGAGGTTTTAGGCAGGGTGATACCCTATCGGGCTCATTTCTTTATAAGGATCTAATGCTACTCGCATACACCGATGATATTGACATTATCGGCAAAAACGAACGGGCGGTAAGCAGGACGGTTTCAGAGATTGAGAAGCAGTCTAAACTGATGGGCTTAGCGGTTAACGAGGACAAGACAAAGTACCTAGTTTCCACGGACAAGAACCTACGCGTCTTGGACAATTTGTTACTATGGCACATTTCCAACCTTGGTTTCAAGAACTGGTGCCAGCTCGCACTGTGAGGAGTCATTCCTCACAATTGGGCAAGGTAGGGTTAATGGCGGCGAATTGAGGAAAGCTCTCTCACGGAGAGCGACGAGAGTGAGCGAGAGAGATGATAAGTGGAGAGTTTGAGAAGAAGGGCCATGGCCAGAGAAGCAAAGGCCCTGCTGCAGCGGAGCAGCGAACTGGATGACTGAGGCGAGCGGTGATTGGTGCCAAGGGCCAATTGGAACGGGATCAAGGCCCCGGTACAGCGACAGAGGCGAGACAGGCCCCGCTTGAGAAGTGAAACGTGGCCTGCGAGCACACAGGCCCTGCTGGAAACAGCGGAACGGGGCCTACGCGGCGGCTATAAAAGGAGGGGCTGCCCAGAGGAGGGGACAGTCGGTGATATACGTCTGCGCCAACGGAAGTCGGAATTGTAAACCCAAGTGCGAGTAGAGGTAAACGTGAAACCGAGACGACAGAGTGACCGAGGATTGCGAGTAGTCGAAGCGATACTGCTCGACGATAAGTTGCAAGGAGGTCAGCGGTAGTAAGTGGGGAAAGTGCGAAAGCATCCTGCGAAAGGTCGGAGCGAACAGCACGACGAAAGCAGCGAGACGAGCACTAGATAACTTGGCGAGTCCACGGTGTGGTGCGGGAGCGTGCGCGAGCGTGAAACGTTAGTCATAAAACCTGAAGTGTAACGCTGGATTGTGAACCTAGGACAAATCTAACATCTAAGTGATTGAAACCAACCCCAAATACAGACTAAAGTACATTTTAATCGTATTCTTATTTCTGGCCATCCTCCACAATATAAATTTGTTCGAGCGATCCCCGAGCACCCTGAGCGACGCCCGGCTGCAAAGGTTCGTTACAGCACAATGCATAAGCGAGTGGAGGGCATTCATTGTAGAGGCCAAGACCGTCAAGCGGTTGTGATGCAACATCGGGCCAATAAAGAAGAAGAAGAACCTGTCCTGAAAAACAATGTTGTTTTCATTTCCAAAACTACTTTTACTTGTCCAAATTGTTTGGGTGGTGAGTTTTGCTAAATCTCCTAACAAAACTCGAGAGATTTGAAACCAACCGAAAGAGATTTCTGGGACACCGAGAATTGATTTTGGAGAAAAGATTTCCATGACACCGACGATGAAGACCGATTTTCAAATTTGTTTTTTCTAATTACTCCATTTTGGTGGGAACTAGGATATTTGGAATCGGTCAAGAAATAAAGGAGCTAGGACTAATAAAGCGGGAAAAAAGTCGATTTTGGAAATTTTTATTTTGAAACCCGATAACTCCGCTATTTATCGACCGATTCCAAATATTCTAGCTCCGACCAGATTTGCATCTGTTCTTAACAAAACCCCGTATATAGTTTTACATTCAGATAATCCGTTCTCAACAAATTTTTGCAACCATGCTCTTATGTTTTAAATTTTTGGCCAACTTTGAACCGGAATACAGCAACAACCGCAGCAAAAACAGTAACAACAAAAATTTCTAAACTTAATATAACCAATTACCTTTTGAATAAAAAAACCTCTTCTTGATATAACATCTTATTTTTGTGTAATTTAATTTTTTTTAAACCTTTAAAAAATGACACCTGATGGTATACATTATCCTTAACAACTGAAGTCTAAAGATTGGTAGTCTTATGTTGGCAATATACAAGGATCTTTTGATGGTATAGGTGTACACATGTCTTTGAAAATGCATTTTCATCATAATCATCAGGACCATTTGGGCAGCAAGTTCTTAAAGAGTCAGATGAGCATGAATAGGGATTTCACCAGATTGCTTCTCCCCTAGAACATTGGTACAGAGGTAAAAAACTTGACTCGTAGCTTGCTGACATGTTTGAATTAGATGAACGAATGTTATGAACAATAAATTAAATAGCGTACGTAAATACATAACACACATTAATTACACGCACTACATACACACATTACATATGTACATACAAATATAGTTGCTTTAAAGATGTTTTGAAAAATATAAAAATATTAATTTTGATTTCCTATGTATTTTTTAATGGTAGATTTTATCATTATGATGTCTTTGAGGGAGCTACTTGGCTTAAAATCATCATATCATGAGTGAAAAACCGAAAAAAAATGTTAGTAAATCAAAGATTTTTTCGACATATTGACCTAAAAGACCCTCAAAGCGCCAATATCGGTGACTGGAGTGTTCCCAAAACTTTTAGACTGGAACTTTCCAATAATCTTTGCTATAGGAAGTTTAGCTAAAAACCAACGCTGTTCAAGTAAGAGACTGTCAAAAAAATGTTTTATATCCTTCAAAAAGGCGAAGTTGTTGAAAAACTCAAAACTAAAATATTTAATGAAACCGTCGTGATAAATTAAAAAAATAAATGACGCAATTCGATTTCTTGGACCCGAAATAGGGCGAAACGTGGACTATCACGACACAAATGCTTGCGTCCGTCTGAAAAATGCACATTTATTGAAACCAGCCGGATCGATTGACTATATCATATAGCGCTGGCATAAGAACTATCAAAAATCGTACATCAAACATCATCCGACATCAATAAAGTTGATAGGCTTTGATGCAATTTTTAGTAAAATAAATAGTATGCGTAAAAGTTAACGTTTTAATTTTAAATGACAGCTTGAATTTTTCTGTTTTTTTCACCCATCACAGTCAGAAAAACTGGCAATCATTATTGCACATCACATTCGTTCACCACAACAATCGAACTAGATCTATCGAGGCTGATTTTAAAAAAAAGTCAAAATTATACTTTGCATATTAAGCTTTGGATACTATGTTGACACCGATGGAATGGAAAAAAAAATCGGATGAAAAACAGAAGAGTTTTAAAAACAGTTTAACGCTTATATTCCGACCTTAGGGGTAGATTTCCAAATTTGTAAGTCATGCAATACGTGACTCTGTATCTGTAGCTTCAAAAATAAACGTGTAGCTAATCGCTCGGATTAGGGGGGCCATTGGGCGATATTTTTAAAAATTTGAAAATCACTTATTCCATATTTTTTAGTGCGTAGGATTGAAATTGTGTTTGAAGGTAATCGGGAGAAATATAAAAATTTACCCTTTATTGTTACATTAAAAAACTATTATATACATTCAAGCACTTTGGAACAACATAAAACAGAAAGTTAGAGAGAAATATCTTAAAACTGCGGGACGGCCGCAAGGCATTGCTTCGCAGATTTGATGCCCCGGCTACTCCCTGGTTGTACGTTGCACATCCAGTTTCCGAAGCTTAGCCATAATGGTAGCTGCGAACTCGCGCGTTGCCTCCCAGTTTTCCTTCGACATCAGCATGTATGGGACTAAATTATCTTCGGCTATATCACCGCCCATCACCCTGGATAGTTCCGCCCTTTCAGCCTGAAACCTTTTACACACGAACAAGACGTGCCTTGCATATTCCACCGGGCCTTCTTCGCAGCATGTGCACTCCTCGCTATCATCATGGCCGACTCTTTTCAAGTAGCTTCTAAACCAGCCGTGCCCACAAAGAAGCTGAGTTAGGTGAAAGTTCACCTCACCATGTTTTCTAGACAGCCATGGCAATAACTTCGGGATTAGGCAATGGGTCCAGCGACCCTTAGTGGATAGGTCCCAGCGGTGTTGCCATTTCTCAATGTTCCGCTGCCTCGCTTCCTGCTAATGCATACCCTTGTAAGCTTGAATTGCGCCACTCAACCGTGAAGCCCTGTACCACTCGTTTGCTTCTATGGGCAGCTCGCCAAGTGGAATCATCCCGGCAATGACCAAAGCAGCATCATCTGACACCGTACGGTACGCAGAAGAGATCCTGAGCGCATTTAGACGGTACGCCCCACTTCCGCCTTTAATGTAAGTAGAGAACACCATGGAACGATGCTAGATTGGCGCCGCAAAGAAAATAGTGGCCTTAGTTACATTCGCCAAAAGTCGTCTTCGCCCCTGCTTAGGTCCGCGTGTGTTTAGCATGATTCTAGCTAAGGCGCTGCTTGATTTTGCTGCCTTCTTTCCGACGTACGCCAAATCAAGGTGAATTTACTTATAAGGTGACGTACTCCGTTGTGGTGAGGGGCCATAATTTTTTTTCAACTCGCTCTCTCGGCTCTCTGAGGCAGATGACAGTTGCTCTGAGAGGCAAATGCTAGAAAAAGAATGCAAACATTTTACGTTCTGCATTTCTCGTTTGTTATTAGCACAAGTTTGGGTCAAACTCGTTAACACAATGCCTGTGCTCCTTGACCACAGAGAGCAGGTTTTACTGCTGTTCCATTAATTCTGACCCAAGCTGATTCCACCTTCTTACGGCTGCTTATTGGCACCGCCTCTGTCTTTTGCGCCGCTCGCTCGAGACCCACCACGCTAAGCCATTGGTGGATACGCTCAATGCCAGCATTGCGCGCCGCTTCGGTTCGTCGAAGCACTTTGCCTACAGCAACAAGTGCCACATCGTCCGCAAAGCCAGTGTTTAAATTTTTTTACATTTAAGCTTAACAACTTTTTCAATTCAATTGTCTTTTAATTGAATTTTTCCATTAAAATTTAGTATAAGTTGAAAATTCAAGTCAGTAAGTCAATTATTAATGGCACTGGGTTTACCCAGTCAAGTGCCAGCTGACATTTATTTATTTATATCCCTTCCATTCAAATTTTGCTTGGGATATTTCGCTTCCATTGAATTTTCAATTGTGATTTTTCACACCAGCCAAGTTTTAATTGTGATATTTCACTTTAATTAAATTTTTAATTAGGATTTTTCACCAGCAGTAAATATTTAATTGAGAAATAAAAATGAAGAATCAATGCATATTCTCAATTCGCAGCTAAGGCATCTCCATGGTAATAAAATCGCTAAATACTTAAGAAATTGCTTTTTAAGGGCACTAACGACCACACATAACCAAATACCCATGACTTTGATAGTACTGAACCGCGATAAATACCATGGATGACCAATCGCAAAGACTATACATGTGTTATATACGGCAATATCGACATTTCTGTTTAAGCCGATTAAGAAGTTTGTTTGGCATTGCTACTATTTTTGATCCTCATTGGTGTGACGTAGTGTAACAATCGAGCTTAACAGATAAACATAGCGATAGAATCACCCTTGGCCAACATGATAAATATACCCTTTTTAGTAATGGACGGCCCACGACTGTGACCGTCAGGGTATGACGACTTTTCTTGCCCACCAGTGTAGGCATGCACGCGCCGGTATGCAGTAGCGGTAAAAGAAAGGCAGCATCGCTAAACCGCTGCGTAGTAACCGACGAAGACACACGCACGGACAGATCGACGCGACAGGCGCGATGGTCTCTCACTTTCCGGACGTCTCATGCGTAGAGGCGCGACAAAGGCAGCATCGCCTGACCCAGGCGTGATAACTGTCTTCGACGCGCGCTGTGCTTGATCCCCATTGGACGCGCCGATGGCCAGAGGCAGAGTAGAGGCAACGTCACCAAACTAAGGCGCCGTATCTGTCGACGGCACGCACTAGGGCTGACCGACTTCGAGTATGTAACACGCTCTCATTCTCCGCCCCTCCCCTTCGCCCCCTCAAGACAAAGTGCAGTAGCGGCAGTGCAATCGCCGGCGTATGTGCGAATCGCATGCGTAGCGGCGCTGCCGACATTAAAAAAGAAACGGTAGGCTTGGCGAGGCGGATTAAAGGAATTAGAATTTAGTTTGGATGGAGCATTAAAAGTGAACAGTTCGAAACCTCCGAAACAATTAGCAACGCGAGAGTGACCGGAAGAAAACTAAGACAGTGATAAGGCAAGTGCAAGTACAAGTGATTCGTAATAAATTAAGCCAAAGCCCCTTGGACGCCTTCGGTAAGTGACAACACGTAGTTCAACTTGTCGTAGGTACGCTTGGTCCTAATATTTTAGGCACCTTTAACCCGACATCGTCACCGTATTTGCTTTTCCTAACTTCCTCGCTCCCTCACCTCCCCTTCCCTATCAACCTTATGCGGGCATTAACCACATTCCTATCCCCACTTTCCTATTAACCTCTACGTGGGTATTGACCACGCTCCCACCCATCTTTATTTCTCCTTTAACCCCTGTGTGGGTAGGAACCAAGGCCTTTTCTGTCCACCACCTTCCTGTTAACCCTTACGTGGGCATTAACCACTTTCCTACCTACCTTTTTACTTACCTAGTGTGGGCATTAAACACACCTTCGTTTCCTATTTGCCCCTACTCCCCCTACTCACCCAGTGTAGACAATAACCCCCGCATTGGTAATTTTTAGCCGTTCCAATCGTTTTCTCGACCTTCCCCGCTACAACGTTACGACCCCTTACTCCCCGTATATTTTTCTCCTCACCCCTAGGGATTCTGGGCCCCGCCACGAACTCGTGGTACCGACCACGTACGCCTCGTAGACCCCAAACCTACTCCACGTATATTTTCTCTTCACCCTAGGAATTCGGGGCACCGCTACGAACTCGTGGTACCGACCGCGTGCGTTTCGTAGACCCCAAAAAGGCTACCTCCGAGAGACCTAAGCCTAACCCTTCGGAAGATTCCCCCGTCCGACGTTCAGGTGCTGATCAGATGATCTGGCACAACAGCTGCCGAATATTCTTACGTCTCAATTCTAAGTTCTAAGTTCACGTAAAAGCACCATTGAACTGAGGTTTTTGGTAAGCTTAGCTGAGCCGACTGCAACCGGCCCAGTATTGGCAAATACCAGCGCTACCAACCAAAACACGGCTACCCCAACCGGCTTGCATAACATAATGAGAAATCGCTCAGAGTTATCGCCGGAGATGCGTTGAGATCTTGTTCTTGCAGACCTTATGGCAGCCATCCAAAGTTTCGGAGACAAAATGGAAGCCAATGGCAACCAAGGAAGACATGGAGAACATTAAGCAACAGCTTGGAAGCGTTTCCCAAAAAAATAAAAATTTTAAATTGGAGAATATGGAGCTTAAATCTGAGATAACACAGTTAAAAGCTGAGACAGAAGGGAACTGAGCACGCTTTTAGACCAAAGAAAAAATTTAATTGTCAAAGTTCTTAAAAAAAGATATGGCTACAAAGGAGGACATAGATCCCTATTTGGATTAATAATGCAGGTTACAGGAAGCAGACACGCAATGAAAACAACAAAGTGCGCTAATTTGTGCAAATGGAAACATCAGGAATGGCTAACGGAATATGTGCGAATATACAAGAAAACTGGCAGGCATCTCTATTTATGTTCATAAAGACCTCAGTATGAAGACAAAGGGGATGAAAACAGCGCTGTTGCAGCTAAAACGAGAGCGTAAGTAAAAGTCGGTCCTGTCCGGTTTCGATACTTATACCCGTAACTCGTGTCCCTGAGGGGGGAAAGCAGAAAAGTATGCAACATTTTTTAAATCGGGATTATAGATATTGCGAATAATACACTCAAAAAAAATCAATCATAAGGGTTCAAATAAGTCCCAATCGGTAATGAGAAAAAAGTAAACCCGGATATACTTGACCCAATCAGAAAAAGTATTAAGTTGATACGACTTTTGTAATGCTAAAAACGATTAGATTTATCCTGGGGTAATCTTAAAAAAGAATGAATTAAGCATAAAATTCGAGCACGATGGAATCCCGAAGCAGGACTATTTTAATCAGGTTCGAGATTAATTTAAGCTCGATATGTAATATTGATTCGACCCTAGGAAAGAACTGAAAGAACTGAGAAAACTGTTTGCTTGGCTTATGCTGTTTGTACCAGAGACTAAAACCGAAACGGTTACGACACGGCTTACGTTTATTAACCTTATTTTGTGTCGGATTTCGGTTACGGTTACGGTTATTAGTATAAAATATCACTTCGTCGTAGTATACGGGGCAGTGTGACTGTGCAACGCCAAAACACCACCCTTCATCAGAATAGCACTAAATGTGAAACAGTCACACTACGCTGATTTGCTTGCATTTCAATTTTGTTAATTGTTTTTTTTTAAGTATACAGTTATATTTGGAGGATATACGGAATGCAGAAGTCATCGGCAATGCAAAATCGTATCGTTGGTTTCAAATTACGCTAACCGAGGATTTTTGTCGAGCTTTTGCTGCTGACATTCTGCCGGGTGGGTGTCGGAAAAATTACAACATATGGGACGTTTCACGTCAAGCGGCCCAAAGCTATCTCCAAAATTCTGTGCAATAAAAATACAAGTTATATACGTCAAAATACTCGTTAACTCATTCCCTTTCAATTGCAAAGTGGCAGAATTGAAAATTTGAAAAACTGACTTCAGATTCGTAATCAGCGACCCCAAAAACCCCCGAGTAACAAGTTTCAAGCGAATTTACGAAATTCATAAAATTCGTCCGCCATATTGGATCCGCCATTTTGAATTTCTAAAATCGGACATCATATTCGTAATCAGCGACCCCAAAAACATTAAAATATGTTGTGACCAAAAATGTATGCATCATTTTTTAGAAGAAATTAATAAATATATTTACTTATTTCCGAATTTAGCCTCTTCTACTTGACATAGTAAGGACGCCATTTTGAATTTTCAATTCTGCCACTTTGCAATTGAAAGGGGATGAGTTAACGAGTATTTTGACGTATATAACTTGTATTTTTATTGCACAGAATTTTGGAGATAGCTTTGGGCCGCTTGACGTGAAACGTCCCATATATTTTCTGCTTTTGAGCGTCTAATAAATGTCAAACTTTTTTTTGTACTTCCACATTTTAGCAATTGACTTAAGTGTGACTTAAGTTCCCCAAATATAAATAGTACCCTACGTAATAGCTTTTAGTTTTTGATAGTGCAGGCGACTCCTGCGAGGATTCAACATCTTTCTGAAAAACTAACCAATTTGCATTTTTTTACTTTCTTTTTCTGGGCTTCGAATTCGGGACCTCGGGGACGCCCAATATTTTAGGAAATTATTGCCTGAAAATCACATTTTAGGTGATAAATTCTATTTTTCTAAAATTTAAGGAAAATAATTTTTCTGGGTGCATGTTGAAAATCGTATGGAGAATAGAACGCCGTATTGTACAATGTACACATATCAAATAAATTAAGGTTTATCGAAATTAAAACTAGTAGAGGAAAAACCGAAATTGACCCATATATTTGTTTCTATTTCGGGTTATAGGGTTACGGTTATAAGAAAAAAAAAATAGAGGAAAGCTAAATTCGGCTCGACCGAAGTTTAGATACCCTTGAAGCTTGTATAATTTATATGAATTAGTAGCCTGAGTCCACTGACACAAATATGTACATTCGGCCAAATGTAAATTTGTTTGACAAGGCCTCCTATATACATTTTGTACACCCAATTTCTATGGCAGCTATACAATATAGTTGTCCTATCAAACTTGGTGGAATTATGTAAAATCATAGAAAACTTATAAATACGAGGTTTGGGGACGTTTGCGTTGAAGACAAACAAGTTTTCCTCACTAAAACAACATTTTCGACCGATGGTTCCTATGGCAGCTATATGCTATAGTCATCCGATCTGGCCGGTTCCGACAAATGTGCAGCGCATTTGTACCAAAAGACTTCGTGCAAAGTTTGGTTAAGATAGCTTTAAAACTGACGGAGGAGGTAGCATAGAAACAGACGGACAGACGGACATGGCTATATCAACTCGGCTCGTCATGCTGATCAAGAATATATATACTTTACTTTTTTACTATACTTTACTATACTATACTTTTTATGTGGTCGGAGATGCTTCCTTCTATGCGTTACAAACATCTCTACAATTTTAATATACCCTCTACAAGGGTATAATTATTTTCGCTAACGGTTTCGGCTACAAATTTTACAGTGATTTTAGCGGTTACAGGTTTCGGTGACGGTTTTAATCTGTGGTTTGCACAATTATACAGTAGTAGCTGAACCCGCCGCGACTTCGTCCACGTCCAAGATTGTAAGAAATTGTGGAAATTGCGTTGTATGATATTAATATGATTGGCTTAATCTTATCTTGTAGAAAGTTTCGAGCTCACAGCTGGTAAAAAAAATCAAAATTTCGCGCAGTAAATGTAAATGGCCTGTACCAAAGACACAATATATATATCTATAAATCTTTGCCTGTACACACGTTAAATGTTATCCCATCCCGTCCTAAGGGACCCAACCTAATTTTCTTGGCGCGTGGAAACTCCCTTCCTTAATCACTTACTGATGCTGAAAATATACCTTTCCCGCACAACAATATTGTGAACTTCCGGTCTAGCGATATTTCCGTCCCGCGCTCATTTCTAGTAAATATATGAGGATTATGCATTTCATAGCAGCATCAGCACTGCTTGTCCATAATTGGGAACGTATAGCTTATTTAATCTTTCCCGAAATTGATAGAGAGAATATTTTTTGATAACACTTCGACACTGCTTCCCCCCTCTTTCCCGCACTCTCCACTCTTCGCGCCTCCTCTTCTACTGTTCCCTCACTATTCCCCCACTGTTCCCCACTGTTCCACCACTGTCATTGTTTACCAACTGTTCCCCCTCGTTTCCCGTCTTCACTCACTCTTCACCTACTATGATACAACTAAATCCGTATTCACATCGTGAAGTGAGCTCCATTAAGCTCTCTTCGATTTTGTTTTGAAGCATCTTTACAGCCACCCTCGCATTTAAACCATGAAGTGCGCTTTATGATGTTTTTCCTTATGTTCGTACATTCCGATTACTATCTCATTACTACCCTATTTTTGGCAAGCTATCGACAGAGAGCCATTGCCAGCGTGGTTTTTTTCTGTTATTAAACAATATTAAAAATGAGTCAAAAAGCAGTAAAATTATTTAAGCCTGCAAATGAAGTCACGAAAAGGACTTAAAGAATCACGGACTTCGAGGCTACTTATGAAGTGCAAGTTATTTTAAATTTGTTGAACTGCTGTGAGACAATTCAGAAATTGCCGCGCTTGTTCGATCAACTAGTGCTATAGATGGACTATAAACTCAACCCTGGCAAACAGAAACTATCGAAAAACTTTATTGCCAGCTTGCCATGAAGCTTTGCCTGCTTCGACTGCCCCCTTACCCCTCTTCCCTACAAACAAAAACTTCTAGAGGAACTTCAGTTTATTATGAGCAACCACAAAACCAATAAAGCGATTGGTGCAACAGAAACCCACCCCTTTAAAATTCCCGTCGGCAGCACAGAAAAAGAAAAAACCTTCTCACACTCATTCTTTCACTCTTACGCTCACCCTGTCACTCTCTCCCCCTCTCACCGCAACATGGTGACTGCTAGAAGCGAAGGGCAATGCATAAGCAGAGACAATCAAATGTCCTGCGTCTCTTTCTATCTCACATGCACACATATCAGTGGCGTATGCAGGGGGGGGGGGGGGGGGGGGGGGGGGGGGTTTGGGGGTTAAACCCCCCCCTGGCGAGAAATCACTTTTCTCATTTCAGAAAAAAATAAAATAAAATTTTTGATGGTCTAGCCCTGGTTTAGTGTTGGATAATTTTCGTCTTCACTGTTGTGAACTATTGGATTCATCTAGTTCAATTCCAATAATTGCGTGGACTTCGCTCGTTCCATTCTTAAGCATTTGACTTTAATTCAATTAAAATGACTTCAAAGAAAAGAAAAAGTCATGATTTGACATACTATTTTTCTAAAGAACAGAAGAAAAGTGATACAAATGAAATTGAAGGTACAAATGTGTCATTGATTGTAAACGCAAATGTAGCAGTTGAAGTGGCAAGTGAAGTTGCCATATTTTTTGAAGATGCTGATTCTAAACAAGATATAGTGTGTTTTGTCAATCAAATCATCCCAGCTGGCAAAAGGCACCAATGGTTTATGCAACGCATTCAGGTTCCACCAGTCTCATTTAAATTTCCGGAAAGTGAAAAGCGAAACTTGCGTCTTATAGCCTATTTCCACTGGCTTCATTTCTTATCATTTTCATTTCTAAAAATGATGCTGTTTCCATTGACAAATCTTCATCATTTTGATATTCGCAATGGCACGTTAACAAAAACAGCTGAATGGTTTGATTTAAACAACAGGCGCCACTTTCAAACTCACAGGGAGTTTTTGCAATATTTACCCAAAAAAAGACACACCCGGCAGGAAAGTAATTACCCTGGGCGGACGCATTGTTAACGCCCTGAATAATCAGCAGAAAGCTAAATACACAACTTTTTTTGACTAAATTATATTATAAACAAAATTGCGCCTTTTTTTTTTTTTTTTTTTTGTGTGTTTATGTTACCCTAAAACCCGTAAGTAATGGGGGATTATTTGGCCGCCCACTTAATTGATAAGTGGAAATCGCCACGGCAACTGTTGGAAGTTTGTTGTTTTTCTATTTATTTACAAATCTATGTTGATTTCCTCTATAAATTCGAGAATTTCTTGGTAGGCGTCAATGCTTTTGAAAAAAAAAAGCTAAATACACAACTTTTTTTGACTAAATTATATTATAAACAAAATTGCGCCTTATTTTTAAATTCAAATTAATAGTTTAATGGTGATGACACTTTCTATTTCCAGATAGTAACGAGTCGTGCCAGAGAGTAGCGAGTACTTTTTAAAAAAATACCAAATCCCTTCGTGGGGAATGCCATCATTTTTGAGAAATGAAGGAAATGAAGGGCAAAATGCAACAACAATTTGTATGGAAGAAATGATATCATTTTCTTCATTTCTAGTCATTTCAAGAAATGAAGCTTCATTTCTTTGGTGGAAATAGGCTATTAATCGCAATTGGCTGTCTCGTTGGCCATGGCTAACTTACTCAATGTCTACGGATGGTGCCTTTTGTGCCGTTTGCGTCTTTTTTGGGACTTCAGCAATGCATAAAAAGCTGGTTAAAGAGCCATTTAAAAACTGGAAGGATGCGGTCGAGGTGTTCAATAAGCACCAGATAACACCCATCCATCAATCCGCTGTATTGCGGCAAGTATCACGAAACGAAGTTGAAAATCTACGTGTCGACTCAATCAAAGCGCAAATAAACACTACATTTGCGGAGCAAGTGCGTCAGAATAGAGCTAGCCTACGATCTATTATTGAAACCGTGATCTTCCTGGGTCGCCAAGGACTTGCTTTACGTGGCCATGCTGAGCAAAATGACATTCTGGAGCAGTCGGTCGAAAATGACGGAAATTTTCGCGCGCTGCTGCGATATCGAGTAGACGCTGGTGATAACAAACTGAAGCAGCTTTTAGAGACTGGGCCAAGAAACGCCAAATATGTAAGTCCTCTAATCCAGAACGAGATAATTAATGCATGTAATCGAGTTATTACGACTCACATTGTTGAGGCAATCAACTCCTCAAATGCATTTTCAGTTCTCGCAGATGAGACAACGGATATCGCAAATGTAGAGCAATTTTCATTATGCTTTAGATATTATGATGTCAAACAAAAACATATACGAGAAGACTTCCTTTGCTTTGTGCCTGTCATTGACGTAACTGGAAAAGCTTTGGCAGAAGTAATTATCAACACGATGAAACATCTAAATATCGAAACTCAAAAGATGGTTGGCCAAGGATATGACGGCGCTGCTGCAATGAGTGGACGTTTAAAGGAGATCAAAAATATGTTCGAAATGTGCTCGAACATGCTATATATGTCCATTGTGCTGCACATTCATTAAACTTGGCCATTTCTGATGCTTGCAGTATTCCATCAATTCGCAACTGCATGGGATCGCTAAGTAGTATATGCTCATTTTTTAATACTCCAAAGCGGCAATCAGTCTTAACAAAAAACATTGATCTTTTGGAAACGACTTCTTCAGCGAGAAAATTAAAGAAGCTGTGTCCAACCCGGTGGGTTCAGCGTCACGAGTCTGTACTGGTGTTTCTGGATCTTCAGACAGCAGTTATTGTTTCTCTAGGCGAAATTGCAGAATGGGATGACAATAAGAGTGCATCGTTGGCACATCAATTGGGTACATTAATTAAAACCCCAGAGTTTCAGTGTGCAATTAGAAGCATAGCAGCCATATTCGCAGTCACATTGCCACTTAGCCGACTTCTTCAAACTGAATCAGCGGACCTGGAAACAGCGATGAAAAATACAAAGACCGTTACAGCCGAACTGGAAGATATGCGAAAAAATGCTGAAACTGTGTTTGAAAACATATTTTCTGAGGTTTCAGCGTTCTGCAAGGAAAATTGCATTTCTATTGTGATTCCTAGACGCTTATCAGGACTAATAAAAGGTAGTTCCGACCAGTCAAAGTCCAATGCATCAGCAGAGATGCATTTTAGGGTTGCAATATTTCTGCAATTTTTGGATTCTGTACTGTCACAGATTAAACACAGGCTATCTAACCATAAATCAGTGTTCCTTGGCTTTAGCTGCATTCAAAAATATAGTCAAAATTGGAGCTCGGAGGATGACAGCAATGCAAAAACAATTTTGGAACGCTACTCTACATTTGTTACCTGCTCAACTGCTGAGGGAATTCCCGAAATAAAGCTTTGGAGACGACACATGGCCAACGCTTTGCATCCAAAATCCATGAAAGAAGCAATGCAGAAAACTGACGCGGTAGTGTTCCCAAATGTTTATATTCTGCTGCAAATATTCATGGCATTGCCAATTACAACATCGGCTGCCGAAAGATCTTTTTCTTCTTTGAAGATTTTAAAAACATATTTGCGGAATTCGATGGGAGAAACCCGCTTAAATGGACTGGCCCTTTTATATATTCATCGTGACATTAAGGTCAGCGCTGATGACGTTCTGAACATCCTCGGTATGGAGCAACGGAGATTGGAGATTGCTATTAAATAAGTATATACAACTTTAATCAAAAATATAATAAGAAGTCGTCAAATACATATTTTAAATACTCTACTAAGAAAGTATTGATTAAAAAAAACTTGTTAAGAGCAGGTAGCCCATTTTTGTAATGTGTCGCTAAAAATTGAATTACACACAAACAATAAATGATATGATATGATATCTGGATTTTTCTCGGGAACAGCTTATCAGAAATGTATAAAATTAAAAAAATGTGCTCAGAATTGATGTGGTTATCAATTTGGGATAGGTTCAAAAACATCGGAGCTGTAGGGTTGCAGATTCAAAATTTCGAAAATCGCCAAATTTTTGCATTTGTGTTTTAGTTATGACAGGAAAAAAATTCATCCAAATCGGTTGATTGGTTCCACATAATAAAAAAAATCACCTAAAATTTCCAAGTAATATAATAATAATCATCTTTTTGGAAAATTGCGAACGTTTTATGACTTTTTTTGAAGTTTTTTGATAAAAAAACATGGAATTTTTAAAAATACGAGTGTCGATGAACATTTTATTCATATACGAGGGTCAGAAAAAAAACAAATTAGATTTGTAGAACATATTGTCAGATCTGCTTGAAAGTTGTACGGAATGTTTTTAAGACCCTAATAGCACGTTTAAGCAAATGAAAAAAATAAAAAAAAATTTTTCTTGCTGTAGATCCTACGCTTAAACCCCCCCCCCCCCCCCCTGGAAAAATCCTGCATACGCCACTGACACATATAAAGGGATTTTTTTTTTTGCATTTTCACCCACTTCGAGGTCATATTTTCAAAAATTTTCTTACCTAGTGCGCGCCTGCATAACTAACCGAAGGTCTATGCCAAATTTTAGATCTCTATGGTAAGCGATATTGACTGTGCGCTGATTATCTGTCAGTCAGTCAGTCAGTCGGGCCTACAGATAAGGATATCCCAATTATTTATTTATTTAT
Organism: Lordiphosa magnipectinata; assembly: GCA_037044535.1. Taxonomy (NCBI): domain Eukaryota; kingdom Metazoa; phylum Arthropoda; class Insecta; order Diptera; family Drosophilidae; genus Lordiphosa; species Lordiphosa magnipectinata. The sequence goes on along the minus strand of JBAMBO010002647.1, from coordinate 324,409 downwards.
TCGCCTATTGAACAATGCTCTTAACTGGCTACTCAATTACTACGTTTATACGCACGTCTTATTTGCAAATAACAATTTTGTGAGTGACAAATTATTGCGTATAAACACTGAGTTAATTTGTTATTTGCAAATAGCTAAGTCACGAAAACAATTACTGATTAGTAGACTATTTGCAGATAGTGTGCTAGGCATTGCCACTCTATTCAGTGATTCTGCTGTTTTTAACTATACGGTAGCACTGCTATATTGTTATTGACATTCATATCGACTCATAGAAAAACTAACATAGAAGCACACTTTGAAACGCCGCTCTTTTTTGAGTGATGTTAACTCCATTGTGACAAGGAGATACTTCAATAGTGACAACAAAATCTGTTACTCAAAATTATTGTCGACATAGGAAAACACGGTGGTTAGAGGGAGATGGACATAGTCAAAAAAAAAACTCAGAGAGTCAAAAAATAACTCAAAGAGCCAAAATGACAGCGAACAGCTGACAAATGTCTGAGTGAAAAGTTGTCGACGCAGCAAAGTGTGCTTCTATGTTAGTTTTTCTATGATCGACTGCAGGGGAAGGAGAAAGGGAAAATGTTTAAGATAACAACTGAAAACAAACGTTACAATTGGACTAAAGCGGATACCAAGTTACTACTTGGACTAATGAAAGAAAATAAGGCCATGAAACTGCTCGATGGCAGTCAGGCAGCACTAAAAAAATACATTAACTTAGTTTGGTATTTAGTGTATAAACAGTGAGTTAGTTATTTACAAATTATTTATATTTGAAAATAGCTGGCGTATAAACGTAGTATATTTTAACTTAAATTATATTACTAAATTTAATGACTAAAATAAGAAAAGTATTCTGCTAACAAAATTTTGATTGCCGATTTATTGGAGTCGAAAAAATTTATAAGTATAGATTTCTAACCGCTAAATTATAATTTAATAATAACAATAGTGTTATACGTCCATGCATTCATACGTCCCCTACTCAAGCTTACATCATAACCCCCAAAAACACACTAAGCTACTAGAACATGCAACCATTCAAATGCACACTCGCTCACACAACCATACACACTCACGCCTCAGCTGAATATCCCTTCAGTTCTCGTCACCTAAGAACCACCAATGATTCACCGATGAATTGGCCTTTGGTATCGATGAATCATCGGTGAATTCCTATGAAAATGATTGGTGAATTTAACAAAGGCATGTCCTAGGCGTTCAAGCTTGACTGTTCATCGGTGAATCACTCATGAATTCACGTATAGATTCATCGATGATTCACGCATGATTTCTTTGCAAAATTCATTAATGAGATCACCAATAAATTCTATTATGGTTTACCCTTGAATCCAGAATTACTTTTGCAAAGAAGTCACCCCTGAATCATCGATGAATTTGTAGCAGAATTCATCAATGAATATTATTCAATGATTATACAATGAATATATTCATATTAGATTTTCGATGAAATTGTTGAAAAAAAATTCACCGATGAATTCATACTAGATTGATTATAATTCGATTTATGAATTTCATAAAATAATAAACCAAGGACTCTTACCCAGACTCGCAAACTCACCACATTTTATATTTGTTTTATTCACTTATTATACTCTGTACCGAAGGTACATAGATTGTGCAAAAATATGTAACAGTCCGTCTGTCTGTCTGTCTGTCCGTCCGAATGAACGAAGAGATCTCAGAGATGGTAAGAGATAGAGGTTTGACATGTATGGGACATATTTTTCTTATACTTGCAGGCAGATCAAGATTATTTTCAAGCAATTTGGAAAAAACGTCATATCTTCCACAGTTTTGATGATAGATTGTTCGTACCTTCTAGAGATATCTAGTTGTCAATTATTTATCGATTTGCTGAGGGAATGATAAAGATCGGATGAACGATACACAAGTTATGAGCAAAAAAAATTAACCGTCACCCCCACACCCCCCTCGCCTTTCACGCCAACCACCGCTGTATTCAAACAAACACAATTTTTGGGAGAGAGAGAGCAACTTATAGATGAGCGTATAATAAAACAAGAAAGAAAGTCGGTCAAGCCCGACTATAACATACTCTGTACCCTCGCATTTGCTCACGAGTCAAACGGCCAGTTAACACCCCGCGCACAACGCGATGCGCACTATAAGTTTCTCTCTCTCTCTCTCTCACCAAGATTGCCTCTGTTGAACGGTTATGGTATGTTGCTGTGGTTATGGATGGGGGGTGGGTGGTGTTAACTGGCCGTTTTTTTTCTCATAACTTGAGTATCGTTCATCCGATATTCCTTCAGTAAATCGAAAATTAATTTTGATTGCTAGATATCTCTAGAAGGTACAAACCATCTATCATCAAAACTGTGGAAGATACACGTTTTTTCCAAATTGCGGGGGCGCCTCCCAGGGGCGCCTCCCGCACCCTCCGTGCGTATCAAAAATTGAAAATGTACTTGATCTGCCTGCAAGTATAAGAAATATATGTCCCATATGTGTCAAACCTCTATCGCTTACCATCACCGAGATCTCTTCGTTCATACGGACTTACGGACAGACAGACAGACGGACAGACGGACATGGCTATATCGACTCGGCTGTTAATGCTGATCAAGAATATATATATTTTATAGGGTCGGAAACGATTCCTTCTCCCTGTTACATACTTTTGCACAAACTTAATATACTCTATGTACCTTCGGTACAGATTATAAATATTGAACGATAACCGACTCCTTGTATGTAAGTATGTTATACTCGGGAGTGACCATGAATGAATAAACTTAGATTGCGACATGCGCATGTTTTCCCGTTATAAAACGTCAGCGGTGCTTTTCGAAGAGCTGCCACCATATAACGTTTTTTTTTATATAAATTAAGGCCATACAATTGACATACAAAACGTGTGATATTCGAGAGTTTCGACAACCCTGTAAAAAAAAACACAGTTAGATAAAATGAGGTGCACTGTGGTCGGCTGCAGGCAAAATAACAAATAACATCAAATCAAAAAATATTAAAAACAATATCTTTCATTAAAATGTTATAAGCAGTCAATAACATTTGACGTTTTATTTAGTTATATGTTGCTATATTTAAATTAAATAAAAATATCTATGAATTTAATGAGATAATTCACAAGCTAAATACTATTAAAAAATAATAGCAACTTTATAAAATTGGTCCCAATGTCACAAGCTTTGCTCTCTTCTTTAAATGGCGCTGCTCTCTATTTTCAACCAATAGCAGCACGCGAACCGTGACGTCAGCGGTGCCTGCGCAGTAGATGACCACTTTTGTGCGCGGGATGTCGCAATCTATGTTTATTCATTCATGGGAGTGACCGACTTTCTCACTTGATATATTTATCAATATATAATCGTTATCGCTTATCGAAGACGAATCAAAAAAAATGGTAAGCCCACAAACATTTTTTGCTTAATAATATTATTAGCTCAAAACAGTTCACCAAAAAACACCTTCTCAATCATAATAAATTAAAGGATAGTGTCCAACTTTAAAACATCAGTAAATTGGTACACAAAACAGATTTTTTTGGCTGTCAACAATTAATATCACACACACACTCAACGAACTGCCTTGAGCTTCACACACACGCACACACCGAGTGGCAAACTCTGTACCATGGTACCCCCACCCAAACGTCAACGTGAAAAGACCGCATCCGATCTTCTGCAAGGACGGGCTTCTGATGCTCCACCTCCACTGCTGATGGAGCTCATCGTGTCCAAAAGCTGGAAGCTGAGAGCGAAGCAGGCTCCGCTCTCGGTTTAAAACAGCGGCTGGACGCACTTGAGTCCAAATTCGGGAGCAAATTTGCCGCTCAGCGTCGCCGCTGATCTCCGGGTCCATGGCGTACCATATTCAGAGGATGAAAACCTGAAGACCGTTTTCAACTCACTCTGCTTTGCCGTAAATCTAACTCCGGCTCCGAAGCTCAAGAAAATTTTCCGGATGAGGTAACGATAGCCAGCGCGCACTAATATTGATCCGGTCATAATAGTAAGGTTGGAGCACGTGCGGGACAAAATTTCGCTTCTTCGTCACATTCTGCTTTATCGCAGAGAGACTAAGAAACAACTAAACCTGGACATGGCTGGCATAGACTCGCAGGTGCAATTCTTTGTGAATGAGCAGCTTTCAAAAGCTCAGAACGAGACTTTCAAAAAAGCAATGAAATTGAAAAAACAAAACTCTCAGCGGTCTTCACACGTCGCTCTTTCGTGCATGTACGGGAGTGTAAGGGCAATGCAGTTATCTGCGTAAACAATATGTGGGAGCTTCAAAGCTTGCGTTGTGAAGCCCCTTACCCCACCGCTATGTTGGAAGACACTGAGCAAAATTCATTTCGTGAGCAACAGTTGGATTTTTATTTGCCATTTTAGTATACGTAAGTTTCATTTATATTTGTATCTTTTCAATTCTGTAAATTTTGGCTTTGTACTAATTTGTCGTCAGATACAGCAGCGTTCGTTTCTAATTTGAATCTTATATGTCAATGATGCAGGATACTTTGAGTTCATCCATAGCAAGCAGCTTAATTCGAATTCTAAGCAACCAAAAACATGGATTAAGGGTCGCTCATATAAATGCGCAAAGCCTAACCAAGAAGATGAAAGAGTTTAGGCACATCTTTGTAAAGTCTAATGTCGATGTTACATGTGTGATGGATATATGTTGTATCGTTCTGATCGTTTGGGGCATGCGGGGGGATTTGCAATTTAAATAAATAACCAACTTAGATGCTCACTTTTTCTTAAAAGCCCGGCTGGCAGTACCTTCGAATATTTATTTATAGAAATTACATATAAGCGAGCAGACAAAAAAATACTTGTAGGATGTGTATACCGTCCCAATCGCCATATGGACTATTCAGAAATTATAGATGTAATGTCGGATATTTCTGTAAAATACTCAGATGTGATTCTGGGGATCTGAGTAGTAACCTGCTTATGGAAAATGATCTTCTAATTGACATGACATCACTGGGAATGAATGCAATAAATATCTCCACACCCACACATTTCTCAAATACCTGTGATACATTATTCGATGTTTATTTCGTTACTGAACCTTACAAAATTTTGTTATATGACCAAATCTCCGTTCCAGCTTTCTCCCGACATGATCTTATTTATCTCACATACAAACTACATATACGGTTTTGTCACGGAAATCTCTTCCAACCAAATTCCAACCCAAAACCAATTCTCGGTGTCCCAGCAATCTCTTTCGGTTGGTTTCAAATCTCTCGTGTTTTGTTAGGAGATTTCGAAAAATTCACCACACAAACATTTTTCACATGCAAAATTCATTTTAGAAATGTAAACAACATTATTTTTCTGGATAGTTTGCATCAAATGAATAAATTATTTAATTAGTTTAAGCATTGTAATTTGCTTTTTAATAATTATTTACAAAACCAACCAAAGTTTTTTTTCGAGAATATGTAATAAATATATATAAATTTGAATTGTAATCTAAAAATCCATCATAAGACATAACAGAATCAATAAATATCAGTTGAACATCTAATTAACCCATAACTAAAAACAAGTGAAATTTTTTTGCGAGAGATGTAGCCCTGTTTTTAGAGACGATACTTCAATTTTAACAGATTCTGTTCTAACTAGATATTCAAATAGGAAAATGAAATCTCGTGAAGTTCTGGATCACCGACGGATTTCTCGAGCGTTTTGCAAACCAACCGAGGCCAAAATCTCTAATGATTTCCAGGACACCCCTGATACAGACTTTAAATCCATTAATAATGAGTTGTTGATGACTGAATTCAGTAAATGCAACTGGGACATTAAATATCAATTGACTACCCCAATAATCCAACTAAGACTTCTTCATAACAATTTAGACTACTTACTTGAGAAATCTGTGCCTCTTAAAACCAAACTTTTCAGACGAGGACAGCAACCTTGGTTTCATGAAGGCATCAAACGGCAAATCGCTCTGCGTGACACAGCCTACAGGATATGGAAGCGATATAAGACTCCTTATCACATTGCCAAAGCCACAGGAAAAACATATGGTATGCTCAGGCAGCTGTCATTAACGCAGAAGGATATACCCCAAGAACTCAGACTACTAATTGCAAAGTCGTGCCTGATCCCTACTTTATTCTATGGTTTGGAGTTATTTGCGCACAGTGACGCAAGCAGCTTTAATAGATTACGAGTGACATTTAATTCCATAGCTAGATATTTATTTGAACGCCGCCGTACTGAGGTCATAGCAAGCGTGGCCAACCAAGTGTTCGGCATTAATTTAAAATCCTGGATGATCCACAGAGTTCTAATATATCTATATAACAAAATATTAAAAATACAGCCACCATATCTGTTTGACAAACTGCAGTTTGCAGCACTTGAGATCTAATATGTCCAAGAACAAGACTTTCGAACTCGGAGAAGCAGTTTTTCGTGTTCGCTGGTGGAAGACATTAACAAAATAAGAAACGCAACGCAATTCAAAATAGAACTAGTTAACCACTTTCAAAGACAAAATATACCCTGATTATACACAAAACGAGAGCGTAAGTTAAAGTCGGCTCTAACCGACTTCGATATACCCGTTACTCATGGAAACAAATGTTTAATAGCCTTACTGTATGCCTGAGGTGGGTCAGCCGAAAAGTATGCAACATTTTTTAACTCGTCTCTCTCTCTCTCTCTCTCTCTCTCTCTCACTAAGATTGCTGCTGAACGCAATGCTTAGGTTATGAGTGGGGTGGGTGGTGGGTGTTAACTGATCGTTTTTTGCTCATAACTTGAGTATCGTTCATCCGATCTTTATCATTCCTTCAGCAAATCGATAAATAATTTTAAGAACTAGAATTTTAGAACAACATTTTTTAACTCGTCTCTCTCTCTCTCTCTCTCTCTCTCTCTCTCACTAAGATTGCTGCTGAACGCAATGCTTAGGTTATGAGTGGGGTGGGTGGTGGGTGTTAACTGATCGTTTTTTGCTCATAACTTGAGTATCGTTCATCCGATCTTTATCATTCCTTCAGCAAATCGATAAATAATTTTAAGAACTAGATATCTCTAGAAAGTACGAACCATCTATCATCAAAACTGTAGGAGATATGACGTTTTTTCCAAATTGCGGGGGCGTGAGGGGGCGTGGCAAAAATTGAAAATAAACTTGATCTGCGTGCAGACAATAGGAGTCTACATTTCAAATTTGGTTGCTCTAGCTCTTCTAGTCTCTGAGATCTAGGTGTTCATACAGACAGACGGACGGACGGACGGACGGACAGACGGACAGACGGACATGGCTATATCGACTCGGCTGTTGATGCTGATCAAGAATATATATACTTTATATGGTCGGAAATGATACCTTCTGCCTGTTACATACATTTGCACGACTTTAGTAGACCCTTTTACTCTACGAGTAACGGGTATAAAAATTATTATGAGAAATGCCCTAAAAAGTATGCAAACTTTATTTTCTTTAATAATTATCCATTTGAGCAACCAAATTAATGGTCTGTTATGGCAGCAGCATACATAATCCACATTGTACATTCACTCAGATTGTCGGAACAGATGAAGGTGCTCAATATAAATTAGTGTTTAGACAAATAAATTAAACATATTTTCCGGAAATATGATTATGTATAAACTTGTCATACTTAGGCCTAATTTCTCAAAAGTTGCGGTTAGGTACCGGCTGGTCAAATTTGCCGGCCGGAATTACCAGAGGTTGTCTTTTGGTTTTCTCAACGAGACTTACCGGCAGATTCACCCGATACCGATTAATTGCAACCGCTGCAAAAGTGTGACCTGACACTGTCGCCGAAACAGCTGTGTTTGTTTTGGCTTTTTTTATACCTTTGCAAAGGGTATTATAATTTTGCCCAGAAGTTTGCAACGCATAGAAATATTCATTTCCGACCACATGAACTATGTATATTCTTGATCAGGGCGACGAGCTGAGTCGGATGAGCTTTGTCCGTCCGTCTGTCTGTCTGTCTGTCCGTCTGTCCGTCTGTTTCTACGCAAACTAGTCTCTCAGTTTTAAAGCTATCGAGCTGAAATTTTCCACAGAGTCTTCTATTTACTGCACGCTGCTAATATGTCGGAACCGACGGGATCGGATGACTATATCTTATAGCTGCCATAGGATTCATCGGTCGAAAAATTGGTCTTAGTGAGAAAAACTTTTTTGTTTTCAATGTTAGCGTTCTTAAATTCGGTCATTATTAATATTCTATGCTTTCAAACAGATTTGCAAATTTTGGTCAAGATCAGATGACTATATCTTATAGCTGTCATAGGAACCATCGGTCGGAAAATGGGTCTTAGTGAGAAATACTTTTTACAATTTTTTTTTTTATTTTGTTAGCGTCCTTAAACTCGCTGATGACTTATTTTATATGCTTTCAAATAGATTCGCAAAATTGGGTCGAAGTCGGATGACTATATCTGAAGGCTGCCATAGGGCCGATCGGTCGGAAATTGAGTCTTAGTGAGAAAAACTTTTTTGTTTTCAATTTTATTTTTCTTAAACTCGGCGTTTGTTAATTTGATATGTTTTTAAAAAGATTCGCGAAATTTGGTCGAAATCAGACGTTTATCTGTCGGAAAATGGGTTTAAGTTTTTATGTAAGCGTTCTTAATCTGTGACATTTGCATTTGCAAGGGTATAAAAACTTCGGCACAGACGAAGTTAGCCTGGCCTTCTAGTTAATGCTATTGTTGTCGCTGGTAATTATTTGGCAAAATAGTTAAATAAAATTGCTTGCGATGGTGAATCAATGTGAAAAGACCAAGAGCGAAGAACTTTTCTGCGCCTGAGGAACATTCGATTGTGTACTTTTTGAGTCAAACAAATGCATTTTAAAGAACAAAAATAGAGGAAAGATAACTTCGGCTCGACCGAAGTTTTTATACCCTTGTAGCTTGTATGATTTATATAAATTAGTAGCCTGATTCCACTGACACAAATATGTACATTCGGCCAAATGTTCACATTTTTGACGAGGCCTCCTATATACATTTTCTACACCCAATTTCTATGGCAGCTATACTATATAGTTGTCCTATTAAACTTGGTGGAATTATGTGAAAGCATAGAAAACTTATAAATACGAGGTTTGGGGACGTTTGCGTTGAAGACAAAAAAGTTTTTCTCACTAAAACAACATTTTCGACCAATGGTTCCTATGGCAGCTATATGATGTAGTCATCCGATCTGGCCGGTACCGACAAATGTGCAGCGTATTTGTACCAAAAGACTTCGTGCAAAGTTTGGTTCAGATAGCTTTAAAACTGACGGAGGAGATAGCATAGAAACAGACGGACGGACAGACGGACATGGCTATATCAACTCAGCTCGTCATGCTAATTAAGAATATATATACTTTACGTGGTCGGAGATGCTTCCTTATTATGCGTTACAAACATCTCGACAATTTTAATATACCCTCTAGAAGGGTATAAAAAGAGGGATACGGAGACCTGGACTTGGAGATCAGTTTGCCGCCATGCCGGTCCTTATCGCCCTTGGAAAGACTTACGGGACTAGTACGAGAATTTAAAAAAACGATCGCAAAAATAATTCGCAATTAAGAAGCGGGAGACTTCTCGAACTGTGGCGGCATTCCCAGCACCGCTGGAGTCTTGTCTATTTCCAAAAAATACGTGGCATGATCCCAAGCTCAGCCACAGGATTGGAAAATGTGGTTGATAATGATGGTACATTTTTATTTATGATATGTGAGCTTTAAAAATATTTAAAATCTTAGCACAACTCAATCAGTCAGTGTCTGTTTGTGATGGCCCGTAATGCAATAGTGTGGGAATCTTGATTAACTGCACGGTTTGCCGAAGGAAGTCTGACTCAACAGAAGTCGCCCGCAATGATAAGGAAGAAGCCACTTGCATAAGAGAGCAGCGCCACCATAAGTTTGCTCTCCGACAACAATCCACGATTCCTGTTAACAGTCTCAATCATAATAAATTGAATCACAACTGAATTTATATATTATATATATTTTTTCAGAATTTTTGGAGTACGGGTAACACCATAATTTTTAATGCAGCAAACAAACCGCGAACTATTTTGGGTCGAATCCTTAATTTTAACCAACTTTTGCTGTGTTGGAAGCAACAACAGTTTCGAATTTTTTCGAAATCCAGCAACAAATCTATTCTCGTAAACTAAATCCATTTCGCGGCCACGCTGCTCAAACATTGATGATACTCTAATAAGAATGCGTAAGAAGCAGAAAAGATAAGACAAAATAAACGGAACTTTCATTCAAGAGATAACATAATGAACGGTACTTTAAGTAGTATTTCTAGCTTTAGTTTCTCGCTGTCTATGCAAAATACATGTTTTTGAAAATGTTTGCGTTATGTCACATAGAAAACTTATTTAATGAGTGAGTTGGCTGGGTCTAGGTCCGAAAAAGTTGCGTTTGTTCACAACTGTAAGCAACTTATGCATTGTACCACCAAAAAGAGCTGGTTGCCTATACAGAACTGTTTCATCGTTATCCCTAACGACTCTTCAGTTGGCTTTTCGCTGAAGAAAGCATGATTGCCAACTGCCTCTCCATACAATCATTGCTTAGATCAGTTGGGAACTGCTAAAAGCAATGAAAGCAAAAATAGACAAGCAATGAGTGCTTTCAACGTTCTGGTGTTAATTCTTAAGCTTAGGTCTGAACTTTCTAAGTGCAAAAGCTTGAACTTTTGAGCTCTTTTTTGTGGTACAATGCATAAGTTGTTTACAGTTGTGAACAAACGCAACTTTTTCGGACCTAGAGCCAGCCAACTCACTAATTAAACATTATAAAAGTTGCCAAATAAGTTACATAGAAAACTTATAATACAATTGAATGAAAAAGAATACATAAAAGAAGCAACCCACATCACAGCAACTAGTCTGCAGACAATTAATGCTCATACGATCATTTCGGACTCAACAAAATTAAACAAATAGACAAGCTTAACGTCTCGCGTTGCCAGTAAAAACACAAATGCATCTTAGATTTTCCTACGCAAGTGACGACGGGCACGCCAACGCAAAAGACAAGCAACAATCGATGCGCCGTTAATCTTTTTTTGACCTTCGGTTAATTTTACCTACTCAATACAAAGGCATATCCGACTATATAAAGTATTTGAATACGTTTTTTTATGATCCATAAATAATTGATTGCATTTGAGAAAATAATCAAAAAAGCAGGGTTCGGAATTGCTCGCTCGCGAGCTTCCTGCACTGACTCTTTTTGATTCCCGCTTAGTTCCCCTTAGGACCCGCTGCTCGCGAGCAGATAGCCGCTGCTCAGGCGTTTAGTGCATTATCAACTATAATGTAAATATAGAATAAAAACATTTCAAAAATAAATTTTATTTGTCGGATATATCAATAATCTCAATTGCCTCTGCTGCGAAAAATGTGCTGCTACCAATACTCGGTGACTTAAAAAACTGCCCACAAAGGAGTCGGGAAATCCGAACAATGACCCGTACCGTAATAAAAAAATACAGCCCATTTTGGACCACTTTCCACCCCCTTACAGCTTACGTAACAAATTAAAATTATACCTGTGTTAAGTAACAGTTTTCGGCAATCAGCCTTTGTCATAAAAATGATTTAACTTTTTGTAGACAATTTACCCTTGGAATAACCAAAATACAATCTGTACCTGCAATAAGACAAGTCTCATTCTATTACGCAGACGTAAACATTTAACGTCAAAACTTTTTTGCATATACAAATATGAACAACAACAACTCCTTTACGCAGCGAGCAGCGGGTCCCTGCTCGCGAGCAGCACATCGCTGCTCATGAGCAGAGGGTCCCTGCTCGCGAGCAGCAGCTGCACTTACGAGCAGCGTGCAATGTGCAATTCCGAACCCTGCAAAAAAGTCAATCAAAAGGCTATGCCACAAACGATCTGAACAAGCCCCTTATTTTAAAATTCTAAAATGTTCACCTAAAATATAGTTTTAGTGCTTGCTCAAATTTAAACTTCGCGAGCAGCGCGAGGCGTGACCTTTGTTTTGAGTTTTTGTATTTAAAATTTCAACAACAAATAGACACAGAATTGAGCTCTGCCGACGTCAACGTCAACGCAGATACGTGAAAGACTGATGAATTTCACGAGTAGTGAATTCTGGAACTGAAGGGTCCTTTCAGTACTAAAATTCCCTTTTCTCGCCTTCAGTTCAAGTCCCCAATGAATGTGTAGGAATTCACTATGGAATGTTTCCTTATTGCCGGCCGCAGCTCGGGCGACGCAGGCAGATTTACTTTTTGTCTGTTTCTCTTTTTTCGCTGCATGCCAACGCTTAAAACGTGAGCGTAAGTTAAAGTCGGCTCTAACCGACTTCGATATACCCGTTACTCATGGAAAGAAATGTTTAATAGCCTTCCTGTGTGCCTGAGGTGGGACAGCCGAAGATTTCCTATTTCATGTGGTGAACATATCTATAGCGTGAAACCAACCTACGATACGGCCCTGGTTATCTCCGAATTCATATAGTGACTTCGCATTTTATTGCAAAAATACAAGACGTACTCGGTTAGGACCCAGCTTCGCATTGTATCCATCTGCTTTGTTGCTCTGCCTGAAATTCCTTCTGTATAAGACTTGGCCTACTGAATATTTAACTTCGCTGCTGCGGGTATTGTAAGTTTTCTCAGGTCTCTGACGAGCCTGTTCGAGTTGTTGATACACCTTCTGCCTGATCAAGTCCATTTTATCAGCTTAAAGCAAGTCCTGATCCGCTGCTCGAAGTTGCCTCAAAATAGGGTATGCTGTGCCATGCGTTACCATACGGGCCCCAAACATCGCATAAATTGGTTAAATTCCTATGGAACTGTGCCATCCACTACGCAATGCGCACGCTATGTGGCTTAGATGGATATCCCAGGTCCGCCGATCTGTCCCAATCGCACTCTTAGAATTTGTAGCACGGAACGGTTAGCTCTTTATGCTGCGTTTGCTTGTGGCAAATAGAAATCGGTCCTTATATGATTTACACCATATCTCTCAAGAAATTCTGCGAATATTTTTGACACCAATTGTCTCCCATTATCCGAATGTACAAATTCTGGGATGAAATATATGGCCCTTCAAGGAAACATACGACTTCTTCTGCAACGGTTTTGGGAATGGGATATATAACTCCTCTGCTCCTAAAGTAAACTACTTGATTCGATCCTTGCTGAAACTGTCGTGGAGTGGTGCTGCTAACACTACATAGTTTTGGATACCGCCTATACCACCAGTCATACCCAAAATTCTGCGCAACTGTTTTGCTGTTTTGGGCTCGGGAAAGTCTTGAACAGCTTTTATTTTGGAGTCATCCATATTAAATTCGGCACATCCTTAGTTTGACACCTTTCACTACCAAAGTAAAAGGCGAGCTCCAGCTGCTGTTACTTTCCTCTATGACACCTTATTTCAGCATACGGTCTATTTCTTCAAACAATAGAGCTTGTTCTGCTGGGGATATGGGATAATGGCGTTGCTGAATAGAATATGTAACCTCGATTACGTGTTCTTTCAAATCTGTTTTTCCAAATCCTAGTATTTCGCATTATAGAAAGTCTGATTGACCAGTTCAACTTTGGTTACTATTCGTATTTACCCCACTCATCTCTAAAGGGTTAATGATGGCCACTCCGAACTCCCTCCAAAAATCAATATCGAAATATAAAGCTTGCTGCATCGCTGGTACTACTTAAAACTTCAAATCTTTTGTAAAACCATTCCACAGAACCGGAAGGGTCAATATGCTCTTCACAGGTGATTCGCATCTATCAAATGTGCGGAAATAACTCAGCTCCTTTTCCGATGCAATTTGCACTGGCCCCCGAATCTAACAAGGCTATCACTTCCTCTCCATCGACTTTAGTCTTTGCGAAAAACCGGTTGTCATCCTCCATAGAAAAAACAGGAGCTACTACTTTTGTTTTAAGAATCTAGGCATCGGCGTCTCTCTTCAGTAGCTGCTGAATTTTTCCACAATTCCGACTATCCATTCTCCTTTCTTCTTCTTCGTCTTCCCCAAAAATTCGCTCGCGAGCTTCCTCATACTCCTTTAACCTTTGGTGCAGGCTTTTGGATGGGGAAATTTGAGTTGGCGCTGGCGCAACTACTTTCTCTTTTATTGATTTTGGGGCTGCGCTGCGTGCAGAGTAGGTCCCGTCGCCCCTGGCATGCTGCTCTGGAAAACCGGCGCAGTCCCTTCCAAATACGACTCCGATTTTCCGCAGGTAAAACATTTTGGACTCATGAAACAGATATTTACACCCGGTCCCTTTTTTGTTTCTCCCAGACGCCTGCTTCCTAAAGAAATCACTGACCTGCCGCAGGTGAAGCAAAGGTACAGATGGAACGGTGATGGGCAATTTATTTCTCCTGCCGGTGTTTTTCGTGACTACCGTCTACTGTCTACTTCAGGTCCCCTTCAACTATGAATCTCTTTTTTGGTTAAAGCCTCTATTGCTTTGTCGCTGTGCCCCTTGTATTGCATCAACCTCAAAGCTTTCCGGGTACGGCTCTTCTCTTTCTGCATTTAGCTCATTTACCTGCCTGGGTCTTGGTCGTCTCTGTTTAAAACTTTCTCTGGTTTAGCTCCTTCTGACCTGAATCCTGCTAGGGTCTGCACAGACGAGGAAAACAGTAGTCCCCCCACCTGGGTATTTAAAGTATTTAAAGAGAAAACCATTCACATAGCAGCGGTTATGGGCCAGATGCAGAATTGTTCGCTGTGAGCACTATTTATAAAATCACAAAAACTTCAACTTGGTCGGCCACAGAAGTCTCAGCGGCAAACAACAAAATAAAAATCAATCGATAACACTAGTTTACAAAAAAAAAAAATTAAATGACCCATATCTACTGAAACTAGTTTGAAGTGTAGTTTGGATTGGTGATCTCAAAAATCGATTTCAAAAATTTTTTCATGTCAACGTTTTTTAAATATGAATTTTTTTAATTTTTTCGGTAGGTGCACTTACATTTTATGCCATATCTCAATTGATAATGGTCAGATGGAGTGATTTATAAATTGGCTCAGCAGCAACCATAGAGGGCCAGGCCAAGCCTCTCTCAATATCTTGGCGAGTGTACTTATAATTTTTCGCACAAGAGAAAGGGACCTACAGTTTAACGCCGAATCCGAACGGCAATAGTTTGAGAATTTTTGCTTTTTCATGGCTAGTTACTTTCCAGCTGGCGCCAGTAGCTGGTAAAGGTGACCGGAAGTGTAAAAGCTTTTTCTAAAAAAAACAAAAAAACGTTTTTTATTAGATGGTCCGAGGCGTGATCGAACCCACAACATCCCACACCAGCAGCCACACATACTATTGGTGTGCCACAGGACTCAATCCTTGATGGAAATGGCAAGAAACCGTACTAAACGGAAGAACAAACAGTGACAGCGGAGGAAACCTAACCTTTGTCAGATCCCAAGTTACGTCAACAATAGACTACTGCCTTATTAGCGGTGACTGGCATCAATACGTAGATGATATGGTGTATATAAGTGGAACCGCATGGGTAAAAAGGACACCTGCTCTCTAAGCTTCGCTGTTCGGGACATGGCGCCAATCAGTAAAAGGCAAATCTTGAACTAACCCTAGTACAGGCAGTTGGATCAGGATTCACTGCATCGATAGAAAACCTTACAGAATGTGTTGTAAAATATTTATGCAGAAATCAGCCAATCCAAAGTACACAAAAATGCAACCGTGGTATAGCCGGGAATGCAAGGAGGCAAGGAGGAAAGTTATGAAATTGCTAAGAGAGGTCCAAATAAATGCGTCAAGTGAATCCAAAACCAAGTTTCAAACTGTAAATGTGAAATATAAGCTATTATGTAAAGAGACGCAGTGGGCATATAACAGAAACCTAGAAACTTTACTTAACAATGTCCAAAATAGATGTGTGTTTCCGGCTTGAGGTCAGGATGATAGCAAATTAAACAATTTGTTTCTTTTTTCCGATATATTTCGGCTGCTCTTCGGCCACCGTCTTCAGGGCAAAACTACAAAAATTATAAACACCAATATTTAACATACAATCATTTAACAAAATTCACAAAAACAGTTTACGTACAATTTTTACACGTCTGCACTGTGTGACGTGGAGTGTTAAACTAATTATTCAGTCCGCGAGTAGGTGTCTGTATAAGTGAGCGCAGTTCTCAGTGTCCGTTTTGTAGTTGAATCTCCTGTCTGTTGGTGTGTTGATGATGTGCAACATTTCTAATGCTGCTCTTGTTGTAGTATTGTCGCAGCCTCAAAATTTGGTGCGTGGCCGCTTTCTACACAGTGGGTCGCAAGCGCAGTTTTTTGTATGTGTTTGATGTCGTAGCTTGAAGTCAGATTTATGCTGGGCTATGCGGGTCTTTAATTTGGATTTTGTCGTTCCTATGTAGATTTGGTTGCAAATATCGTCTTTATATCCTTCGCATGGTATCTTGAAAATGACATTCTTGACATCCGCTTTGTCTATTTTTGATTTGGTCCTGTTATAAAATCCTTTCATCGTATTTGTAGGTTTATGCGCGATTTGTACGTTTTGTTTGTCGTAGCAATTTGATCGTTCGAATCGTTGTGATAATTTGGGTACGTATGTGAGTGATCGGTGTTTCTTAGGTTCCTTTATTGTTCTTTTATTTACGTTTTTGTGCCTTTTCAGCAATGACTATATTACCCACATAGGGAAATTATTATTTGATAAAATAGTTTTCATGTCAGATTCTATGGCTGTCTGATATGTTGTGTCGCTAATGTTAGTTATTCTTTGAATGTATCCAAGTGCCGAATTCATTATCATGCTTCTTGGATGTTTTGAATTAAAGTTGATAATCCGTCCTGAGGCTGTTGGTTTCATGTACCATCTTGTTTTTAAAATATTTCCGTGTCTATTTATTGTAGTGTCAAAATAAGGTAATTTTCCGTCTTCTTCAAGTTCCAATGTGAATTTAATGTTTCTGTGATAGTTATTCAGCGTCTCCAGAGTAGTTTGTACTTCGTCCTCTTTCACAATAGCAAACAAATCGTCAACCAACCATTTTTGTCTAATGGTGTTCATTGCTAAATCTATAGGTATATGTACTGGGGAACAGGGACACAACATCAAAGGACACAAGAACTTCGTCATCACATATATGGGTATTGTTCACTCTTTCTTTAAACTTTAGTATCTGTGCTAAATATCTACAGAGTTCGTGAGCTGGTGAACCTATCGAGAAGCAAGTCGGTCGTAGTGGGGTTCCTTCTTTATGGATTTTGGGTAGTCCATAAATCCTTGGTGGTAGCGCCGTGCTCGTCGTTAGCTGACTTTGTTCGGTCCGTGAAATCAGCTTCAGCTTAAATAGTTGGTCCACTGAACTGTTGTTTCTTGTTTGAAGTCTTGCCGTCGGGTCTTGTCTTACAGTTCTATATGTGCACAAATCCCCTAGTATATTTGTCATTTTCCTCTTGTAGTCGTCAACGCGGCTTGGGCCGCGTTTACAATGGTCAGGCTTGTGACTTTTTGTCGCCGTAAGTCGTACACGACATCTCCTAATCTATGCCGTTGCATTATAAGTACATAATAACGAGACGCCATGGCTCAGACAGTCGATTCAGCCCCTTCACTGGTCGTGTCCATAGCGCATCATTTGCCTATTAAAAATAAAGATTACGATTTACTCAAAAAGCATTTCATTATTAGCAAAATAGGTTGAACCAAGCTCGTTCGAACCCTAGGTGCTTACCGCTTCTTACAGAAAGCTATCGTAGCAACTATTGCATCATTGGAGGCCACCATAACTATTCGCTGTTAACACAAGGCAACAAAATTAGACTTTTTCCAGTATATTGAAGGGTCGGTGGTGGTTCTAGATGATTTTCGTGTGCTGATCACGAATCTGTTGTAAAACAAAAAATTCCTACTTCGACTCTTTCCAGACGCGTTTTGTGGGGTTGTACTGTTTCTGTAAGGCATACATTGGGGCAGCAACAATATATTGGCCGTATTGTGAATATTGATATAAGTACTAAATGTGGTATATCTTCATTGGAAAAAATCGTCGAATTGTTTGGGATAGTTTTTTCCAAAGTTAAGGAGAAGTACCTTCCGATGATATCGAAGAAAGTCAAAACAAAAGTATAGGTTTCCCACAAAACGCGTCTGGAAAGAGTCAAAGTAGGCATTTTTTGCAACTTTAAGCGGTAATAACTAAAAATCTCGACGTAATGGACCATTTCTGAAAACAGATTCGTGTTCAGCACACGAAAATCATCGTTCATCGTTGCAGATCACATCACAGCAACAGACAAACGTCGTTCTCAATTGCTGCTGTTGTCAACCCATTGCTTTTGTTTGCGCCGTTAGAATTCGTCGC
Organism: Lordiphosa magnipectinata; assembly: GCA_037044535.1. Classification (NCBI taxonomy): domain Eukaryota; kingdom Metazoa; phylum Arthropoda; class Insecta; order Diptera; family Drosophilidae; genus Lordiphosa; species Lordiphosa magnipectinata. The sequence goes on along the minus strand of JBAMBO010002647.1, from coordinate 306,002 downwards.
TCCTTCATTCTCGCTGAACATTGCTGCCGTTGCCTGCTCGCTGCCGCTGCTCGCTGCAACGTCGCTGCTGCTGCTTACAGATCTCTCTCACTCTCACATTGGTGCACGGCGTTGCCAGATCGAGTCGTTGGTTTGTTTACATTTGTACATTTCTAATAAATTAATTTGTTGCAAGCACACACACAATGGGTCTCGAAGATTGTCAACGCAAAACTTGCAAGTATTATAAGAAACTTTTCTCGCTTACAAGAAAGGATTAAGGTTTCCGTTCTTATAATACAAGATGGCCATGAACAGAGATTATCAAATACTGAATTACAATTGCGGCTGGAAATGATAGAGACTCATTACAAAGAAGCTCTGGCGGCACAGACCGAAATTGAAGCTGCAGATCCAGACGATGATGGTCGCGCAGACCTTGATGATACATTTGTGAGTATCAAAGTGTCCATCCTAGAGCAACTTGGAGAAGTCTTACATAGCACTTCAATCGGCCAAGCAAGTTCGCCCCGCTCTATGCCACCGTCAAGTCTGCCCAGACTGGCTCTTCCAGTGTTTAATGGAAAGAGGTCAGAGTACAAGAATTTTATAACGTGGTTCAACCAAATCATCGGTAATGAACCAACATTGTCAGACATTGATGAAGAGAATTGAGAAGTTTAACCACCTCTTAAACTGCCTGGAGGGTCCTGCTTTAGAAGCTGTTAAAGCATTCCAAGTGACCAAAGAGAATTACCCTAAGGCCATTGCTCGTCTTAATGATCGCTACGACAACATTACGCTCACATTTTTAGATACGATCGAGGCGTTGTTCAACCTACAACCAGTCGAGAAACCTGATGGAAATCAGCTGCGAGTTCTTATCGACAAGGCCACCGCAATGTATTCATCACTTTCGTCCCTAGGCACAGGGTTGGATATTGCACAAGGCATGCTGATTTACATAATAATGGGAAAATGTGATCAACAGACTCGGAACAAGTGGAACGAATCCCTCAATTTGCGTTTGTTGCCCAAATGGGCACAGTGCTCTAATGAATTGGAACGTCATTGTCAGTTTTTACAGTCTAGTGGCATAGCATCGTATCGTATGGCTGAGACTGATTAACTAAAACCCAGTGCCAAGCCAGGCAAGGGTTTATCATTTGCGATCACTAATCCAACCTGTGTTCTTTGTTCCAGTTCTGGCCACAAGCTTGCAGAATGTTCCCAATTTCAAGGCAAGAACACGAAGCTTAGATACGACATTGTGAGGAATGCTGGTCTATGTTTCAACTGTCTGCAACCAGGCCATCGATTGGCTCTTTGTCCATCAAATCATCGTTGTCGCAGTTGCAAGGGTCGACATCATACGGTGCTCCACTACAGCCGTTCATCGTCAACAGCGCAAGCGTCGTCATCAAGTCCGGAACATATAGGAGCAGCCACGCACTCGCACATGAATCAATCACAAGGTGGACAAATCATCCTGGCCACCGCGAAGGTGCTTGTAAGAGACTCGTCAGGGGCATACAAGCAAGGAAGAGCGCTGCTGGATTCATGCTCGCAGGTAAACTTTATGACTGACCAATTCGCCCAACAATTGTTTCTCCGCAGAGAAAAACGTAATGTAGAAATCCGAAGTATTGTGGAGTCAACTACCAATATCAACACGTGCACCACGACTGAAGTAAAGTCTCGGGTGTCACCATTTGAAGTAACGCTGCAGTTCTGCATAACTTCACACATCGCCTATCAACCTGATACGGAAATCGACACATCTGAATGGGATTTGCCCGCCAATGCTCCACTGGCTGATGATCAATTTCATCGTTCTGGACGCATCGATCTATTGCTTGGTACGGAGGCATTCTTCGAATGCCTTGCTGTTGGACAAATCAAGCTTGGAGACAATTTGGCAGTCTTACAGAAGATATTGTTCGGATGGGTCGTGTCAGGCCGGTATCAACATCAGCAACAAAAACAATCGTCGGTATGTATGCTGTCAGTAGAAGAGTCAATTGACAAGAATCTTCAACTGCTTTGGAGTGTTGAGGCTGTTGAAAATCCAAAGAAGTCGCTTCAGCCTGAACATCGTATCTGTGAAGAAATATATTCGAAGAAAACTCATCAATTGGAAAACGGACGAATCGTCGTTAATCTTCCGTTCAAAAAGGATCCCAGTTGCCTGGAAAACTCAAGTGATATTGCTCGTCGGCGATTCCTGGCACTTGAGAGGCGCCTCCAAAAGCAGCTTGAGATAAAATTGCAATACGTAAGTTTTATGAAGGAATATGAAGATCTCGGTCACATGACGTTGGTGACTAATCTTAAGGTATGTGAGCCACACTTTTATATACCTCATCATTGTGTTTTTAAGCCAACTAGCTTATCAACAAGATTGCAAGTCGTTTTCGACGGCTCGTGCACCACTTCATCTCAACATTCATTAAATGAGATACTTCTTGTTGGCCCAACGCTACAAGACGATTTGTACACTCTCCTGCTTCGCTTCCGGTTGGTACGTTACGCTCTCACAGCTGACGTATCGAAAGTACCAATATGTGTTCTGGAGAACAAACCCTGATGCTAATTTGGAAACCTATGAGCTAAATACGGTAACTTACGGGACCGCCTCTGCACCGTATTTAGCAGTTCGCAGTTTGCAGCACATTGCAGACCTACACCAGGATGAATTTCCACTCGGAGCATCAATTGTAAAGTCATCGTTCTACGTCGATGATATGTTATGTGGAGCAGACGATCTTACCAAGCTGCAGATCATCAAGCAGGAAGTCACTGAGATACTTCATCGTGGATTGTTCCCACTAACTAAATGGCATTCCAACCATCCTGCCTTCATGGAGGACGAATCAGACAAGGAATTGAATCTGGATGAAGACGCCATCACTAGCGCTCTTGGCGTAACTTGGGATCAACGTCGTGACGTACTGCTCTTCGTGTTCAAACCGAAACATCTGTCTTCAACTTTAACCAAAAGAACGATCCTTTCTATTGCTTCCTCGCTGTTTGACCCTCTCGGATTGCTGGCACCGCTCATCATTGTTTCAAAGATCATTAAGCGGGAACTGTGGTTGCTAAAACTTGCATGGGATGAGTCCTTACCGCAATCACTTCAAAAGGCATGGGCAAAGTGCCTATCATCACTCAACTCATTGTCATCGATTTCTGTCCCTCGCCATTGTCTACAAGCCGAAATTGTGGACATTCAGCTGCACGCTTTTGTGACGCGCATATGGCTGCTGCGTTTATGTGCGTTCAACCAACTCTTTCGGCCACGTGAATGTGCAGTTGCTAACTGCCAAATCTAGAGTTGCGCCTGTTAAGAAGATGACTCTTCCTAGACTTGAGTTGAGTGGAGCTGAACTGCTGAGTAAGTTGTATGCCAAGATTAAGGACAAATTTATCGGAAAGCCGCTTAGCGCATTTTTTTGGTCTGATTCGCAGATTGTATTGCATCGGCTGCAACAACACTCCATCACATTGTCGACATTTGTTGGAAATAGAGTTTCCACTATCCAAGACCACACTTCTGATGGTCGTTGGAATTATGTACCATCCGAAAGCGACCCTGCTGATATTGTGTCACGAGGTTACACATCAGATGAACTTCAACGTTCAATTTGGTTTACTGGCCCTTCCTTTCTTCACGAACCCGATAATCAATGGCCCTGTCAAGAGCCCGACAGGTCCCTAAGCCCGGAAACCATCGATGCTGGAAAAAGAAAGTCTACGTTTGCTGTCGCCATCGAAGCAAACTACATTTTGGAGGTTCTCGACAATATCAGCTCGTATAATCGCTCTCTTCGGATCATTGCCTACTTGTTCAGATTTCACCGTGCAGCCAACAAAAACTGCATATTCGAAACATCCACTCCATCGCCAGAAGAAATTCGCCACGCATTGGATTGTATCGTGTGGAATATACAACGGCATCATTTTAGAGAAGATCTTCAATTGCTGCAAAAACAAAGGGATTTACGAAGCTGTCTAAAATTTCTGAGCCCGTTCCTGGATGACTCGTCAGGTTTTGAGCTCATCAGAGTTGGCGGTAGACTCGAACACGCCAATATTCCATTTCGTCAAAAGCATCCATTGCTGCTGCCCAGTAAGTCAAACTTTGTTCGAAATTACGCACGCGATCTTCACGTGCGCAATTATCACGCCGGATCAAAGGCATTGGTCGGATTGCTTAGACTCCAATTCTGGGTCGTCAACGCCAGAACCTTGGCACGTAGCATTGTGAGATCATGTGTTCATTGCGTAAGATATCGTCCAGTTCTTCTTCGTCAACTCATGGGATCCCTGCCACCTGAGCGTCTTACAGCTGACAAACCATTTAAAAACGTTGGTGTGGATTTCTGCGGCCCAGTGAACACCTATTATCGAATCCGAGGGAAAGGTCCCACTAAATCCTACATTGCTATATTCGTAAGTATGGCCATAAAGGCAGTTCATATTGAAATCGTTTCAGATCTATCCACTAACAAGTTCCTGTAGGCCTTAAAACGCATGGTTGCTCGTCGGGGACCAGTATCACAAATCCATTGTGACAACGCCACAAATTTTGTTGGGGCATCCAGCAAACTAACAGAGCTGAAGAACTTCATGTTTAAGTCAGCGACTCAAGATGCCATTCAATCGTATTGTTCATCCGAAGAAATAACCTTTCAATTTATTCCACCCAGGGCACCACACTTTGGCGGTCTCTGGGAAGCCGCAGTCAAGAGCGCAAAGGGTCTCTTGGTGCGCACTCTGATGAATACTCGATTCACCTTCGAGGAGCTAAATACAGCGGTAGTTGAGATAGAGGCTGTCCCCTGTCGCCGCTGTCAACAGATCCCAACGACTTTAATGCCCTCACTGCTGGGCACATCCTGAATGGAGATGCTCCGCGCGCCTTGCCTGAGCGTGTGGTGAACGCCAATAATATTTCCAACCTGGATCGCTACGATCAGATCACAGCCGTCAAGCAACAATTCTGGCGTCGGTGGTCTGCCGAATATATCAACGAAGTCCGATCCAGAACAAAGTGGACTTCAAAGTCACCAAATCTCGCTGCTGGAACAATGGTAATCATCCAAGAAGACAACCTCCAACCTCTACATTGGAAGCTGGGTCGTGTCGAATCTGTCGTGTATGGAAGAGACAATCGTGTCCGTGTAGCACACATTTGCACGTCATCTGGAACATGCTGTCGTCCAATCCACAAACTTGCTATATTACCTGTTTCTTGAAAGAGGGTCCTTTCAAGGGAGGCCGGAATGTTCGGTTAAACTCTCATATTTTGCCATTTAAATCAAGTTACCAAATGTATTTGCTTTGTAAAACCTTTGAATCTAACTGCCTATTGTTAACACAGTTGATTGTCAACATAATTGCCATTTACAAGCTTAATGTTAGCGACTTACACATATCCGTATGCTAAGCTTTCACACACATATGATTGCTCTCTCTTTTTCGAACTCTGTTAAACCGCATAGGCTCTTGTAAATTCTAAGCTTCCTGAATAAATAAGTTCCTTACACTCATTCATTGAAGCAAGATCGCGTTGCTCTGTGGGAAATTTGTCGGGAGTTGCACTTTGAGACACGTGTCCTGGATTTTCATACACACCCATCCTAGATTAAATGTTCTCAGGTCAGGAAAACGCTCCTGATCCAACAATAATAATAAACAAACAAACATACAATTCGAGCGCGAAGCTCGTGAAAGCGAAACACGAAGCATCTATAAATGTCTCGAATACAACCTTGCAGCTAATAATTATTTCCACGACGAGTTCGAAACATACGCCATACCGCTCATAATTCGTGCGAGAAAAGAATCGATCTAGCTCAGCTATATACCACACGCCACGACAGAAAGTTGCTGCTCTCTTTGCAATTCTAGGAAACGTGAAGATATAGCAAATTTTTTTGCATGATGTCCGATGCTAGGAGAGTTACGGGCACTGCATTTAAGACAATGGACTATGACAACCCAAAAATTGCACGAATTGTTAAATGGTCACATCTGACATACACTTATTGGATACCTTTAAGAGGCGAACAAATATCGACAAGAAATTATGATAGAAGTCTAAACTGAACATTCCACTCGCATCCTGGCGTTGGTATGGGCAGTTTAAGACAAGATATATATATCAGGCGAACGGCATACAGCCAAACCTTTATTCATTCTATTTAAAATCACTACGTATGTATAGAGTCATCCATTTTGTTATATACTATCCATTAGCAAATTTGTATGTAGAAGGAAATAAGAATTAATAAAATACTACTACTACTACTACTAGTAACATAGTCATTGTCTGTCATTGTGGAAAAGGCTGCCTTCAACTCTCTTTTAAGCGCCTCATAACCAAAATTACGATCCTCCTCCCGATCTTCAAGATCCGCCGGTACCATTTGGTTGCTGCCCTCTCTAAGAGGCAATGGAACTCTCTGAATAACTGGCTTGTTACTAACCCATTCTGCTTCCGCGTCCTTTCAACTCTAAAGATGAAATTTTCGACGTTCCAGACCCATCGAACTTTATGTTCCAGCGATCTAAGACGGCTGCGGGCCTTGTAGCTTCCCATCTGTCAAATGACTCGCCAGTAGACTGTTCGTCCAACACTACTCTATGTGACTGCGAATTAGAGCGAAACATTTGTTGTGTTATAGGTGGTTGCCCTTGCTGCGCTTGATGCCTGTCTTGCTGTGGCTGGTGCTGGAACGGGTTCTGACTCGCTGCCATCCTGGTGGTTTTTTTTTTTTTTTTTTGGATGAACGTTGACGTACAACGCGCATTACGTTCAAGTGACCCATACGACACCAAGCCGAGGCTTGTTACGCGTGAACCCCAGGCAAAATAGCAGCCCACCTCCCGCCCAACCGACCGAGAGGCGCAGCCACTAACGTGCGACACGAAATCGCGAAGGAAAAACATAAAGTAGTGTTAATTACCTGCTAAATAAGTTAAAATAGTAATTTTTAAAGCTGGAGGAGAATCTTCTGAGTTAATTATTCGGTAGAGTTTTTGTCTTTTTTATACCCTGCTCCCATTAAAAATGGGAAAAGGGGATCATGAAGTTGTGCAAATGTATGTATCAGGCAGAAGGAAGCTTCTCCGACCCTATAAAGTATATATATTCTTGATCAGCATCAACAGCCGAGTCGATATAACCATGTCCGTCTGTCCGTCTGTCTGTATGAACGCGTCGATCTCAGAGACTATAAGAGATAGAGACACAAATTTTGGCATGCAAATAGGCACATTTTATTTAATTATTGCTTATATACTATACTTAATTGAACAAAGTTTAATATCTAGTCTTAAGTTAGTCTCCTAGCTCTCTGCTCTCTGCTGAACTTCTTATATTTTACAAAATATATATAATTAATAGTTCAGATACACAAATTGGGTTGCAGTGAAAAATGGAGAAAAAACAATGCGTGAGGACTTATAGTTAAAAGGTGGTTAAATGTAGGTGGGTGGGTGGTGGTAAAATGCAATGGGGTGGTAAACATGGAAAAGGGTGGTTTAACTTGGATTTTGGATCCACCAGCATTTGTTCCTTATGTTTTTAGAGAAGGAAATATCTTTTGTTGATAAGGACATGTCGAATCTTTTGCTTGTGTTTGTTAACGGTTTCTCGTTTAGGCTGGGATGACACTTTCAATTTCTAGACACAACTTATTGTTGAGCGAAACCGACGAATTCGCCGCATACTTTAAAAAGTTATCAAAGAAAATCCCCAAAACGCGAAAAAATGTTGCAAATCTAGTATTTTTTGTAAATTTTTTGGTATTTTGAAGTGTCAGGGTCACACTCAAGGTACGTAACAGATAGTTTAAATTGCCTTTTTGACACTGTCAGAAACGGTTGCTTTGTCTAGGACTCATCATCAGTTGGTTATAAGAATAATCAACAAATATATCTTTTCTGGACATCCGCTGCAGACAACATCAATTCTGAATATGTGGATTCTGCATTCTTCATTGGCCGAATTTCGAAATGTTTGCCTTAAACTATTTGTGAACATAATATATATTTGTTCAAACAACTTTCTTTTATTGTACCATCAACTGCGCCAATACAACATGCGAAAAATCGTTTGCTATGCTCTCCCAGTTTGGGCATTATATAGTGCTAGAGATCTTTGATTGCTGGACCCTAACATGCAACTGAAAACTACATTGAGATTCACCTAATATGAGTGAGACAATCATCCATACCTGTGGATAGGTGGATAGGATAGGCGCGATCCGGACTCATTCTTTATGATGTTTGTGGCTGAACTCTTCCGGATAATTATTCTATCACCAAAATGCAATATGCCTTGTATATTAAATTCAAATATACCGTCTGCTTCTCTTTGAAGAAAACTTATTTTTTTCTTCTTTCGCGATTTCATTTTGAGCATTGAAATAATTATAATATCTAATAACAATATGGAAATCTCCTAGATTTACCAAATCCATTATATGTCAACCGAGTTGTTACAAATATTGAATCTAGTAGAATCAATTTTGGCTACTGCGCTGCCGGCAGCAGCAATGCCTCTGTCACTCATCAACAATATTGTGAGGCGAATTCAATAATACTTTGTCTCGCTCACTCCAACGACGTTTCCCCATTATCAAAAAATTGTGAAAATAATTGTTCGTAAAAATTGAATGTGTCATCCCAGCCTTATAGATTTTATGTTTGCTCTCATATATATAGTCGGTATGCCATTGTCATTCTGTATAAACCCATTTTTACCGAGTTATAAATAAATTTCAGGAGGAGTGAAACCATTCGAGATACACAATTGAAAATATGAGTCGCTCTCATAGTACTGAGCTTTTATGAAGATGTTTTCTACATTATCTAGGGATCTTATTATATAATTTCTATTTAGGTTAATAATGTTGTTGTTAATAAAGGTTGTCTATTCTTATAACTCCAGATGCGTTATATAGATTCTTGTTTGAACTAAATTTTGTGTAATTGCTGATTGGTGACCTATACATCGACATGCATGCTCTTAATATTTTTCTCTCGAATTTACGGAGCCTTTCCATATATGATGGAGATATATTGAACCACACAGTACAACCATACGACAGAATTGGTCTAAGAAGTGACTGATACATAATTACTTTTCATCTACTATTCACTAATCGTGCACTAAACATTCTTATGTAAGCAAAAAATGGCCTTGTGGGATTTTTCTAGTTGCTTGTTGATATGATAATCAAAGTAAAGGAATCTATCTAGGTATATTCCAAGGTATTTGATTTTTAATGATTGAGGGATTGGTCTGTTTCTCTAGATTTGTTATTTGGAATTGTTTCCAGTTCTTTTTAATGTTGTTATTGCACTTTTTTACTGGTGGACGGAAAAGTATGTTTTCGCATTTGTTTGAATTGATGTTCAGGTGCCAGTCTTGTGCATGGTTTTCAACAATATTGAATTTATCTTGTAGATGCCGGTTAATGTTAAATATGGAGTCGTTAGAGTGAAAAATAACTATGTCATCTGCATATGCTATTATGTTGTCTACTTTTTTTATGAGGTCATTTATATATTGGTTAAATAAAGTAGGAGCATTGACCGTGCCCTGTTGGAGACCATTTTCTACAATGAAGACTCTATTACTTTAATTAATTACTAATTATGAATTTTGACTCTAAATTTCCTATCAAATATCATATTATAAATTAATATAAGTAAATTTAGTGGAAACTTGTAGCTTATTAGTTCCAGATCGTGTCAAATGCCTTTTCTAGATCTACAAAGCATGCCACCGTTGCATTTTTTTTGTTCCAGGTCCAATTTATTTCAGACATTAGTAGGTTTATTATTGTATTGTTTTTATTATTATTATATTGTTTTTGTCATTGTCTTTCTTTGGAATAACAATGAGCTTGGCTATTTTACATTGAGGAGGGATATACAAAGAATTGAGCATGTTGTTAAATATTGAACAGTACTCTGAAACCATTTCTATGGGCAGTAATTTAAGCAATTTTTTTGGGATTTCATCGATTCCTGAGGACATCTTTTTTTTGAGCTTAGTTATTATATCTTGTACATCAGTGTAATGTAACGAAGTAATTTTCAAGCTGGCTGTAGGACAAATTGTTGGCTAGTTTGGCATTATTAAAGGAAGTTTTGGTCAACATGCTGTCGAACCTAGTTTATATTTCTAAAAACTAGTTGAAGCATTGTTCGACTTGACACTGGACCATATTATTTGGGTTATTTGACTTTGCAGAGTGAACTGTTTGAAAATGTGATCCTACTAGTTCAATTATATCTTTGTTATCTCTTATTATAAAGCAGTTTGTTACTTGATTTTTTTTAGATTTTAGGTTAGAATCAAGACCTGCTTCAGTGATTGAGCTTGTGGATGTGCAAGGGATATTAATATGCCTTAAAGTGTTTTCTCCCTTTTTAAGAAAGTTTTTTTTTACTAAACTGAGTTTTGAGAGATTGTTGGGCTTAAGATTAACAAGGCTATGTTCAAGTTTCTTATTAAAATTTGTTCGGACTCCCACACTGTTGTCATGCGTGTGCATTAACTGTTGATCAGTGGGAAGCAAACGATGCGCTCACAAACAAATAGGTGGGTGAAGAGCAGACAATGAAATTACAGCAGTTGGCACAAGAATAGGTATAAAGGTCATCTAATTCCTAAAGTGGGACATTCTTTTCTATAGAACTAATGATTATGTAATTTAGTTTTTCTAAGTGGTAATCAATTTCAAGGCTATTCAGATTTCTGTCGTTAGGAGTTATGGATTCATCTTTAAGCAGGTTTTTACAGCATTTTTAAAAGTTATACCAGCTAGTTTTTTTATAATTAAGGATATTTCCTTGGACATTTTCTAGCAGAGTAATAATATTTGTCTGGTCTCGACTTGAAGCTATAATTAGAATGGCCGAGAGGTCACTGTCATAGTTCAAGCATCTAAGGCTGTTAATAGTATCTGAGGTTTTCTTAATTTCAAGACTGTAGTCTGCAAGACATATGTCTAGGTACGAGCTACCGTTTTCATATGAGGCTGAACGGTATGCATAAAGGCTAAATCTAAATCTAATCTCGTTTTCATTTAACCATCCTTTTAGGGCATTGCCTTTTGTGTTAAGGTTGTTTGCAATTCAGATCGCCCGCTAGAATGTAGAAGTGGTTAAGGTTTTGGAGATTCAGCTCTTCAAAAAAAGTGTTGAGCTCTGATGCGAATAAACTGTTATGGTTTCCTGAAGGATAGTCTGCAGCTATAATGGAGATACTTTTATTAGCTTGCATTCGGAGTTTTATTATACAAGCTTCCGTATGTATAAGTGAGTCTATTTTAGGGCGAGTACAGATATTAAAGTGCAAGTTATCTTTTACTAGGACTGCAACACCCCCTCCTGTAATCCCATGTTTTCTGTCTTTTCTGATTATTGTATAGCCAGGGAGTTTTAGTGTGTGGCTAGCGTTTAATTTTGTTTCATTTAGCATTAGTATATCTGGGTTGTGCTCTTTTAGGAAGTTGCTGAGTTCTAGTCTTCTACTGATTCTGATGAGGGAATTTACATTGAGTGAGATAATACGCAATGTGTCAAGAGAAATGCTGTTTGTATTGTGCCTCAAGTTCATTCTGAATCCATTAGGTTGCAAATAGTGTCAACTCTGGCTGTTTATATATTGAGTTGGTCTTGAAGTAGCTTTATTTGATTACTTAAGCCTAAGATGGGTTTTTTTGTATTTTCTAGCAGAGAGCTTTGATTAATTTCTGTTTGTATATTTTGAGGTTTAGGAATATTTCTTGTTGTATTAGCGTAACTTATATTAGGATTAATATATGATGATGAAAATTTTGATATGTTGGCTAAGTCTTGTGTTTTAACTCTAGTTCTATTTTGAAGATATCTATACCGTTCGCAGCCTTTATAGGAGGCCGGATCGCCAGGTTTCTTGCACAGGATGCCGAACAATTCTTCTTTTTCGATGACTTCCTTTTCCAGTAGGGGACAGGTATCGCTTCTGTGAGGGTTGCTGCATTTAACACACCTTGGGGTTAGGTTGAAGTTGGCTGCGCTATGAAAAACAATTTTACAGTTTCTGCCCTGCGGAATATCTGGTGTTCGTAAAGGTTCCCATTTTATGCAGTGGTACTGGACTGCTCTTATTGCTTTTAGTTCAATTACGTTGCTTTCAGCACTTATTTGTACCATAAAGAATGGTAGATCGATATTGCGTTCTTTTGAGTTTTTTGTAGAGAATTTACAAACTTTTAGGATTTCCAAGTTCTCTTTCTGGTAGGTTTTTAATTCATTTAGAATTTCTGGAAGGTCAAGTTGGCGCTTAACCCTTTCATTAATTAAGATTTTGTTTTAAGGCTCTTAGGTGTATAAGAGAAAAATTTTGCGTTAGCTTTTTCTAGATGACCTCGCAGTCTCTTATAGTCATCTAAATTTTGTTAGAAAAATAGCAATTTTATGTTGATTATAACTTTTAATAATGAAAATTTTTATTTTGAGCCCCTTTTTTAGAAGATTGATGATTTCTTTAGCTTCAATGTTAAAGACCTTTATTGGTAGAATGTTTTTATACTCTGTACCGAAGGTACATAGAGTATATTAAGTTTGTGCAAAAGTATGTAACAGGGAGAAGGAATCGTTTCCGACCCTATAAAGTATATATATTCTTGATCAGCATCAACAGCCGAGTCGATATAGCCATGTCCGTCTGTCCGACTGTCTGTCTGTCTGTCTGTCCGTCTTTCCGTCCGTATGAACGAAGAGATCTCAGAGATGGTAAGAGATAGAGGTTTGACATGTATGGGACATATATTTCTTATACTTGCAGGCAGATCAAGTTTATTTTCAATTTCTGCCACGCCCCCTCCCGCCCCCGCAATTTGGAAAAAACTTCATATCTCCTACAGTTTTGGAGATAGATCGTTCGTTCCTTTTAGAGATACCTTGTAAACAAAATTATTTATCGATTTGCTGAAGGAATGATAAAGATCGGATGAACGATACTCAAGTTATGGGCAAAAAACGGCCAGTTTCTAGTATTTCATAATCGCACTGAAGTTCTTCCAGCTCTTCGTCAAGAGACGAGTAGTAATTATTTCTGAGCGCTTTGCTCATGGGAGAGTCGGTACCGTTCATATTTTTTACTGCATTGGCACATGGAGTTTTTTGGTTTAAAAATGTTTTTGTTGAATTATTTTGAGCATAATGCTCATTGAGTGGGGCTTCTCGGCCAGCAATGATATTTTGGGGTCTTAAACTTATATTAGGAAACAGAGTATTTGTTTACAAAAGACAAACAGGTCAGTTAGAAACTTAATGGCCGAAACACGTCTTGCTCGCGTCACAGCTAAGATCAAACTCCGGTAGAGTTAATTGTTATCAGCACAGAGGATACGAAACGGTTCATGCAAGGCATAGTTAGTAGAACAACTATTCAGTGATTGGGGGATAAAGTTACAAGTCGGTCTAATAGGAACGTTGAGGTTAATTTGGCCAACCAACTTAGATAAGTCGATTTCACGATCAATTAGTCAATGTATAAAGATTACTCCAAGCACAACTCTAATGTTAATAAGGAAGAGAAGGTAAATCAAAAGAATTCTACTAGAATACGATGGTAAACGGACCTCAGGATTCCAGCTTAAACCACGAAGAGCAAACAATCAAGGCTGCAAACCGGTCCGGAACCGAACCCCTAACAACCGGTTCGGTTAGGGTTTTATGGGGTTCGCGAACCGGACCATGAACCAGGCACTCTATATTTTTGACTCCTCGAACCTGAACCCGAACCGGACCACTATATCGAAAAATGAGGTTCGGTTCACCAATTTATTTAATTTATTCAACGATTCATCCAGGGAATATATTGGAAAACTCTGGAGATTTTACTATAATCGACTGCATTTCTAACTAAGCGTAAACGATTTTTGATGTAAATTGGCAAGATAGAGATATGATGATGGTGATAGATTTTACGAAAAGAAAACGGTTGACCATATAATGAATCAACTTGTCTTTGAACGGACGGTATAGATTACAATTACTACCAAGTGATTTATAATATTATGATTTACAATAGAAAGCAATAAGCAATTATCAAATATAAAAGCAGTGAATGATGCTATAGATTTCTTTGGAAATTGTCAAAGAGCACATACATTACATACATCGACGAATGTTTTAAAATTTTGGAAAGGTCATAAAAACGAAGTCTTAAAAAATATTGCCTTCACTATACTAGCTGTTCCAGAAACTCAGGTATCAGTTGAACGAGCATTTTCAACACTTAAGATGGGTCTTTCTGATTTAAGAGCTAGTATAGATGAACAGCTCCTGGAAGATACAGTGCTTAAACTAAGCAGTTCATAAAAATTGTTAATGTCAGCTAATGGATTTGATAATTACAATAACTTAAGTATTGAATATTATGATTAAGTATATGAATAGAGAGGTATATAAATTTCATTATCAACGAAGAATTAACAAATCGAAAGTCAAACTATTCTTTTGGTTTAAAACAATTAATTTTTTTTACTAAAACTACTTTTTCGACCTATAGTTCCTTTGGCAGATATATTCTATAGTTATCCGATTTAGATCATACTTGGCAGAATTGTGTGGTAGCATATAATATTGATCAGTAACAAGTTTGGGAGTGATAGCATTGAAAACAAAAAAGTTTTTCCTACTGACTTTTTCTCAGATTTATCTTTTGTAAAGCAGCTATACTATAAAGTTGGCCGATTTTCATGAAACTTGATGGAATTATGTGAAAGCATAGAAAACTTATAAAAACGAGGATTGGAGACTTTTGCGTTGAAGACAAAAACGTTTTTCTCACTAAAACTACTTTTTCTACCGATGCTATAGTCATCCGATCCGGCCGGTTGCAAAAAATGTGTAGCGTATGTGTACCTAAAAGGCTTCGTGCAAAGTTTGGTTAAGATAGCTTTAAAACTGACGGTGGAGATAGCATAGAAACAGACGGACTGACAGCCGGACGGACAGACGGACATGGATATATCAGCTTAGCTCGTCAAGCTGATCAAGAATATATATACTTTCTGTGGTCGGATATGCTTCCTTCTATGCGTTACAAACATCTGTTTACAACAATTTTAATATACCCTCTACAAGGGTATATTTGGCGGTGTATTGATGTTGTCCTTAATGCGCTTAAGACGGACAGCAATAGCAATTGCTACAGCCTTTGTAGCAATCGATTAGTTTCTTTCCTGGTCTCTTGAGAATTTTACCGATAATGTCTCCGATAGATGCCCTGTGCTGATTTCCATTGTGGCACCCTGAAGCTTCCTTTTTCCTGGTGAAAGTTGAGCACTCTTCTACCGATTTTGAGGGTCGGCTCTTTGGTCGGGCGTGGCGTACCGGTAGTATGTGTGGCTGCTAGTGCGGGAGGTTGTGGGTTCGATCCCGCCTCGGACCATCTAATAGAAAAAAAAAGTTTTTTCTTTCTTTAGAAAAAAGCTTATACGCACCCGATCACCTTCACCAGCTACTGGCGCCAGCTGTGAAGAAACTAGCCATGAAAAATGAAAAATTCTCTAACTATTGCCGTTCGGATTCGGCGTTAAACTGTAGGTCCCTTTCTATTGTGCGAAAAATTATAAGCACACTCGCCAAGAGATTGAGAGAAGCTTGGCCCTGGCCCTCCTGGAGGTGCTGTTTGAGCCAATTTTACTTTACTTCTTTTGTCGCACAGCATTGCTCGTGCTTGGCTCATTCTCCACAGCCACAAATGTCGTGGTCACCCTAGCCAATCCGGGTAATTCATTGCAAATCTACTACTTTTGCGGTGAGAATCGTTCCACATCGTTTTTATCCTCCAAAACGTACAGGTTATTTTTCGACAAAATTGCTGTGTCTCAAATCCGCTGTCCCTATGGGGACACCAACGACACAAATCCTTTTGGACTTTTGGACTTGCATCACTAATTTTTATGGCCTAAGCGACCCAATTTTGTTTATGGGTTTCCTTAATCCCAGTTGCTTTGATTTTATGACACTACACGGGTTCAAAGGATTCAGGGTACATTTCCATGTAGAATATGTGTGTGAATATTTGTAGCACAATGTTGTGTTATTGCGTTTAACATCAAATGCAAAATGCGATTGCATTTTACAGCTTGTTTTGCTTTCACCTCAATTCGTAGGTGAGCATTACGCTCATACTCGCAAGCCGCAAAATTGCTCAAGCCCATATTTTTCTTTTTTATCTAGATATATGTATTTTACAAAAATATTCACTCTAGAAGCGTGGACTAGCGTAGATCCATCTTTTAAAGAAAACAGCTTCCAATCGGAATTTCCATTTGCTTTTTCCCCAACATGATATATATTAAAATATATTAATGCTGTCAAAAAACCGACCGGCCACTGTGCGGCGTGATCACATACACTCACACAGACAGTCAGTCTTTTGGCCTCGGACGCTGCTGCCAGCAGCCGGCTGCGCGATCAAACAAGTAAAGCGAACAATTATTTGTTGAATGCAAATCATTAAAACCTTGATTTTTATAAATTTTACGAGCAGCAGTATATAAACTTCGGCCGAGCTGAAGTAAGCATTCTTCTATTTTAATACTTTTGCAGATGCTATATTAAAATTGTCGAGATGTTTGTAGAGCATAGAAGGAAGCATCTCCGACCACATAAAGTATATATATTCTTGATCAGCAAGGCGAGCTGAGTTGATATAGCCATGTCCGTATGTCCGCCCGTCTGTCCGTCTGTTTCTATGATATCTCATCCGCCAGTTTTAAAGCTGTCTTAACCAATCTTTGCAAGAAGTCTTTTGGCACAAATACACTGCTCATTTGTCGGAACCGTCCAGATCGGATGACAAGCATATAGCTGCCATGGAAATTGGGTGTAGAAAATGCATATAGGAGGCCTTGTGAAAAATATGTACATTTGGCCGAATGTACATATTTGGGTCAAGCAGCCTGAAAGGAAATGGAAAAGACGCTGCGATGAGCGAGCAGAAGTGGCCAACTGTCAAACAAAAGCCCAGAGCAAACAGGATACCTCACACCCGTGAAAGCAGACCCGACGCAATCATGGTGAGATGCAAGAATCCTAGCCACTATGCCAGAGTACTGAAGTCAGTGCAGACTGATCAAGGCCTGCAAGGTATCAGGAATGCGTTAGTGGCATAAGGCGCACAGCCGCCGGAGAATTGCTCATCCGCATGAGGAAAGTGGCTGACGAAACCACAGCGAAGCTGCATTTGGCCGTGCAGGAATCTCTAGGTGCGACAGCTGAGGTCAAATCGCTAGCCGAAAAGGTAGCTATTGAAATTAGGGACATAGCTGAGTGGTCTTCCATCGACGACGTGATGCAAGGTGCGTACGCGAAGATAGAGGGCGACATTCCCATTGACTCTATTCCCAAACTTTGCAAGGGATACCGTGGAACCCTAACGGCGAGTCTAGTTCTCCCGAAGGAACATGCGGACCAACTCCTATCCATAGGGAAGATCCGGATTGACTGGTCAGTATGCCAGATAAGGCAAAAAATAGAACCGAGGCGTTGCTATAAGTATCTGCAGTTTGGGCACATTGCTGCCAGATGCAGAAGCAAGCACGACTTTACACATAGCTGCTTTAACTGTGGGGGATCAGAGCGTGCTGCAACAAACTGCAAAGAAGAGGATTCTTGCATACTCTGTTCTAGAGCAGGATTTAAAAACATGGCACATAATACCCTTTGCAGGGTTTGCCCCGCGTTTGTAAAAGCAGCAAACTCCAACAGACCCAAAAATTAAGTTTCTCCAGCTTAACTTAAACCACTGTCGGGCAGCCCAGGATCTTCTCGAACCATATAGAGCAAAGAGCGATGGGCCCCAACAGAGCCTTCGACCCAGCCATTTGGAGCTGTGGGAACCCGACTTTGCAACTGACGGAAAGGTGCTCTAAAGATGGATTTACGAGGGCAAAATGTAGCGGAATATACTTTTATAGCTGCTATATTGCTCCCAGGCTGCAACTCAGTGAGTTTGCGGCAATCATCGATGAAATTATAGCAGACGCTCGCTGCCGTTCTCCACTGGTCATAGCTGGTGACTTCAACGCGTGAGCCGTTGACTGGGGTAGTTTGAGGAAGGCAGGTAGAGAATCGGTCATCGACCTAACATTTGCCAGTCCTTGCATAGCAAGACATATAACGTGGATCGTATCTGATATATACACGCACACCGACCAAGACGAAACCAATTTACCCCGGGACCTAATTCACGTATTAGCTGGAGACAGGAGACGTTAAACAGTGACGCACTTATGCTGATGTTAGAGAGTTTAGAAACTGACCTACACGAGGAGGCCAACGACTGCGCGAACAGCTTAGCCGACACTCTTCAGCGAGCGTGCGAAGCCTCAATGCTGCGCAAAAGAAGAGGAACGACTGCTCGCAGGCCCGTTCACTGGTGGAACGACGAGATCGAGGAAGCCCGTAGGGTTTGCTTTGCGGCAAGAAGGCGGCTACAACGCAATCGACAAAGCGAAGGCTTTGACGAGCAACTGGCCGACTTCAGTACCAAACGGGCCCTTCTCAAAGCCGCTATTAAGCGAAGCAAGGCGCGGTGTTGGAAAGAGTTGTGCGACGAAGCTGATGCTCAACCTTTTGGGACAGCTTACAAATGATGGGGAAGCTGGCCAAAAAACCTATTCCACCCTGCCCTGAACAGTTGACTGAAATAGTTGAGACACTATTCCCACGGCAGCCAATTGCCTCATTGCGTGAAGCTTACGCCCAACCTTTGCCTACGGCCGTGCTTCTCACCGACGAAGTCGAGGTCTTAAGTGCCCTAAGCAAAATACGAGGTGACAAGGCACCAGGACCTGACGGTGTGCCCACCAGGGTGATAAAGATGGCGGTAGCCGCGCATCCATCAGCGTTTGTAAAACTTTACAATATGTGCATTGAACAATGCCGCTTTCCGGACAGGTGGAAACTGCAGAGGCTGCTCATCTTCCCCGGCGGCACCCAGCTAGAAAACCCTTCTGCATACAAACCTCTTTCAGTGCTGGACGTTGTTGGGAAGCTGTTTGAGCGCATAATTTGCAACCGTTTGGAGAAGGAACTTGTTGAACGGGAAGGCCTTTCTGAGCACCAATACGGGTTCAGAAAGAAGCTGAGCACTACAGACGCAATCGCAAAGGAGCTATCGAAGGCACCAGTTTGCGCGGTGGACGCTAGAAATACTGCCTTATTACCACACTGGATGTCAAAAATGCCTTCAAAACTGCCAGCTGGCAAAGCATACTTGAAGCGCTACACCGGCTGCGAGTGTCTGAGTACCTCATCAGGATGATCCGCGACTACTTCACGAATAGAGTACTCCTATTTGATACTGCAGCAGGAGAAAAGCAACGTGAGATTTCTGGAGGCGTACCTCAAGGATCGGTGCTAGGCCAAACTCTCTGGAATGTCATGTACGACGCAGTAATGTGCCTACCGCTACCTCACGGCTGAACAATAGTGGGATTCACTGACGACATTGCAGTCATCTCACGTGGGAGTCACGTCGCTAAACACGTGGGAGAAGTCGAAGTCAGCACGAACGCGGCCATCCGTGAGGTTATCTCACGGCTCGGAGATAACGGACTGAGTTTGGCAGCCCACAAGACGGAATCGGTGCTAGTCAGTTGCAGGAAGACAGTGGTATCTGCCTCCATTGAAGTCAGAAGCTCCTTAATTAGGACCATAGGCTTACCTTCAAGCAACATCTGGAGTATGTCGGCGAGAAAGCTGCCAGGACCTCAACCGCGCTAGCGGGAATGATGTCGAATATTGGCGGACGCCGTCAGCGAAGCAAGATGCTTATCGCAAACGTGGTGAACTCGATAATTCTATACGGATCACCGATATGGCCACCAGCAATGGAGGTACTTTCGTACGGCCGGGACTGCAGATCTGCATACCGCAGGTGCGCACTTAGAGTGCTGTGCGCTTTCCGCACCGTCTCCGAGGACGCTGCGCTGGTCCTAGTAGGCATGGCCCCGTTGGACCTACTTGCTAAAGAAGCCTGCAGCAGAAACACGCCACTTGGCCGCCGGGAAGAGACGTGTGCGCTGTGGGAGACGAGATGGAGAACTGCTACCAACGGGCAATGGACAAGACGGATAATACTGGACTTAAGGCCGTGGGTTAGTATGACGCACGGGCATACTGACTTTTACATGACGCAAGGACTGACGGGACATGAATGTTTTAGGTCCTACCTGTTTAGGTTTAAGCATGAGACCGATCCTGTTTGCACACACTGTGCAGGAATCCTTGAAGACGCTGAGCATGTCCTTTTTGTCTGTCCTAGATTTGCTGCTGAACGGGAAGAGCTAAGTCTAGAGATTGGGAGACCATTCAAAGTCAACGAGTTGATGGGTATTCTCCTTGGCTCGCAAAACAATTGGTTTGCTTTTAGCAATTTCGCAGCACAAATAATTAAGTCCCTGCGTCGCGCTGAAAGACAGCGCAGAATGACTTCAAGCCCTAGATAGGTATCTAGCTGAGGCTTTCATGCCAGCTCCCCCTTGTCAAGTAATACTTTGCGGTGGTACCGCGAGAAAAAACAATATATATATTTGTGTCAGTGGAATCAGGCTACTAGTTTATATAAATCATACAAGCTAAAAGGGTAAAAAAAATCCTTGGGTCGAGCCGAAGTTTGCTTTCCTCTATTTGCAGCTATATGCTATAGTCATCCGATTTGGCCGATTCCGACAAATGTGCAGCGTATTTGAACCAAAAGACTTCGTGCAAAGTTTAGTTAAGATAGCTTTAAAACTGACGGAGGAGATAGCATAGAAACAGACGGACAGACGGACGATTAACTGTTCAGATAGCCTATTTGAGAAAATTTATTACGGTGAACCAACTTCAAAAATTTTGACAGAAAAAGTATGATTGCAGACATTGCTCAATATGTCAAAGTATTTCGTGGTCTGCAGTTTTTAGATTTTGTGCCGGAAAACTTGGTATACCAGCGTAAAGGTAACATATTTAGGAGAATCTAAAAAAAAATTAGGAAAATACTCCCCACTGTAAATTTTAATGTGTTTCTATGTCTCCAGCCCCACACCAACTATCGGTGGCTTGCAGCAAGACCATAAAATTCAACGCTAACTTTTCCTGTTTTGTGCACGTAAGCAACGTGTATCCACTGGTGGGGAAAAATATCAGCTATTCCTTCTATTCAGCTGTTAAGCACAGTTTACTATTTGAATATAACTAAATTTAAAAAATACATAAATTGTGAACGTGTGTTTTTCTCAGGTTTTCCGGGTTTTATTTACGTTATTTACACACACGGGTTTACTACACATACCTAGGTAGTTCCGGCTGGCCTTATTAGAAATCCAAGAGGATTTTTGACGTTTAGGCAAATGCCAATATTTGTTTGGGGGACCTCTTGGCCGCCTCTTCCAAAAAGGTGAATTTTGGGGAGTGTAGATGTTTTAATCTTGTCGTACCGATCGCTGAGAAGCTGCAGATGTGATGTTCCAGAGTTTCTACGACTCCAGGTTCCTCACATTTCCTGCAGATGTCTGCTGTCGTAGTGCCCAGCTTTTTCGTGTAAGCGGATGCTAGGCAGTGACCATTTAGTATGCCTCTAAGCAGTCTACAATCTCTACTTTGGAGCTGTAGCATATAGTGCGTGAGATTTTAGTCTCTTTTTCTAGCACATAGTTTTAGTGATTCTGCAGCTGATTGTGTTTTTCCAATTTTCCTTGCTGCTTCTTTCTCCGCTATCTCTTCCAACTTGCTGTATAGCGACTGTACGGAGATTGATATGTTTAGTGTTGCTCCTTGGGTGAGTGCGGCTCCGGCTTTTGCAAGACTGTCTGCCAGTTCGTCTCCATTAATGCCCCAGTGGCTGGGAATCCAAAAGATTTGCACCTTCCTAGTGGTTCTGAGGGAATCTATTGCCTCTCCGTTTGCTTGAACATTTTTGGAGTTAATAGCGTGTCTCTGCAATGCTTTGATTGCCGCTTGGCTGTCAACATATATGTTTATTTGATTGTTTGGTGCTTTCCTTATTGCGCAGACTTCCGCCTGGAATATGGTACAGTGGTCTGGCAGCTTATGGGAGAGTTTCAGTTTCGGCTCCTCGCTGTAAATGACGGTTTCGACTCCTGAGGGCATCTTTGAGCCGTCTGTGAATAGGTGCGTTGCTTTCTGGGCCAGTCATGAACGCCAGTCTTCTGGTCCCAGTAGTGCTGATGCGCCTGTGAGGTTGGTTTTTGGGATCATGTAGTTCGTGCTACTGTTGATCACTCTTTCCATCATGCTGTGTCCAAAGCTTTGTAGCGCCTTGGTGCCTGCCGCATAAAGACGTTGGGCCATCCTTTGCGTAAGGAGGCGTGCATGGATGTCCATGGGGTTGACTCCTAGAATGTGTTCAAGTTCTTTTGTTGGAGTGGACCTCAGCGCCCCCGTAATGCAGACTAATGCCTGCCTCGGGGCCTTTTCCATCAGCTTTAGATATGTGGACTTCTCCGTGGCTTGCTACGGTACCAATATGCCATGTAGTAGTATCGGTCGTATTACTGAGATTTGGTAGCATTGTTCACCTTTTCCACCACATTGAATCTCCTTGACAGTTTACTATCGATTACTACTGTAAGGTATTTTACGTTATTCTTTGGCGTTAGCTGTGTTCCACTTATCGTAGTGTGAAGTAGCGTGAAGAGAATGAGGTCCGTCTTCTACGCATTGATACTAAGACCAGCTTCTGTGGCCCACTTTAGTATCTCTTTGAGAATAGAGTCCATGATTGAGATGAGAGTCGATGGACATTTTCCAATGATAATTATGCGAACGTCGTCGGCATAGGCGGTTATTTTTTGTGCTTTCCTGCGGAATTTTAGTAGTAGTTCGTTAACCACAGGTTCCATAGAAGAGGAGATAGAACTCCGCGCTGAGGCGTTCCGCCATGTGCCTCTTTCGTCACGGTTGTGGTACACCACTAGGATTGTACTCTTCTGCAGCTCAGCAGGTTGCATATCCAGGAGTCCAATGATTTGTGTATTGCTAGTGCTGTTAAGTTTCGCATTCTCGCTTCTGCGGTGACTTTGTTAAATGCACCAGATATGTGCAGGAATGCTCCCAGGGCAAATTCCTGATGGTACAGTGCCTTCTCGAAGGTGGCTACTAGGGAGTGAAGCGCTGTTTCCACCGATTTCCCTTTCGTGTAGGCGTGCTGATTGTCCACCATGGTCAGGTTCATGCCTTCTCTTTTATTGTCTAGTATTTTTTCATTGTTAACAATACAACACGTGCTGTCTTCCGGGCCATAGGTCCATAGCTCCACTTCAGGCTTGCTGCAAAAATTGATTGTAGCCATGGGACGATCGCGCATTTGGTCGTCTTTAGCATGGCTAGAAATATTCCATCCAGTCCTGGGGATTGGCTACTCGCACACGAGTCGAGCCCATCGGGTTTTCTCTGGAGTAGTGATGTTGTCTGGGATATTGATTTGTTGCGTGTGTAGGTCATGAGGCGTATCTGACTCAGTGATTACAGTACAGACTGGGAAATCCGCATCAAGTAGAGCACATGTCGCTTCCCTGCTGCTTTCTGTCCAGTGGCCGTCGTTCGTTTTCAGCTGACTCTGCATGTGTGGCTGCTTTGAGAGCAGCTTTCTAAGTCTATCTGTTCCAGAGACCTTCTCTATGCTAGAGCAGAACGTTCCTCATGAGTTCTGCTTTGTTTCGTACTTCTTTTTTGAAGAAGCGAAGTCTTAGCTTGTATTCCTCCCAAATTATCTGCTCATCCGCTTTTTTGACGAGGTTGAAGCATTCTTGCACGTCCTTTCTTTACCCTTTCTGCGCTGGGGTCCACCAAGGGGGACTGGTTCTCCTTTTGCTAACTGTGGGGTTTTGTAAGCTTCGGTTAGGTTGGACGTGACACGGACATCTCAGATGTTCACTGGCATATGTTGTTTTGATTCTACCGTTTTAAGATACTTCACCCTGTTGGTTTTCCGGGGGTTCCTGAAGGCGTATCTGAATTGGGTCGAACTGGATCTTAAAGTGGATGTACTTGTGGTCTGAGAAAGAGAGTCTTTCGAGGATTCTGATGCCTGAGTACTATTCCCTAAGGTCTGAGTTAGGTCTAGGACGTTGGCCGATGTTGATCACTCGTATGTGGCCACAACTCCAACGTTTTCTACTTTAAGGTTAGTTTGCAGAATAAAGCTTAGGCTTAAAGCTTCCAGGGCCACAATGTGTATTTATGTATTTAGACATAAGGATATCATAGATGCCTTTTCTTACCAGAATATATTGTAGTTTTGTGACCTTAGCCCTGAGACCTTGTTCCCTGCCGCAATCCAAGGTTCCTGAACTAAGGCCACACCCACTTCCTACGGACTGCTACCTTGACGTGGTAGGAGGGCTCAGTAGGTGTAAGGAACCTAAGACCAATGCCAGCGGTGTCAATTGCTACTGGTAGGGCGACCCATGCCGGTAAGGACAATTGAGGCACCGATGCCAAGAGCAGTCCAGTACCTGGTGGATAGGTTTAAAAAGGCAAAACCAGTAAACCTGGACACAATCGAAGGCAGAGAAATTATGGTGCATGGAGTCGGATACCTAGTACCGGTGGCGGATCGGGGTGAGAACGCAGGCCCCACGGCGTCGAGATTCAGTAATTGCAATCCCAGTGTGGGGGTAGACCACTTGGCCCCAACACCGCGTAATGTGGCAAGTGAAGTTTCACTTCATCGTAAAGATGAAGGGGACATGGAACCGGAGGTTGAAGATGGCGAGTTCGTTTTCACAGGCCCGAAAATGACAGACGAAGAGCTGGCAACTGCGTTGGCTCGCATGTCTATCAACGTCGAGTCATCGGAAATGAGCTGGCCTGCATCGACCACGGTTCCGCCGAAGGAAAATAAGGAGGACGTTCTCAGGCGCAAACTGCGCTCAGGGCATCGCTCGAGTTTCTTGAGGGCCGAATCCCGGAGGCACTGACAGCGAAGGAGAAGGCACTCAAGAAGAAGCACGAGTACAAAGTGCTGCGCTACAACCGGCTGTCTTAGGACAGCGCGGAACAAGCACCGGAATAGAGTACCACGGCCCAAGTGGGAGTACAGGCAGCCGATAAGGGGACGGACTCTCCATCCACATCTAAGGCAGTCAAAACACCCACCAACGACACGAGGCACCGCCGAAGACCGCCCACAATGTTGACCACACTCTCCCAAATGGAGAGACCGGACGGCGGAAAGGGTAACAAAGTCAAGCGGCAAAGATCGGATGACTCGCTCAAGGCTCCGGAGAACAAGCGAATAACACCAGAAGCAGAGATCTAAGCCGGATCTTCAGGTAGCTATTATCGACCGAAACGACCCGGAAGGGAAGTTTTGGAGACCTGGAGAAAGTCATCATGCAGGCCATCCATGTTGCCATGACGCTCAGCAAGGATCCAATCCTAGCTGAGTTTGACGGCATCAAATGGTATAAGGGAGCTAAGATCGTGGCTTGGGCCAACGAGGAGTCCATGAGATTTCTCACCGACATAATTTACGGCGTTGACCATGTTCATGATGTTACGATCATGAAAGAATGGATCCCACCTCCAATTCTGGAGGATCGAACGTCAGAACAAGGAGTACGGAACTGACGACTGGACAAGTGTGAGAGGGCTGGCCCTCGTCAAAGGAATCGGCAAGGATCTCTGGATCAGCATTGATCGGGAATCAAAGAGCCTCATCCTGAAGAAGCAAGGCCTGCTTAAGCTTGGAATGGGCTGCCTCCGGGCAGCCCTTCTCTTCTCGTTACAGTGACAGGGACCTTACAGTGGTGGCGATTGAGGGAAGGAACGGGAGGAACCTATACCTTGCATCGGCCTATCTTCCATATGAGGAAAAAGACCCCCCCTCGGAATGCTTCAGAGCTCTCATTCTGCATGCGCAAAGTGAGGGCATCGAAGTAATCCTTGGATGTGAAGCGAATGCCCACCACTCCATATGGGGTAGCACGGACATAAATGCTAGAGGAGAGGCACTGTTAGATTACATTTCGAGCACCAACCCTATTCTGTGTAACAGGGGCGAGCATCCCACCTTCCGAAAAAAGGACCGTGCACAGGTTATAGGCTTAACCGTAGCGCAAAGCAGAGGCTGTCTGACCGTCGACAACTGGTATATATGCACGGAGTGCTCTTTCTCGAACCACTACAGGATACTGTTTGATGTCAAATGGTGCAGAGAGAAACCCACTTTGTACAGAAACCCTAAAAACACAAACTGGGAAAAATTCACAAGAACTGTCAGGCATACACTTCCCGACCCACCTGAAGGAGAGTTGTTGCAGCCTGGCGAACATGAGGAATGCAACCAGACAGACAGGCTTGGAAGAGCGTTTCTTAAATCCTTCCCGGTTAGTCGCCCTCCGAAGCCCAACCACAACGTGCGGTGCACAACGGAGCTCGGCAAAACTAAAAAGAAAATGAGGAAGCTTTTCAATAAGGCAAAAACGACCAATACTAAAGAAGACTGTGTGGTTATTCCCCACAAGCAGTAGTGTATGGTTTAAAGGGGAAAGTCAGCGAACGAGAGCGGAAAGGCGATAGGGATAGAAGGCGTACCTTGCGGTTTGGCAAGAATAACTCAGATAGGTTTATACAACTGTAAACTAGTTATAAGTGAAGCATCAAATGACATAATAAAGTGAGCCGCGTCGCTGGTGCATAATAGAATAAAGAATCCCAACCGTCTTATTATTGCAAGTCCAATATAAATTTGTTGGAACGATCCTCGACTACCCTGAGCATGGCCTGCATTGGTTTTCGGATCAAAAAGACTCGTTACAACTGGTGCCCAACGTGGTCTTGTCAATAATAATACAAAAGGGTTCAAATAAAAAGTGCAAAAATGGGGAGATCATGGATTTACCATCTCAAAGGAACTAACCAGCAACGTGGATAACATGAGGAAACAATTATGGTAATAGCCGATTTCCACATACGCGCGTTCTGTCATCGATTGCACGATTTTTCAATATGTCTCCTAAGGCGTTTCTAGTGCGTTCAGATCCTTTTCCGCGTTCACAACAGCTGATCTGGTCTGTTTGTTTACCTTTCTCCATCAATCAAAATGAGTTTAAGTGGCATTATCTTGCTAAATGCAATTGAAAAGCAACAATTGAAGCTACTGGAGTTGAATAAAAATGTTTTTCAAGTGATGAACGAGTGTGCTGTGACCAACGTTGCGTACGAGGAGTCCCATCCACGGAGCATTTGGGCGTTTGTAAATCACAAGCCAATTTAGTATTCCAGTTCTTAATCATTTGTTTATTTCCTAGAGTCGATATGGTTCGTGACTAAAAATACAGACGCATTTTTAAAGGAATGATTTCGTGTGCAGAGGCAAATATTTCAGATTTAGTCTAACTTCTGCCTGGGCTGGCAAAGCAAGACACTCCTTTTCGGCTTGCAATCCCACTGGACAAGCGAATCGCCGTTGCTCTTTACACGCTTGGTTCATCAGCGGAATATCGAACGATTGGGACACTATTTGGTATATCCAAAGCAATGGTTTGCAAAATTCTGATCGAGTTCTGCAATGAGGTGATATTCCAAATAAAGTAAAATTGGATCAAACAGCACTTCCAGGAGGGGCAGGGCCAAGCTTCTCTCAATCTCTTGGCGTGAGTGTTTATAATTTTTCGCACAAGAGAAAAGGACCTACAGTTTAACGCCGAATCCGAACGGCAATAGTTAGAGAATTTTTCATTTTTCATGGCTAGTTTCTTCACAGCTGGCGCCAGTAGCTGGTGAAGGTGATCGGGTGCGTATAAGCTTTTTTCTAAAGAAAGAAAAAACTTTTTTTTTCTATTAGATGGTCCGAGGCGGGATCGAACCCACAACCTCCCGCACCAGCAGCCACACATATAACTGGTACGCCACGCCCGACCGATATTCCAAATGGCTACCAAATATTTGACACCGATCTTCTTGACCGATGAAAAGGTGAAAGAGTGCGTCAAAGGATTTGAAAAGCTCGGATTTCCTGAGTGCTTTGGAGCAATGGGTAAACTGATGTTTTTATATCCAATAAAAATACAAATTTTAACCTTAGTAAATTCGTTTCAGATGGATGTCATATTGAAGTGCGGCCAAATGCAAAAGATGCAGAGGACTATCAGAATTATAAAGGGAGATATTCAACGTTGCTGTTTGCACTGGTCGACTACAGGTAAGATATCGTTTATGTGTGTGTCATTCAAAAAACACAAAATAAATAATTGTCTTTGTAGTTATAGATTTCTACACAAAAACGTCGGGTGTCCTGGACGTTGCCATGACTCACAGATTTATTCTGAGAGCAAGCTCAAGGATGTGTTGGAAGGGACATCTCTGTTCAAGGAAAATTCCATAACTATATGTGGCACTGAGATTCCAGTTGTTGTCCTTGGAGATTCGGCCTTTAGAATCTCCTGCACTGTAATGAAGCCGTATCCGTTTTCAGTGGACAAACCAGCAGAACAGCGTGCTTTTAAGTAGCATTTGTTGAAGTCAAGGCGCGTTATAGAAAACGCCTTTGGCCTCTCAAAAGCGCGCTTTCGGCGTATTGGCAAAGGTCTCGACAACCACATTTCCAAAACTACAAATGCTGATGTATCCTTCATAATTTTCTAAACGAGTTTAACAGTGTCATCAAGGAGAAATGGGAATCGGATGATGGTGAAGAAAAATAGCAGCCAGAAAATATCGTGTGGCTTGGCAACTACAACGCAGAAGCTGAAGCTGTATACTTGGTACATACTTTGCAATGAAATAGAAATAATAATATATATTGTACATACATTTTTACTGAGAGTATTGCGTTTGGTTTGAGCTCCGCCGTTGACCTGCAAGAAAGGCGAACTAAAGCACCCTGCAAACCTGCGACTTGGACAGAGCAGAAGAGCACACTGGTACATTGAAGATACCGGCAAGGAGAAGCAGCACTTCTATCACGTGAGCAATTCAGTTTAATTTTATTTATTTATTGGTCGTTCAAAAATAAGCGAAAGAAAGAAGATAGGCAAGGAAAACGGGGACAACATCAAATAAACTCAAAGTTCGCTGATCTTTTCTTTGCTGAGAAATTTGAGGAACATCTGACTCCCTCACACGCGAGCGCAGCGATAAGTATCGATAACTCCTCGACAGATTCTGCGGAGTTATCAAGAACGGTTGAATTTGAACTAAGCTAGGACACGAACCTATCGGAAGTACTTTTCTGTTTACATTTACATTACGCAAAGTCATGACCGGCCTACAGCGAACCACACCAAGAGCGCCTCAAAAAGTGCATGCAGCAGCTACGTTTACGCAATCAGGAAAAAGAAAAGTTATTGGGGAGGCCACACCTACTGTAGCGACAGTTGGAAATATACCCGTTGGCGACTTGATGAGAATGATGCAGAACACTATGGCTAACCTGCTTGATGACCGCTTAAAAAGCCTGCCAACAAAACAAGACTTTGAAGACCTAAAGGATAACTTCGATGAACTCCGTTCGGAAGTCGGAGATCTCAAAAGTGAGAATCAAGCACTTCGATTAGAGCTGAACAAAATAAAAGAGCAAAGAGCGGGCGAGAATTCCCGGTTGCAGAGACTCGAAGATGAAGCAAGGCGCAAAAACTTTGTCTTCCGTGGATTGGATGAGAACACTCACGTCAAAGGAGCAGCTATGTCATTGTGCACAGGAAAACTAGGAATTCAACAGGAGCTGCAAATTGAACAAGCGCGTAAACTATTCAATTCGAATAGGAAAACTACGGTATTGGCCCAGTGTGCCTCCAATAACATGGCGCAGACAGTGCTGACAAGTACAAAGAAGCTGGCAGGAACGAGTATATCGATAGATCAGGACATAAATGAAGACCGACTTAAAAATAAGAGGATTATGCTGATTCTAAGAAAGGACCTAAAGTGCTTCAACCAAAACAAACAAGTAAACGTCAGAAACGATAGGGTAGAAAATCAATAGTTCTACTGAAGCAAAGACCTAAAGCTCATATGCGGACCGGAAAACGGACTAATGGAGATGAAGAAAATTTATGGCAGCTCTTTCATTATTGACTTGGATTACGAGAAGCTAAACATAAGACTGGCACCAAAAACGAAGAGCACCGCCAGCAGATCTAAGTAGGCAGCAACAACCAAAAGCAGCACAGAATAGAAGAGTTCACCAGAAAACGTCAAAGACGTTTAGAAAATAAGTGTAATAATTTGTCTTTTTTAGAATATGTTAAGTCTCATGATATAATTGTAATAATTGAAACTCACGTTATGCAGGCAAAAATTGAACATCTTAAAAAATACTTTTGTTGCTTTAAAACATACTGGAAGCCAGCTATTCGAAACGCAGCGTACGGCAGAGCAAGCGGAGGCACACTAGTGGGAATTAAAAATGAGCTGCGAGAGCAAGGAAACAGTCAAAAATAGATGTCTACAGAGAATGTGCCATTATTTGAAATAAATTCGGCTAATTTGACTTTTACCTTAGTACCAGTATACATAAGACTACCGGCGACAACAACATCAGCCTGGAGATTCGAAGAAGAATTACTCTTGGAAACCTTTTCTCGAAGAACAAAAATAGCGCTATACAAGTCGCTCATCATCCCAGTATTGCAATACGGCGCAGAAGCATGGACAATGACAGCAGCGGATGAGGAGGCGATTGACGTGTTCGAGCGAAAAATCCTTCGGGGGATCTATGGACCTATAAAAGTTGGCGATGGATACCGCATTCGACTGAATCACGAACTGTATGAGCTCTATAAGGATAGTCTTGTCAAGCGCATAAAGCACCAGCGGCTGCGCTGGTTAGGACATGTAATCCGGATGGATGAAGAAGGTCCAGTAAAAAAGACGTACAAAGCGAAGGCGGCTGACTTTGGAGGACAAGGCAGGAGGGATCGCCCACCACTAAGATGGGATGATCAAGTGCGGAAAGACATTTCCAACCTTGGTTTGAACAACTGGTGCCAGCTCGCACAATGCAGAAGCGAGTGGAGGGCATTCATTGCAGAGGCCAAGACCGTCAAGCGGTTGTGATGCAACATCTGGCCAATAAAGAAGAAGAAGAAGTATACATAGGAGGCTGCAATTGGTCACATGAATTCAGGCGGTAGAAGAATATCTGGCAGAGAATAATGTTACAAATCCGCTGATTATTGGCGACACAAACGTGCGAATTGGAAGCTTATCACGGAATCTAAGTAATATAGAAACTCCAACGTGAATTCAAAATCCAGGGGCAAGAAAGTCATTGCACAAAGTGGAGAACGGCAAAGGAAGAAAATTTATGGGCTTTTTTTCAGACAACGGACTTGTTGTGCTAAATGGGATTTTCAAGGGAGACAAGGATGGCAGTTACACCTTCATAAGTACTGTGCGAAGCTTTACAAACGATATAGCGGCAATAGCCTGTAG
The DNA here is from genome assembly GCA_037044535.1 of Lordiphosa magnipectinata. NCBI lineage: Eukaryota > Metazoa > Arthropoda > Insecta > Diptera > Drosophilidae > Lordiphosa > Lordiphosa magnipectinata. The sequence goes on along the minus strand of JBAMBO010002647.1, from coordinate 274,547 downwards.
CCTGTTGGACCGAGTTGAGGATTTCGAAGTGGACAACAAATCATGATCAGACCAATTGTCAATTTGACTGTTTCTGGGGGTGGAAAATGCAACCAGAGGATAATGCCTGAAACTCTTACCAAAACTTTAGCCGAACCCGCAAAGTATCTCGCAGTATAAAGAAAGATTTAGGTCAAATTGGCGTAAGATGCGACAGAAAAAAACGGAAGTTCAGCTACATGATGTGCGAAAGGTAATCGAATAAGCCCAGCCCCGTAAAAGCCCCCGTGTAGTGCCATTTCAAAGCAGACAAAAATGGTTCGACAATGAGTGCTTTAAGGCAAGAAAAGTAGTGTTTGAAGCACTTAACAGATGTCGATAATCGGCGGAAGATTCATTTCGCATACTATATCTGAAGGAGAACCAGCTGTATAAGCACTAATGTAACGAGAAAAAAACCGATATCAAGAAGGCCTCGAAATTAAGCTGGGTCAAATTAAAGATTGTAAGGAGTGGTGGCAATTGGCACGTAAGCTCGAAGGAACGCGCTTCCGAGTTCGGACAAATGTGGCAGCCGAGGATTTCGAAAGCTACTTCAAGGAACTTTTAAATCAGCAGCAAATAGCTCCGGATATTGAGTACGCGAGAAACTTATTGGAAATATCACTGTTGGATGATTGGATAATGGTTGAGGAGATCCAGAAAATGCATTATAATGTAAAACTAAATAAAGCAGCTGGTGAAGATAGACTGAGCTACGAGTGCTGTATAAATGCGCCAATAGAACTCCTGGAAGAACTGGCTCATATTTTTAATAAGATGAATAAAGTAAGGGAAAGCATTGACTCCGCTTGCTCAAAAAGCATCATATTTCCTATCTACAAAAAAGGCGATATAAACTCTGCTTCAAATTACAGAGGAATTCGCGAACCGAAGACGAGGTCAGACGTGTTTTTCTTGAGCTCCGTTTAAAAACGTTATAAAAGTGTTCAAATATAAATAATAAACGCCTTCGACCCGCGAAAAAGACGCTAATGGACACTCATAGGCACACGTGCTTATGGTGTCCACCAATATCTTATTTGTTGATTTTTTAATAAAATTTAAATTAGTTAAATGCCAACAAGTACAAATACAACAAAGGCAACTGGAAAAAATACCAACAACACCATGAGTCAGAGAGAACTCACTGCTCAAATGCAACAACAGCAAAGCGATCGCCGGCTTTCTATACAGCGCAGCAATGCATATTTTGCAGTAGTCTCTCCCGACCCCACAAGCACGCAAAAACCGCTCCGACATGGAGCCCAATGCCCCTCCCCTCTGCCCACAATGAGTACGGTAAGGCTTACTACAGCACAATCAACATTAACAAGCACAACAACAAGTGTGCAAAATTGATCGATCACCACCAGCCATCTTCCAATAATGTCAACGCAGCACGCACCAACACACACACAAGGAAGTACAGTGGCATCGATCGGTATGTACAAGTAAACAAACGAAAACTAAGCCCGCAAAACAAAAAAAGCGGCAACACTCCAAAAATTAACAAAACAAGTGATTTACCTGTGGACAAAGATCCACTTACTGGAAATAGGTTCCAGATTCTTGGCAAGCAGCTTGACGCAGAGTGCAATGAAAAGGCTCCAAATTCCTCAAAACCAAGGCCTCCAACAACCTACATATGAGATAAAAACGCAACCCTAGTTACAAAGCTTATCCCACTAATAGGCAACAACAACTTTTATGTGACATCAGTCAGCAAAGGCAAAATACGCGAAACGAAGCTCCAAGTCACCACCGAGGAAAACTATCGCACTGTCGACAAATACTTAAGAACTGAAAACTATTACACCTACCAACTTAAAAGCTGCAAAGGCCTACAAGTCGTAATCAAAGGCATTATTGAATCACAAAGCGTTTTTTGTGAACGCATAAAAACTTCAGGTTGGGCGGTGTTTACACAATCTGAAAACGCACGTCTGCTCTTCTTGTCATAACTTCAAAGACTGACTTTCGTTTCACAGAATGTGTAGAGCAGAGAGCTAGCATAACATTTTAAGATTTCATTGAGTTTACGGGGTGACTTGACAAGCCTATAACTAAGAAAACCTTGAGGGAAATTTGTTTGACCGAACATCCCGGCCGCCTTGAAGGAATCTGCTTTCAACAAATCGCAGTATCTGGTGTGGTAGCAGCTGCAGGAAGCAACGCCAGCTTATGTACAGGTCGGCAGCAGACTCCACTAGTGGTTCGAATGTGAGCCACCCGAACATGTCCATCCTTTCCAGACACCACGGATTCAATGCGTCCTAGTCTCCAGTGTTGCGGAGGGAGGTTGTCATCATGGACGATGACCATGGCCCCGACAGTGACATTTGGTGTTGGCGAAGTCCATTTGGTGCGATCACGAAGTTCGTTGATGTAGTCTGCAGACCAGCGTTGCCAAAATTGTTGCGTTACAGCTTTTACCACGTCAAATCGTTCTAAATTGGTTAGGTTGAGAGTAGGAATCGTACGCTCTGGTACCAAGGAGGTGGCCAGCAGTGAGGGCCCCAAGGTCACTAGGGTCAGGCGACATTGGAGACAGAGGTCGCGAGTTGAGTATTGCTTCAACCTCGGCCGCAACTGTGGAAAGTTCCTCGAACGTAAGTCTTTAATGGGTTAAAGTGCGATGCAGGAGACCCTTTGCACTTTTGATCGCAGCTTTCCAAAGGCCGAAATGATATCAGTTAAACAATATGTAGAGATTGCGTCTTGCGTGTTCTGATCAAACAGGAACTTTTTGAGGTCAGCGAGATGGTTAGCCGGTCCGGCAAAGTTGGTGGCGTTGTCACAGTAAATGTCTGTGGGCAAAGCGCGTGTAGCATCCATCCGTTTGAGTGCAGCCAAATATGCCTTGGTGGAAAGTTTTGACACCACTTCGATGTGCACTGCTTTCGAAGCCAAGCAAATGAAAACAGCGAGATAGGATTTTATCGGACCTTTCCCTCTTATGCGAAGATACGTGTTTATGGGGCCGCAAAAATCGATTCCACTCCGCTGAAACGGCTGACTTACAGAAGTCGTTCAGATGGTAATGATCCCATGAGTTGCTGCTCTTGTTTGGGTCGGTAGTGGACGCAGGCTACGCACGATCGAACAACACGACGTGCTAGGTCCCTGGCGTTTACCATCCAATGTTCCAGTCGGATGAGTGCCACGAGAGCCTTTGGACCAGCATGAAAATTGCGAAGGTCCAAATATCGAACATAGATCCATACGAAATGGGAATTGCTGGGCAGCAGCAATGGGTGCTTCTTGGAGTCTAAGATGTCAGCATTTTCCAATCTACTCCCGACTCTGATGAGTTGATATCCTGCTGTTTCGTTGACGAATGGGTTTAAGTATTTTAAGGGTCTTTTGACTGGTAACGATTTTTGAAGCAAGCCGAATTCTACGGCGAATAATTGTTGCTGGATGTTCCAGATTATGCAGTTGCACGCATGTCGCAGCTCTTCAGGTGATAACTATAAGACTTCGAATTTTAGTTTGGTACTTGTCATTTGGGCGAACCGAAACATCCAAGCTATTGTGCGTAGGCAGCGGCTGTAGGAGCTGAGAATGTAGTTGATTTGTACAGTAGCGCTAAATAAGCTTTTTCGTTGCTCCGCATTGACCACCTCCATTTCTATGAGGGCCATTGAGGATGATATGGGCCAATTTGTGGGAGGTTCCAGCAGGAATGGAGGACCATAAAACCAAGACGAAGACTCTAGTTCAGACGTTGTAGAACCTCGTGATACAATATCAGCGGGATTCGAGTCCGTTGGAGCAAATCTCCAGTCGTCAATGGATGTCAGCTCCTGAATCCGTCCAAAAGTATGTAGAATGTGGCCTGTCCTTGAACAATGATTTGACTTTGGAGTAGAGTTGGGCCAGTAAGTGTGCTCCACATAATTCTAGTTTGGGCCACGATTTCTTCTTCACGGGGGCCTCTCGAGATTTGGCCGTAAAGAGTTGAACAGAGATTTTTCCACAGGCAGTCTCAGAGCGCACATAAATGCAGCAGCCATATGCTCTGATCGAAGCGTCGCAGAAGCAGTGAAATTGATGCGATTGTAACTCGATTTGAAGACAATAGCGAGGTACCGATAGTGGTGAGATGGCGTTGAATGACTCCAAGCACTTTCTCCCAGCAAGATGTATTCCCTGTGGTACAGACTCATCCCATTGGAGCCCTGCCAGCCACAACTCTTGAAGAAGAATTTTTGAAACAATGACAAGCGGCGATAGTAGACCCAGAGGATCGAACAGAGATGATGCAACTGACAAGATGGTTCTTTTGGTGATGACGGAAGATACGTTCTTGGGCTTGAAGTCGAAGAGTCGTGCAAAGTGTTTGTTGGCGCTACTCTCGACGAAATCAGCATTATTTGAATGCCACTTGGACAGCGGGAAGTGACCTCGACGGAGAATCTCTGTGACTTCATCCTTGATTATGCGGAGTGCCCTTGGGTCGTCTGCTCCCGACACTAAATCGTCGACATAGAATGCAGATGTAATGACTGCTGCGCCAATTGGATATTCAACACGATGGAGATCCGCTAAATGGTGGAGGCTGCGTAGTGCCAGAAGTTGGGCTGAGGCAGTTCCATAGGTCACCGTGTTGAGTTGGTAAGACCAGTGGGTCTTCTGGAAGTGCTCGCCAAAGAATGTACTGATATTTAAAATCATTTATGTCAACATATACTTGCCTGTACCTTTTAGTCACATGGGTGGTTATAGCAAAGCAACCTAGCCTGAAGCGCAGTAGCAGCGTATATATAAGTCGTGTTGGATCGTCGGGCCAACAAGCAGTAAGTCATTCAGCGAGGTTTGATTCGATGTGCGGCAAGAGGCATCAAAAACCACTCTGAGATGCGTGGTCTCACTATTTGGCTTTAGTACGCTATGGTGAGGAATGTAGTAATGAGGTTCAGATAGGTTAGGGTTTGTCACCAGCGACATGTGACCTAAGTCTTCGTATTCCTTCATGAAAGAAATGTATTCTGCACGGTTTTCAGGAGATCGCGACTGTCGACTCTCTACTCTTAAGAACCTACGACGAGCGATGTCAAACGAGTTTCCGAGACTGCCAGGGTTGTCTTTGAAGGGTAGTTTAACAACAATGCGTCCGCTGGAATCCATCCGTGATGTTACGTAGTGCTTTTCACAAATTTGGTGTTCGGGCTTTGGTTGTTTGCTGGGTGTGTTGATTGCTTCGAGTTCCCAGAGCCGCTTGAGATTATTGTCGATCGATGCTATGCTTTGTGCAAAACAAACGGTGGATTCTGAGTTACTTGGTGGATTGTTTTTCCCTGAGACTGTCCATCCGAATAGTGTCTTTTGCAGTATGGGCAAACTAGGGCCCAGTTTGATTTGTCCCACCACAAGGAGGTCAATGAATGCTTCGGTACCTAGAAGCATGTCGATTTGGCTGGATTTGTAGAATCTTTCATCAGGTAATGGAATGTTGGCAGGGAGATTCCAGTTTGAAATGTCTATTTCTGCGTCAGGCTGATAGCCGATGTGTGGTGTGACGCAAAGTTCCAGCGCGATTTTGAAAGTCGAAGTTCTAGATTTGATCGATGTTTTGGCACAAGATTTTTCTTCTGTGTGCGATTGACCAATGCTGCGAATTTGGATATTGTGCCTGCTTTATCGCAAGCGTAAATTCTGAGCAAACGAATCTGTGACAAAATTCACCTGGGAACACGAGTCGAGTGAGTCACCCGTAGGTCGTCTTTCTGCGATTGGTCGCGTGTCATTGTTATGCAAGAGAGTATAGTGAGCAAGATTACAAGTGCGACAACGATTTTTCGATACACAATTTGCCATTTGATGGCCCTTGGCGAGACAGTTGATACAGAGCTTGTATTGTTTTACCACATCAAACCGATGGCATGGGTGCATGGCTCTAAACTGATCACACGCTATCAGTTTGTGCTCAGAATTCGAGCAAAGCGCGCACGATACGCTTATGAGGGCAAAGGATGAGTTGTGACCATTAGTAGGAGGGCGAGTGCGTCTGGAATTATCTGGCCTGAAGTTTTGGTTTTGAGTTGGGCCGTTTGACACTAGAAACTGGCAGGGCCGCTCGAGTACACCAACACATTGATCAGCATTGCTTCCGAAATTTGTGCGTTATTACCTTATGAAGATAATGAGCTGTACAGTGAGGAAGCATTGGCGATTAAGCTACGTAGTTGTTAAGCGTTTGAAGAGGTGGCTGGCTGCAATCTGAAAATCGTGGCAATGGTTTCCGCAAAAATGAGTGCTGGTTTGGTAAAGCAGAGCCCCGCAAACAATTTAGAAGATGATTAAATTTGCCAATGTTTGACAAACTTTCGCGATTGATCCAATCAATAAATGAAGTAATAAAGTTCTTGTAGTTTGTGTGGTTGCCATCGAATGTGGGCAACGCTAATCTTGGTACTCTCGAGGGTTGGCCTATCGTTAAAGAGTGTTCAAGAACTGTGCAATTTAAGTCTTCACAGAGAAGCTCTTTGATGGCCAGTTTGATAATCAAGTAGCTATCTTCTAGCTCTGCGCGTCCATTGTCTGCTGGCTCGAACGATTCGATCTCTGATTGCACTGTTAACGCCTGCTTGAAGTACGACTCCAGTATGCCCAAGCGACATTGAAGCTCAGCGGGTGATTTCTTTTTGACGCCTTTCTCCAGTTGTCCGTCAACCATGGTTTTATTGCGAGAGACATTTCTTTTAATGGGGGTCCGTTGGCGTTGAAAGTTTTCCAGTGTGCTCGACATGATATAATTGAATGCGAAATTATTCGAGACTGTACAATGGCAAAACTAGTGTCTGGCGGCAGAATCAGTGCCAGCATCTGCCGTAATACCAGCAGCGACGAATAGCAACACGAAGCGGCGAAGGCAGCGACTGCAGCTGCGATGAGAAGCAGCAGCTAACCGTAAAGTCAGCTACACTAGAAATATGTATGTGTGTGTTTATGATAATGTTAGCGAATATAAGCAAAAGGATAAGGCAATAACTGCAGCGACGATCAAGTGTCGCGACTGTTTGTTACACGAACAAAAGTGACGTTAGCGAAAGTGTGATAATGAAGACGGCAGCGGGTCTCATGACGATGAATGCAGCGAGTGGCCGGTCCACCAACGACAGCGAAAAAGGCGAGTATGAGAAATGGAGACGTCAGGGGGTCCAACGACTAGGAGCGCAGCGACTGACTGTCCCTTCGACGTACGTGGCGACAGCAAAGAATTGAAACGCCGGTACTCTGACTTGGGCAGAGACGGTAGCTCACAGGCTTGTGTAGGTGTTTACAGATTATGACAGCAACGGCGATGAATCCATGTGGCGAAGGCAACAGCGAAACTTCTCTGTTGGCGGACGGCGGCAAAGACACGCACCAGCGAATGCAACGGGTAACGTAACAGTGCAAACTTCAAAATAGTTTGTGGTGTATGTATGTGTAAATGTCTTTGCCGCGATTCAGAGCATTTGTGACAATTAATTAAATGTTTAAGCACTGCTACATGTTTGGCGCCAAAATGTTGAATCATAAAGCGTTTTTTGAAAACGCATAAAAACTTCAGGTTGGGCGGTGTTTACACAATCAACTAGTCATGTACAAATTTGCTGAAACCGAAAACGCACGTCTGCTCTTTTTATCATAGCTTCAAAGATCTGAAGAACAGGATTAATACGCGCACTGAATTTGCACGTTTCAATGGCAACCCTTATCAGTTTACACCTTCGCAATTGACTCCTGGAGTTTTCTTTACCAAAGCTGCTAGATCGTCGTTTGCCCCAACGAGTACTACCCAAGTGCATTTGCAAGTGCATTGAAATTAGGAATGGATAGACCCACATCCACAGTCTCACACGAACTAGTCCGGCTCTGCCAACAATTAAGGAATAAGCGGAACAACCATCAAAATATAGTAGCTTAGAAACCATGTTTTTATCGTTGCAGCAAGCACTGAAGGAATTTGTTGGACTTATGCAAAACGCAATGCAAGAACAAATGAGGAATCAAGGCATCCTCATTCAAATGCTCTCCTCGCAACAAACCAAATAATGGCTCTCCTAAGAGTTTCACTCTGGAATGCATCCAAATTTCTCCAATGAAATCGATATAATGCTTCTTGCGGAAACTCATCTGACGGACAGATATAACTTTCAATTACGGGGGTATGCATTTTATGGCACAAATCACCCAGATGGTAAAGCCCATGGCGGAACTGGCATCCTAGTCAGAAACCGCATTAAGCATTACCCACTATCGGTATTTTCGGAAAACTACCTACAAGCCACATCAACATGTGTAGAATCTAAAAGATGCAAAATCACCTTGTCGGCGGTTTATTGTCCGCCACGCTTCGCAATATCAGAAAATCCATTTCTAGATTTCTTTAATATATTAAGTCAGCGCTTTTTAGCCGCGGGAGACTATAGATCGAAACATCCGCACTGGGGCTCTAGACTGACTAATCCAAAAGGGAAGCAACTGTACAGCGTACTAATGCGCGCATCAAACAAACTCGACTATGTATCTCCGGATAGGCCTACATATTGGCCAACAGATCCCAAGAAAATACCCGACCTTAAAGACTCTAGCATAACAAGAAAAATTCCACAAAATTTGGTAACTGCAGAAGCACTCGCAGATTTGTCGTCAGACCAGTCTCCGATTATTTTTACCCTTCTGGAGTATCCTCAGATCAGAGAGTATCCTCGGAGACTGACATCACATAAGACAAACTGGCTCAAATCCAAAAAATATATTAGCAGTCACATTGAACTGAGCCCAACATTAAACAGCGAAAATTCAGTCCAAGCCCTAAGCTCAATCATTACTGCTGCAGCTCATCACTAGAGCCCACTACCAACATCAACAACAACACCTAAGCAAGATCGTAGATTATCGAACAGCTTTATAGACCGGCTGAGAATGGCAGAGCAATCGGTCGCCTGCTGCAAGGACTCGCCTGAGACATGCAGAACGCGTACTTCACAAAGCACTCGAAACTGAGGAGCAGCTAGCCCATAGCCGTTACATCGAAAAACTATCGCCTACAAGCACCAAATGTCCCCTATGGAGAGCACACGCAAGCAAAAAGCCACCTGCAAAGGTAGACACGCCTTTGAGTGATCAGAGAAGAAAATGGGCCCGCAGCGACGAAGAAAAGGCAAATGTCTTTGCACTTCACTTAAGAAACGTTTTCCAGCCGAATCCACCAACCATTGCATATGCACTGCCACTAATTCCCACTGCCGCACAGACTTACCCAATCAAAGTTCATTCGCTTGAAATAAAAAATATCATAACAGAACTCAATCCCAAAAAAGCACCAGGACATGATCTTATTACGCCTAAAATGATTATGGAACTTCCAAGTCCTGCCATTACATATAGCTCGAGAATCTTCAATGCTGTACTGCGATGCGAATACTTTCCAACTCAGTGGAAGAAATCGACAATCATAATGATTTAGAAACCAGGAAAGGATAAAAAACAAGCGTCATCATATAAGCCCATTAGCCTGCTACCTTGCTTATCAAAAGTATTTGAGAAGATCTTACTTCGCAAAATTGATACACATACACAAAATATATTCCTTCACATCAATTTGAATTCCGAGCAAAACACCAACCGTTTAAGTTCAGATATTCGGACTCCTAGATGTTGCCCAAGCGTTTGACCGCGTTTGGTTGTACGGGCTTTTATTTGAATTTAGGACACTGCTTCCCCCAAATACACTCAAACTCTTAGAATGTTATGTCAGCAACAGAGTTTTTTCTGTTCGTCAAAATGATTACACAACGGAAGAGTTCACCATTGGTCCTTTTCTGTATGTATTGTACACTGCCGACATCCCACCAGACCTCCGACTAACAATATCCACTTTTGCGGGTGATACGCCAATTCTAAGCAGATCACGATGTCCAATTATCGCTTCAAGACTTTTGGCAAGCCACCTAGCTCACGTGGAGGAGTGGCTGGTCAACTGGCTCATAAAAATTAGCGAGCAAAAGTGTAAACACGTGACGTTCACACTCAACAGAAGCACCTGTCCCCAGATATCACTAAACGCGACTATGATACCACAATCAAACGATGTTGTTTACCTTGGTGTCCACCTCGGCAGAAGGCTCACTCGGCGCAAACACATAGACTCGAAGAAACTTTAAATAAGGCCAAAGGCCAATAGCCTTCACTGGCTAATGAACTCCCGTTCCCCTCTGAAACTGGAATATAAAATGGAATACTGTACAAAAGCATCATAAAGCCTGGCTGGTCTTATGGCTCACAGCTATGGGGATATGCCTGTGCGAGCAGTGTGGACATCCTTCAAAGATCACAATCAAGAATTCTTAGAACACTCACTGGAGCGCCATGGTACATTAGCAATGAGTGTATCCACAACGACCTGAGGATCCCATTGGTCAAAACTGAAATACAGCAGCTAAAGCGCAAATATTCTGAAAAGCTTCTAGCCCAACCTACTGAACGTGCACAATCTCTCACCCTGCAAGCAACACATTCTCGCCTCCGAAGAAAAGACCTACCAACCCAGCGACTGAATTAAAGGGCCGCAGAACATAATCTAGCTCCAATAGGGGATGGTTTAATAATAGTTTCCAGATTAAGATTTGAAAAATTATTGTTAGATAAAAAAAAAAAAAAATATACAGAGGAATATCCTTCGTTGATTGTGCGGCGAGGATTATGATGTTGTTCTGACCAGATGGGCTGACGAATACAACGTATTAAATTAGTTTCAGGCTGGTTTTAGACAAAAATATTCGACTACGGATAATATTTTCAACCTAACGTCCTTAGTACATCTGAAATGGAATGAAGGAAAAAAGTTTATGCGTTCTTGTTCGACTTTAGGGCAGCTTTTGATAAAATTACAGGGAAAATGTTGTGGTGCCAGCTTCACATGCTCAGAGTCTCAAGCAAAATTCTGAATTTTATTGAGCGCATCTACGCAGTACGCGAGCGGCGGTCTGGACTGGAGAAAAATTGTCAGAGTCGTTTGGGGCAAAGTCGGGTGTTAGGCAACCTGCCACCTACAACACCAGACTATGCACTCGCCTTGGAAAGCAATGTGGAGTATGCGCACCTGTTCTCTTTTGGACAACATGTCAATTATATTTCCAAGGTTCTTTTTGAATATAGAGACGAACGGCTTCCAGACTACTTGCTACAAAAATTCTACAAAAGAATGTATTTTGGGCTAAGGAATTAAAAGCATTATGTATCTCAAATTGCTTAGATTGGCACGACATGGAAATCTCGGTGTCTCAATGGAACGGACTATTCGTACAAACGCTGGCTACTCTAAAGAACACACAGAAGGGTATATATGTGCCACGGAAAAACATTAGTATCACCAGATTCTTGAAGTATCTGGACAGTGATATTGGAGAAAAGTATCTAAATATACCGCCGAGAGATATTTCGTGGGTGATGAAAGCCAGACGTGGTATGCTTTTGCTCCAAGGGAAACTGTTACCAGCAAGTGGAAAGCTCTATCGACCCCCTATGCAATACAGGAGAAACTGAAGATATCCAGCATTTTCTGGGAAGATGTCCTAAGGGGATGTACTAAGGGAGTTCAGAGTCCTGCACCTTGGTCAAGCCATCTTAGATACAAGCGACTTAATTGATGCGCTGAACTGTTCAAGCGCAAGCGATTGGGCGAATTTGTGATCCAATATGGTAATGAATGTGATCCAATAATTATTAAGCAACAATCAGTGAAAAATTTAATTTAATTTTGAATTAAAATGTAATGAATATTAAAAATGTAGTAGTAAGGGGATGTACTAAGGGAGTTCAGAGTCCGGCCCCCTGTGCAATACAGGAGAAACTGAAGATATCCAGCATTTTCTGGGAAGATGTCCTAAGGGGATGTACTAAGGGAGTTCAGAGTCCTGCACCTTGGTCAAGCCATCTTAGATACAAGCGACTTAATTGATGTGCTGAACTGTTCAAGCGCAAGCGATTGGGCGAATTTAGTCAGGTTCCTAAAATCATCATGGGAGTATAGGAAACACATTTTGTCTGTATTAAGCTAAGGTTCACTGTAAGACTCTAAGGAAAAAAAAATAAATTACTACTACTTCTACTACTACTACATTTTTAATATTCATTACATTTTAATTCAAAATTAAATTTAATTTTTCACTGATTGTTGCTTAATAATTATTGGATCACATTCATTACCATATTGGATCACACATAAAAGTCTTTTCGTAAATAATATTTAATTGCTAATTTTATTTTATTTAATTAAAATATTGGCTTCTGTTTTTAAATATATCCAACAGCTTCGTATGGAACGACTTCATTCCCTCGTTGGCCGCCTTAATGTCTTCGGCCACCGATGTCATAATTCGCAGCTTATTTTCCTCAATTTCTAGAATACGCTCAAGCTTGTTCGAGCGCTTCCATTTGGACTGCCACGTCAACGGTTCCTCAAAATCCTCCTGGTTCATCGAGGTGCCAGCAGAAGTTAAAACTGAAATGAATGGACAAAATTATACTACCGGTTTTTAGGTACCTTTCCAAAGCTTTCGACCATCACGCTCTTGATGTTCACAGCCTTCGAGGTAGCCAAAATAGATTGCACTTTGGAATAATGCTCCCAAGTTGAGGGTGCTCCGGCAGATGGCCCCATTTTGGCTTGCTCCTTTCTACTGCGAAAATAAAAGGATTTAATCAATTAATAATACATTGACAAATTCGTTTATATTTATTTGTATATGTACCTGTACTTTCTGGTCAGATTGTCAAACTTATTTTTGACCTCAGCCGCAGTGGGGGCCATACATGGCCTATTCTTCTGTCATCTCCTTATAGACGTGCGTGTTCTTCCTTGCACCTCCCCAGCCCGCTTATGTTCTCCTCCCATAAATCCAGAAGGAAGAAGGTCGACGCTGGGCTCCAATCCATTTTTTTTAATCCTGTATAAAGGGAAAACCTTTATATAAATAAATAAACAAAATAAAAACATCTAACCATTCCATTTCCATTACCGCCAATTGTTGAGCCAGCTGATTTTGTCTTAACGATATCGATACCTATCGATATTCATCGTATAAACATGAAAAATCGAGTTGGCAGAACCAACGTTCAAATTGGATGCAACTTTTGCCTGCCCTCTTACCTCCCCTTCGGCCAACAACTGACATTTTTTTATATGGAGTTGAACGCGCGTTCTTTGATAATTGGACGCAAACGCGGACGCAGCTGTAGTAGAAACGGACTATAAGTCACCGTTACCAAAGGCTGTGTCATCATTACTATCGACAAAAATAGACACAAGCCTAGAAGATTTTTCAATCCCATCCATGTCGAGATCAAGACATTAGATGGAGAGGCAAATCTGGGGAAAACAACAATAGCAACCAAGAAACCAATCATTGACACAAATGAATGCGCGAAAGTTGCTAATCAAGTCGGGGAATGGGCATTCATGTTCAACGGGAGTGCGAAACGTTTAGAGTTTTTAGAGCAGGTCGAATGGTCAGCGAAAATGTGCGGTCTTAATCTCGACATGATCCCACGGGCCCTGCCGGATTACTCAAGGACAAGGCATTAAATTAGTATTTGGCAAACTACAAGCACTGGAAGAAGGACAATTTTGTAGACAGCTTAAGGCATATTTCCTTCCTCGGGCTTTTTAGCAATCTAACTGAAAAGGTTCGCCAACGGAAGCAACACTGGAACGAAGCATTCAAAGACTATATGTTAGAAATGCAAATCCTAATGAGGCCATGACAATGTTGCTAAACTGACGAACTAGAAATAATCGGAGAGAATTGCATAATGGACCTACGAGCATTTGTACGCCCGCATCAGATCAAAAATTTGGATACTCTGATGCAATTAGCTGACGAATTCGAAGCATTGAAAAGGTATTGGGAGATATTGGACATTGGGCACGAGAATGCTCGAACCGCCGACTGATACTCTGCTGGCTATATGGGAGAGTGGGAGTAACAACATGGGAGTGCTGCAGGCAATCGGGAAATGCTCAGCGACCTTAGCTTACGAGGGGCGAGCAGAGTTTGCCCGAGTCTGCCTCTCAAAATTAGCGGGAAGTCTGCAATACCCATGCCAATTGTCGGCATGGGTGTTGATTGGAGAACAGAAAATAAAGGCCACAACAGACACAGGGGATACCGGAAGTTTTGCAAGTCAGGAACTATGCGACAAATTAAAGGCAGAGGGCACAAGCAAACCCACAAAGAATCAAGTACGATTGGCAGATGGCAGGAGAGCGGAAAAAGGAACACAATTGAGCTTAAAAATTGTATTCGGCGATCAGTGTACAACCATCTACTTGATGGTACTACCGGGAGTGATAGATCATCTTGTGTTAGGTTGGAACTTCTTACAAGGAGTAGGGGCAGAGCTGACATGCTCAGGACATAAAGTTGTCATACCGGCTCGAAGGCGCAGGAACGGATGGTTGGAGGACAAATTGTCCGTCGCACTTGAAATGGGAGTCAAAGAGGAGCATAACAAAATTATTGATCAATTCCTCGAGAAAGAGTCGGCAGAATTTGCAAAACTAAAAGGCCCATCAAATATAGCAGTGCACAGGATCACCATGAAGGATGATAGACCAGTCAAGCAAAGGTACTACCAAAAGAATCTGAAGATGCAGCAAGAGATTAACAAAAAGGTAGACGAGTTACTGGAAATGGGATGCATTGAGCCATCTTACAGTCCATATAGCTCACCTGTGGTCATAGTTAAGAATAAGAAAACGGGAAAATGGAGATTCAGCGTAGATTTCAGAACAGTCAACGAAAAATCGATAAAGAATGCATACCCTATGCCAGGGATCAACTACATACTGAATCAGCTGAAGGAAGCGTGTTACATAAGTAGTCTGGATTTGAAGGACGGATACCGGCAGATACCGTTGGAGAAAAGCAGTCGACCAATGACGGCATTCACTGTTCCAGGAAAGGGATTAGGTTATGCCATTCGGGTTACATTCGTCATCAGCCACATTCCAGAGAACGCTCGACCAAGTAATCGGCCCAGAAACGATGCCACCTGCATTTGCATAGCAGGATGACATAATAGTAATAGCTCGTACCCTAGAAGAGCACATGTCAAATCTAAAGGAGGTTTTCCGACGGTTAAAGAAGGCAAGTCTCCGGATTCATTCGGAAAGGTGTCAGTTCTTCAAAAAAGAATTACAATACCTGGGTCATCGGATAACAGGAAGGGCATATGTACGGATCCAGAAAAGGTGGCAGCGATTGCAGAACTAAAACCAACCGCCAACGTAAAGGAACTACCACCATATCTAGGCGTCGCATCATGATACATCATGAAAAAAATCAAATGGACATGGAGGGATCAGCATCAGAAGGCATTCGAATTGGTAAAGGATAAATTAACTGCAGATCCTGTTTTGACTTGTCCAGATTTTGAATGAATGTTCATACTACAGACAGATGCGAGCGACTATGGTATTGGGGCCATTCTAACCCAAGAAACAGAACAAGGCGAAAAAGTTATTTCATATTCAAGCAGAACGATAAACCAGGCTAAGAAAACTACTTAGCCACAGAGAAAGAATGCTTGGCTGAAATCATACTTGGATGGATACCATTTCAGAGGTGATGATTTTCAGTTAAGACGGGGAAAAACTGATGATTTTCAGTTAAGGATCGAGAAAACTGATCGTTTTCAGTTAAAAGGTACACCTCAATTGAGAGAACTGATGATTTTCAGTTATAAGGTCTACCCTAATTGATAAAACTGAAGATTTTCAACTCTAAGGGCCACCCCAATCGAGAAAACTGATGGTTTTCAGCTATAAGATCCACCCTAATCGAGAATACTGATGGTTTTCAGTTTTAAGGCACACATCAATTGTGAGAACTGATGATTTTCAGTTATAAAGTACACCATAATCATCAGAACCGATGATTTTCAGTTAAGAGGTACACCTAAATTGAGAGAACTGATGATTTTCTGTTATAAAATTCACCCCAGTCGATAAAACTGATGATTTTCAGTATGATGTCCACAAAAACTTTTAAACCATAGAGAAAAGGTCCACCCTAACAAAACAATTTCCTCAGCTTGTTGCTATGCAGCGAAACGCGGCGAATTCGCAAAAGTAGGGGAAATGTATGGTCAATAGAAGAGAAAGAGATAGATAGAAAGGGATGACAATGTAGCGAGCTCCAGCTAGGATTACTTTCTGGTCAAAAATCCATGATGGTCGCCAGAGTCCTAACGGAGTTCGCGAAAGCTTCGAAGGCCTATAAAGGAGGTCTCGAAATGTGCGGACTGCACTTATGAGATTTAACCATGGGCCGACTAGCAACGACGAACAACAGAGGCGCATCCCGAAACGTGACCACAATGGGCCGGGGACGCAGGACCACACCAGATGAACGGCGACGATTGTCCAACGGCAGACGGCGTTTGCCCTTTGCTGGCATGGGCGCTATCCTTCGACCAAGGAGGAGTCACACCCCGGTCCTTGAGATCTTAGAGTCACCGCTCGTCACCGAGCGTCACCGCTGGTAAGTGACGGGGGCCCATTCCCAGCCTTTAGACCGGCACGACCACCCACACCACGGCCTAATCCCGAGGTGGTCTTAATATTGGACTCAGAGAGAGAGAGGAGCCAAAAGCAGAGGAGCCAAAGAAAGAGGAGGGGTTGGAGCCACGTGTTCGTGGTGGAGGAGAAAGAGAGAGGGCCATGATATGGCCTGTACCAGAGCGACCTTCTCTGCAGCGGCATCGGTCGTGCCCTCAATTTGGTGGGAGGCCGCGATTCGGGAGGCAGGCGTAGTGGCAGCAGCAACGACACCCAGAGGGCGGTCCCAGCCAGAGGACTTGGGGACGGTGGCGCTCGTTGGGCCTGGAAAAGTGGCCACGCGAGGCTCTGATGATGCAGCTGTAAAGAAGGGATGAACCAAGGAGACGATGGTCCAATATCCCATGGGTGGGGGTCACACGCTACAGGCTGAGGGGAGGCAGAGGTGGTGTGTGGGTGGAGGCCGGGCCTGAGAAGTCGGATAAATACACTCAGATCAAATTTAAAATATAATATCAAAAAAACAAACAATGAAAATTAAAATAAATGAAATAACGAACTTACAATCATATCTTTATTGTGGAGATAATCACGCATGAACACACACATGGACCCAATTGAGGAAATAAAAAATTTAAACACACACACAAATGAACACAATAAAATAATTTACAAAAAAAAAAAAATACGTAGCCATCAACAGGCAAATTTTGAGGCAGGGCATGGGCACAGGCATAGACAGACAGGGGCATCGGCAGCAGAGTCGCAAGCATCAGAGGCGTCAGGTGATGCTAGAAGGAAAGGAGAAGGGGTGAGAAATAGTACGATAAGAAAAAGAAAAAAAAAAGAAGTTCTTACATTGCAGAAAACAAATATCCATGTGCATTTGGTGGTGGGAGATCGTCGATTGGCATGTGATCGATTAATATCGATAGGATAGCAATCAAAGAAACGGTGACGAGTAACGATGGGTACTAGCTATCGGGGTAATTGAGATGGGATGAAGGCCGATGGGCGGTCAATCGATAAATCGATGGGAAATCGATAGTATACAAGGTTATCAGGACGAAGGGGTGAACGGATATTCGGATATGGGACATTTCCGCTTCCCGAAGAAAGAGGGGAGTGAGGGGAATGTTTACTCACCACAAACTGCAGTGTATGATGTAAAGATTAAAGGCGACGAACGAGAGGGGAAAGCGCGGCGAATTCAATTTATGAAGGGGAATCAAGGCGGATTCAGGGGACAGGTTAAATGAATGGGAGGCCACGGGAATAGCAGCATGACAGACGGCGGACGCGCAGCAGTTAATCGGAAGGATCCGCTAAGTTTGGAGCAAAGGCTAGTTCGCAGTCGCAGTCGCTCCAATTAGCTGAAGGGGCGATATCTCTGTCAGAAGCCAAAAGAGCGCTGTTGCAGAGGAAAGTGCCGTATGGAAGGTCTTGGAGTCTCGAAAATTCTAGAAGGGGCCAAGGAGACAGCCCAGGAGTAGAGCTGCAAAACTATCGATGGTGACGCTATTCATTTCGATAGTTTTTAGACAAAAAGTCGATATAATCGATAATATCGGTTTCTCCACATGCAATTATATGAATGAACAAGTAAGAGCGCTGTAGTCGAGTTCCCCGACTACAAAACACCCTTTTCAATCAAGTCACACATTCAAACACACAAACATACACAATCGGACACACACACAAGCGGCTGATCCTACTGCCAAAAGGAGGTAAGGCAGCCGATGACCCGTCAGGATACAGACCTATTTGTCTCCTAGACACAATGGGGAAGATTCTGGAAGGGATCGTGTATACCCGTGTATGTATATAAAAAAAGGCGTTATCTGAATCACAATATTGATTCCGTAAGGCACGGTCTACGGTGGACGCAGTCAAGGCGGTTGTGGAAATTGCAACCAAGGCGATTGAGCGAACTCGGTGGAGATAGGTCAGCAAGGAATACTGTGCGGTGGTAACATTGGACATCCGAAATGCCTTTAATTCGGCCAGCTGGTCGCACATATTGCGAGCTTTAGACCAGTTTGGAGTACCAGCCTACCTACAACGGATCATATCAAACTACTTGTCAGGCAGGGTGCTAGTATATGACACTGAGGAAGACCCCAGGCACTACAACGTCACGACAGGAGTTCTTGTCGGTCCCTTGGCCACTTCTGTGGAACATAATGTATGACGAGTTGCTAAGAGTGCAACTACCGCAGTGTAGGAGGCGGTTTGAGGTGTTAACCTTGAGTGTTTATTAAGAGCGCAATGCCCCAGTATTTATACCAATCTGTTTACATTGATTCTTATGGACTAGGTATGCTTACATGTGTTAGAAGAGATCTTAATGCTAATCTTATGCTAGGCTTAATTACGGTACTTTGGAATATATCTTACTTGCTTTTACTTATATGGGCCAAAGCTTAGATAAGAAGTTTGGCTTTAGAGTAGAGCTTTTGGCTTGAAGCTTTTACGCATGAGCTTTGATAATGAAGCTTTGTAAGTTAAATAGTGAGCTTTGTTCTAATGCATAGTGGCTGCCATAAGTTATCCTACATCTCCTTTTTTCGCAAAAAAAGAATAATTTATTGTTCTTTTTTTTCAAATGTATTCTTTAATTTATACAGAATTAGACATCTCAACATAGGCTGGGATTCACGTACCCAAGGGGTTCCGCTCTGTTGTCCTAAATATATCTTCATTTCTTTTTTTTAATAAGAGATCTTAATATTATTAAAATTTTGTTCTTAGTCAAAAATTTTACTCTGTCTAAGCTTACAATTTGTGTTTTATTTTTATTATCACTTATAGTTATATTGTTATTTTTCCCTATTCCTACTACCTTATATTTTCCTAAGTATTGATTGTCTAATTTGTGGCCTGTCTCATTCTTGATCAGAACTAATTGTCCTATTTTGATTGCTACTTCATTTGTTTTTCGATCATAATTTTTCTTTTGTTTTTCCTTGTATCTCTCTAGCATGAGCCTTGCTTTATTTTGTGCTATTTGTAGCTTATATTTAATTTCTTTATTATAATCTTCTAAATTATAAAATGGGTCAACTGTTGTGGATGAAAATAGAAGATCGGTTGGTTGTTTACCAAAGATCAACTCAAAAGGACAATAGCCATGTACTGTAGATGGAGTAGTATTAAAACAATATGTAAAGTATTGAAGATACCCATCCCAATCATATTTGTTTATTGATATGTACGATCTTAAATACTCGTTGAATGTTCTGTGGCTTCGCTCGATTGTTCCTAGTGTTTGATGATGATGGGCAGTTGAATTAATTTTGTCAATTTTGAAGTTTTTACATATTTCCGTTAGTATTGAGTTCACGTATTCTGTCCCCATGTCTGTGATAAAAGTCTTCATCGGACCAAATGTCAAAATACATTTTTCAAATATTGCTATTGCAACGGTTTTTGCGCTTTTGTTCGGTATTGGTGCAGTAATAAGGTATTTAGTCAAATCACATATCATTGTGACCGCGTATTCGTTTCCGTTTTCTGTTTTTGGTAATGGACCAATAGTGTCTATTATAACAATGTCAAAAGCTGTTGCAGGCGTTGGTGTCAATGTCATAGGGGTTTTATTATGTTTGGTAATTTTAGCTAGCTTGCATTTTTCACACGATTTTACATCTTGTCATATTTTTCCAATAATATTTTCTTTTAATCTTTCCTAACATTCTTGATATTCCACAGTGTCCTCCTGATATTGGATTATCATGGTACCTTTTTAATATATTATATTTTTAATTTCAACATCATTTTCTTTTAAGTTTGTTAATAATGGCAGAATAGTAATTTTTAATTTCTTCAAGTTTTTATTCCCTTTGCTCTTAAATTCGTTTACTGAAACTGTACTGAATAATTCATCTATTGGAGCTATTTGCAATATGTCAATGTTTCGTTCACCAGCTTCTTGTTCAAGCCTTGGAAAGAATCGATCTAGATCGAGTATTCCATTAATGAATAAATCATTAACTGCAAAAGCTGTTATCCCTGATTTTCCTTTTACTAATGAGCATTTTTGATCATTCAATTTTATTTTAATATGTTTGTTGGCATCACAAAATTTGATTGCCTCGTAAATCATTGGTGTCTTTTCTTTTGTCAGTTGGTTGTTTTGTTTGTCAGTGATTGTATTTTTCTTTTTCGCGTCTGATCTAGTAGTTACTTTTAATATATTATTATTCGATAATTCTTTGATGTCTTTAAATTCAATTCTCGATAAAGCGTCTGCTGTATAATTTTCACGTCCTCTGATTTTGGGAATTGTTAAATTTTGGTGGGGATATTTTCGTCGTAGTGTGAATAGATTTTGATTTTGGGCATAATCAAGTTTACAATTAAAAGTTTTAATGAAGTCAAGTCCAATTATTCCATCACATGGAATCGGAAAGTCATCTTTGACTTCTTGGAACTTGTGCAGTATGGAAATGTTTTCGATTTCTAAGTTTAATGCATTTTCTCCTATTGATTGAACACTTTCCTGACATATCCCATTTAAGCTAGTGTACTTTGCTGTGTTTATTTCTGTTGGATTAATCAGTTTACTCTCTTTTATCAAGCAGATATCTGCACCTGTGTCTAGAAGAAATTTAAGTAATTTTGTTTTGAGGTTTAAGAAAATGAAACTATTGTTGTTTAGACTTAGGGAGTATATTTTGTGTGTACTTAATTTGAATTCAGAGGACGTTCGGAGTTTTCCTGTTGATTATTTTCAGTTGCAACTCTTATATTGTTATTTCTGTTTTGGTTATTATTGTTTCTATTATTATATCCGTTGTTTCGGTTATATCTGGTATTGTTTTTATTGTTGTTATATCGGTTGTTATAATTGTTGTATCTGTAATTTTCATTGTTTCTGTTATAACTATTGTTATTCCAGTTTCTGTGACCATTATTGTTGTACTGCCATTGATTATATTGCCTGTTGGGGTTGTTGAAGTCTTGTCTCGTAAAGAGGATTGTGTTGTTTTGGCCAGTTGCGTCTGTGCAACTACTGACCAATTTAGAAACAACTTCATTCATGTTACTAAATTGTCCTGCTTCCATTATTGTTTTGACTTTTTCTATTGTGCAATTATGCGTAATTGCTTTTACAGCTGTCTGAGTAGCGTATTTAGTTGCTATTTCAGGTTTTAGCTCGTCTAGAATATATGCTCGAGTGAGTGCTTTTGTTAAATTTTCAAGCACTGTCGCATATGCAGTAGCTGATTTTCCGTTCTGTCTCATGTTCATCATCTTAGCTTCTAAAACTCCAACTGATTCTCCCTTAATATTATTTTTAAGCTTTAATATTATTTCGCTAATTGTCTTTTCGTTCGTAATCAATATTCTTGAGTCTCCCTTTAATTTTGTCTCAATGAAACGTTCAGCTGTCGCTTCATGTAGTTCTTTAATGTCATCTAAAAGTTCAAGAGAGTCAATAAAACTTTGTAAGTTTTCAGCCTTTCCATCAAAATCGTGAACAAGCCTTGAGGCTGAGCTCAGAAATTCAAGAGGTGTTTGTGGCATATTGTTTTCCTTTGGTTTTTTTTCGATATCAATGGGAAGCTGTTCTTCTTCTTCAAGTCCTAAATCTGCTTCTTCTTCCATAGGTTTAAATTCTTAAGTGGCTGGGCTCTCTAGTTGCTTAGGCAAGAATGCTATTATTTGATGTTTATTCGTAATATATTTCTAAGTTATTTCTAAAAAGTAAGAAAGTATCATTCGCCTGTAGTTCCTGTAGTGTATTGAATTCAGTTTAGTCTGCTCTTAATATTTCTCTAATTTTGTTAAAGTTCTCAAATGATATTTCTAAATGTTTTCCTACAGTTATTGATATAATTGGTATATTTTTGTTAAGGCATTTGTAAGACTTATAAAAATGTTCTTTGTGAGGTTTGATTTTATTTTGAATAATTGTCCAATCCATATATTATTTAGGAAAAAGTGGTTGAGAGAAAAAAATTTTGGAACTCTTTTTAGTTAGGCCTCAAGCCACTGTTTTGAAATTTTTGAACTATTTTTACTTTGACCTCTAATCACAGTGTAGAAATATTTTTTCAACTCATTTTAATTAGCCTGCTAACCACTGTGCGCTGATCATTTAGCTACGAATGCTTCTCAAGCTGGCAGCTCTGTTTAAAAGCTCTTTTTATACTCTGAACCGAGGGTACATAGAGTATATTAAGTTTGTGCAAAAGTATGCAACAGGGAGAAGGAGTCGTTTCCGACCCTATAAAGTATATATATTCTTGATCAGCATCAACAGCCGAGTCGATATAGCCATGTCCGTCACCGCCGTACCGCTAAGTTGCCGTTAGGCACTCTTATTTATTTTTGTTTTATTTTTGTTTTGTGTTATTGTTGTTGTTGCTTCACCACCGGGATTTGGGTGAGGAGTTCTTCCTCCCTGGCTCTCCGGTGTTCTGCTGCTCGGTGTGCAGGTTGGCGTGCCCGGTACTCCTCCAGGGTTAAAGGCTTTGGGCCAGCCTGTGGGCATGCAGCGATAGCCTCCTCTAGAGCGATTTTTTGGTCGCTCGTATCCTTATGCCGATTTGTGTTTGGTAGGATTTTTATATTTCTTATTTTTTTTTTTTTTGGTTTGCCGTGCTAAGGCAGGATCGCCATGTAGGAGGCGGTTTGAGGTGTTAACCTTGAGTGTTTATTAAGAGCGCAATGCCCCAGTATTTATACCAATCTGTTTACATTGATTCTTATGGACTAGGTATGCTTACATGTGTTAGAAGAGATCTTAATGCTAATCTTATGCTAGGCTTAATTACGGTACTTAGGAATATATCTTACTTGCTTTTACTTATATGGGCCAAAGCTTAGATAAGATGTTTGGCTTTAGAGTAGAGCTTTTGGCTTGAAGCTTTTAAGCTTAAGCTTTGATAATGAAGCTTGGTTAGTTAAATAGTGAGCTTTGTTCTAATGCATAGTGGCTGCCATAAGTTATCCTACAGCAGGGTTGCAAGCTGATTGGGTTTGCTCATGACCTGGCGCTGGTAGTTGTAGCAAAGGAAGTCGGACAGCTGGAGGCGGCTGCAAATGCGGCAACAAATCGAGTGGCCAGGTGGATAAAGGAAGCCCAGCTAGAACTTGCTGGTCAAAAAGGGAGTCAGTGCTCAGAAGATAGAATTCACGAACATAATGGTGGATAATGCTTTAGTGAAATCGAAGGAGTGCATAAAATACTTGGGAGTGATGCTGGACAACAGGCTTAGCTTTCGTCCCCACGTCAAATATGTAAGCAAAACAGGTTCAAAAGTGCAGACAGCCCTTTCTTGGATGCTACCCAACATAGGAGGACCCAGAGCTGGAAGACGAATACTACTGGCCAGAGTAGTTACCTCAGACTTGCTTTATGCCGCACCAATAAAGGCGTATGCGGCGGCGAGCAATAAGAGCGCGGTGCAATATGGCCACCAAGGCAAGGTGGACCCACCGGATGATTCCAAATTTGGATGATTAGGTAAGGAGGAGCAGAGGGAAATTAAACTTCCACGTAACTCAGTTTTTCACTGGACATGGAGGATATAGAGAATACCTACACAGGTTCAAGCACAAAGAGACTCCGAAATGTCCTACCTGCCCAACTCAGAATGAGAATCCGCAACACGTAATGTACCAATGTGTAAGGCACAGGCCCAGGTAAGAGCTCCTACCACCCATCGAGGACCGTATCAGCTACATGGTAGAGTCAGAAGCAAACTGGAAAACCATAAGCGAGATCGTTATAGACATCCAGAGCAATCTGAGAAGATGTGAACGCGAACGACGCGCAACGGAGAGTACTTAAATTAGGCAACCCATCCCAGCGAAGTAATACTTAACGGTGATCCCGCGGGGAATGAGGTGTGCAGTTATGAGGGGGTCTGTTTAGCACGTAGGCACCAACGTGGTTGGTGAATCGTGCATGCTGCTGGTACGGGCCAGCAGTATCTTTAGAAGATTTTCATCCCCCCATGGCAATCCCATGGAAAAAAAAACGCGGCCTCCTGCCTGCATGCAGTGGCCGCCCACTGCTCCAAGAATCAAAATTATTTCGTGTATAACTTTGGTGTTTTAGCTATGGCCTAGGATAATATATATTAAGCCACGAGGTTCTAACCTTGAAATTGTGGCTGTGACAGTTTTTTGCTGTTTAAGGGGGAGAGGGGATATTTTCAAAATCTGAAACAAATTTGATGTGGGTACGGTATACACCTACGTGCATGCAAAAATTTGTGTCTCTATCTCTTATAGTCTCTGAGATCGACGCGTTCATACAGACAGACGGACAGATGGACATGGCTATATCGACTCGGCTGTTGATGCTGATCAAGAATATACATACTTTATAGGGTCGGAGAAGCTTTCTTTTGGCTGTTCCATACATTTGCACAACTTCATGATCCCTTTTCCCATTTTTAATGGGAACAGGGTATAAAAACAGATAATAAACAAATGAATATTACAACTAAGTCCATTTATTTAAATTAAAACTTATAAGTAGAATAAATAAAAAGTAGACCTTACAGTTCTTAGTGAGGCCGGGTGGTTTTTCTGCGTACCATTAGAAATCCAAGAGAATCTTTGACGTTTTGGCAAATGCCAATAGTTGTTTGGGAGACTCCTTGCCGCCTCTTCAAGAGAGGTGAGACTTGGGGAGTGCAGGTGTCTTAATCTTGTCTTAGCGATCGCTGGGCAGCTGCAGATGAGGTGTTCCAGAGTTTCGACGACTCCAGGTTCCTTACATTTCCTGCAGATGTCCGTTGTCGTGATGCCTAGCTATTTCGCGTGAGCAGCTGATAGGCAGTGACCCGTTAGTATGCCTATAAGCAGTCCACAGTCTCTTCTTTGAAGCTGTAGCATAGAGTGCGTGAGTTTTTTGTCTTGCACATTATTTTTGAGATTCTGCAGCCGGTTGTGTTCTCCCACTTTTCCTCTGCTTCTTGCTCCGCTTTCTCTTCCATCTACTCTATATATAAAACAGTTTGTCCTGACTGACTGATTCACTGATTCACTGACTGACTGATTGACAATCAACGCAGAGCGCAAACGGTAAGAGATAGAAGGCTGAAATTTGGACAGGAGTTTCCATTAGTGGTAAAAGTGCGAAATAAGACGGGGTTTTGGAAAATTCCTACCGGAAAAGTCGGAAAAGCGTTGGAAAAGTTTGTATGGGAAAAATTTTGTTTTTTATCCAATTGACATGAAATTGTAAGCGTAGTACGCGAAATAATT
This sequence comes from Lordiphosa magnipectinata, assembly GCA_037044535.1. NCBI lineage: Eukaryota > Metazoa > Arthropoda > Insecta > Diptera > Drosophilidae > Lordiphosa > Lordiphosa magnipectinata. The sequence continues at coordinate 248,743 of JBAMBO010002647.1, read as the reverse complement.
CGACACGTGTTTTCCCGATTTTGGAAAATCCGTCCAGGAGGAAAATGGCCGTTAAATTCTGCATGCAAAAAACTATTTTTCATCCGATTGACTTGAAACGATAACGATAATGATAATGATAATGATAACGATAACGATAACGATAACGATAACGATAACGATAACGATAACGATAACGATAACGATAACGATAACGATAACGATAACGATAACGATAACGATAACGATAACGATAACGATAACGATAACGATAACGATAACGATAACGATAACGATAACGATAACGATAACGATAACGATAACGATAACGATAACGATAACGATAACGATAACGATAACGATAACGATAACGATAACGATAACGATAACGATAACGATAACGATAACGATAACGATAACGATAACGATAACGATAACGATAACGATAACGATAACGATAACGATAACGATAACGATAACGATAACGATAACGATAACGATAACGATAACGATAACGATAACGATAACGATAACGATAACGATAACGATAACGATAACGATAACGATAACGATAACGATAACGATAACGATAACGATAACGATAACGATAACGATAACGATAACGATAACGATAACGATAACGATAACGATAACGATAACGATAACGATAACGATAACGATAACGATAACGATAACGATAACGATAACGATAACGATAACGATAACGATAACGATAACGATAACGATAACGATAACGATAACGATAACGATAACGATAACGATAACGATAACGATAACGATAACGATAACGATAACGATAACGATAACGATAACGATAACGATAACGATAACGATAACGATAACGATAACGATAACGATAACGATAACGATAACGATAACGATAACGATAACGATAACGATAACGATAACGATAACGATAACGATAACGATAACGATAACGATAACGATAACGATAACGATAACGATAACGATAACGATAACGATAACGATAACGATAACGATAACGATAACGATAACGATAACGATAACGATAACGATAACGATAACGATAACGATAACGATAACGATAACGATAACGATAACGATAACGATAACGATAACGATAACGATAACGATAACGATAACGATAACGATAACGATAACGATAACGATAGCGATAACGATAACGATAACGGGTAGGTTGCAGTAAATGAATTTAATATTTAATATCATTTAATATTAAAATTTGCGTTTTAATAATTGTTCGCCAACCCATCCAAATGTTGCCAAACCAACTCGTCACTCTACCTCAGCTGGCGCCGTTTACTTATGGTGGCGCCCTCTGTGTGCCAACAGGGGTACCAACAAAGGCCAAGGGCTGCCAATTTATATTTCATGACTGGCGCCAACATATTTATAAATTTTTTATTTTTTTATTGGTGAATATGACTTTAATTTGAAATATAATTTTAAAATGCGTCATAAAATATAAATATATAACACAATCAAAAAATTTAAATGTCCGTCAAAATAGCGTCGAAAAGTTAGCGTCGATTTTGGGAACGGTGGAGTTTGGAACACGAAGACATTTTTTGTTTTTATATTTTGTAACAAACCTAATTCTGCCGGCTCACGCTCAGGGCAGTCGCGGGTCGCTCCAACAAATTTATCGCTACTTTTGCTTATCGCTACGCCTTCCAGATCGGTTTGCCAATGGCTATGCCTTAACTCGACCTCTCCGTTGTGTTTCTGGCTCCTTGTTCAGACCCCGCAGGCACCACGATCCGCCTGGACACGCTTGCTAACTCGCAAAGCTCGCCGGCTCTCGTTTTACCGCACCGCAGCGGTTCTTGTTAGCGCAAGGCGACTGACAGGAGGCGGAAATGTCCACCTCTCTCTGGCCCCCGATTCGCCTGGACACGCTTGCTAAATTCGCAAAACTCGCCGGCCCTCGTTGCTTTCCGCACAGTTTTAGGACTGAACCCCTTTTTAGCTCGCACTCACTCGACCTTTTCTCCCGCGACGATCCGTAAGTTCGCTCAAAAGCTCAAGCTTTTGCACTTAAAAAGTTCAGCCCTAAGCTTAAGCATTACCACCAGAAAGATGAAAGCACTCATTGCTTGTCTATTTTTGCTTTCATTGCTTTTAGCAGTTCCCAACTGATCTAAGCAACGATTGTATGGAGAGGCAGTTGGCAATCATGCTTTCTTCAGCAAAAAGCCTACTGAAGAGTCGTTAGGGATAACGATGAAACAGTTCTGTATAGGCAACCAGCTCTTTTTGGTGGTAGAATGCGTAAGTTGTTTACAAGTTGTGAACAAACGCAACTTTTTCGGACCTAGAGCCAGCCAACTCACAATAGTTAATTTTTTTAACTAAAGTTCAATTTTCGAACTATAGTTCATTATTTGAACTATAGTTCATTTTTTTAACTATAGTTCGTTTGAGCTATAGTTTATTATTTTTACTATTAATGCAAATGTTAACGCTGCATACACACTGTTTAACACATGAGACACAGGCATGGTTTCGATGGATTTGTTGATTTCGCGTGCGCGTAAAGTCAGGGCTTCGGTGAAACCGGGCTGGGCCACTTGCTCACGCAGTTGCTCGGTCAGTTTGTTGAGCGGAAACTGTTTTGCTATCTGCATAAATGCTGTCAGGGATTTTTTAATGTTGTTATAGCCAATATCAATACCTATGTTATCATAGATATCGCAGGCATGGATCACATCATGTCGTGTTGGAGGAATCTTTAAATCAGAGAGTTTCCCTTTACCCGTGTAAAGAACATTCAAGTTAACATGTCAGCCAGCTTGGAAGCTGGCTCATTTATCTACTCAATATAAAAAACAGTTTGTCCTGACTGACTGACTGAATAGAATAGATAGAACGCTGAAATTTGGACAGGAGTTTCCATTAGTGGTGAAAGTGCGTACTAAAACGGGGTTTTGGAAAATTCCAACCGGAAAAAGCGTCGGAAAAGTTTGTATGGGAAAAATTTAGTTTTTCATCCGATTGACTTGAAATTTGGTTCGTAAGCATAGTACGCTAAATAATTTGACAAGTGTTTTCCCGATTTTGGAAAATCCGCCCAGGAGGAAAATGGACGGAAAATTCTGCATGCAAAAAACTATTTTTCATCCGATTGACTTGAAACTCAGTTTGTAAGGATAGATTACGAAATAATTTGAAATGTGATTTTCCAATGTCGGAAAATCCGCCCCCAGGTGTGAAAATGCCCGGTAAATTCAGTAGCCAAAACCTTTTTTTCATCCGATTGGCTTGAAACTCGGTTTGTAAGGATAGAATTCGAAATAATTTGAAATATGATTTTCCAATGTCGAAAAGTCCGCCCACAGCACTAATAGTTTCTTTTTTCGCTTTTTTTTTGGCATTGTTGCGTCGCTAACTCTTATAGTAGCCCTTGACCCGTGTTACTATGCCCCTGTCTATTTTCGAAGATCAACCGTTATGTACGCTTTGTAGTCTTGCTTGCATGCGTACGCAACGGTCAGCTTCTAAGCCGTTGTTTTGCCTGGCTTTAGTAAAGAATTTTCTGGCAAGCGGTGTGGATGTGCATAAAAGGCAGAGGCGAGGAAAGCACAAATGTAAGACAATTGAAAAGCAAATTATGTAATATAGAGAACTAAGACATGTAAATAAAGATTTCAGCTCTTCGTCAGCACACATTTGAATTAACCCACAAATCAAGCCTTTGTGTTGGGCAGCGGACTGTGGGGGAGCTCGAAGTCGGTGCTACTTTTCTGGTTTGAAGCCTCTGGCACGCATCGCGAACCAACATCCTGAAATATTTATTTCCAACCAGAAAAATATATTTTCCTGGCTGCGCGACCTGTAATATGTTTTCAACTCCCAAATCAGAGTGGATGCAAGAGCGGCAGTACGTGAACAACGAACCGGCTTGCAGGGAACAAAGAAGAGATCGTGTGCAAATATTTCATCAGCCAAAAGACTTTTTCCTGCTTTATGAGGACTTCTTCCACGGTGAAAACTAGCCAGTAGCACGTGGACAACGAGCTGGCTAACCAAGTGAGAAGCGAGAGCGAGAGGAAGAAGAAGCGCGGTAGCACGTGAACAACGAACCGGCTGGCTGAACTAGTGTGTGGGGTTGAATATAACCTCAAACGTTACGTAATCTGTGTGAGGTCATCAGGCCGTATAGAGGACCTAACCTCAATTGTTGCGTAACTCTGTCGCGAGTTTGGGACAAGGTGTCGAGCCCAACCAAGGATGTGACTGATTTGGAGTCCAGCATAGGACAATCAGTGAGATCAATGGTGTCACAATTGGATTCAAGGCAACCTAATGGGCAAATCAGCTCGACGCCTGAGGCCCAGAATGACAAGGCCGCAGGTGACAGTGGAGCTACAAATCAAAGGCTGTTTGATGGAACATTTTTTAATCGCACAGGAATTGATAGTGTGATTGGGAAATTGTCAGTGCCTGACCCAACGCCATGGGGCACTCAACAGACAGCTTTAGTGACATCGGAAAGAGTAAGCCAGCCATTTCTAGCGAATACGGCTGTATTTAACCGCATGACGCCGGCATATGGCAGTGTATATACAAGCACAAATGCAGCGCTGCCAACACTTATGGCTCCCTCCATGTCGCAGGGACAAAGTACTGGGGCACAGCATTTGGACAAGGAGCAAAGGAATGCCGCATTATCTTCAGCTCATATAGCAGCGCGCCATGTGCTGAGCAGAGATCTACCTATTTTCTATGGAAAGCCTGAAGAGAGGCTGCTCTTTATCAGTAATTATGAGCAGTCCACTGAACGATGCGGATTCAGCAACGAGGAGAACCTCATCCGGCTTCAGAGGTGTCTCAAAGGACCAGCGATGGACGCTGTGCGAGGCAAGCTGATGTGTCCGGCTACAGTTTCTTATGCCATAAGGCACCCTGAGGATGCTGTATGGACGTTCCGAAATTGTATATTCCAGACTGCAGCGGAAGCTAAGAGAAGAGCCATCCATACGCCTAAATGATTTGGATTCGGTTATTCGCTTTGCTCTTGCCGTGCAAAACTACTGCGCAACGATGGCTGCGATTGGGCTCAACGAGTACTTGCATGATCCTACGCTATTAAGTGATCTTGTAGAGATGCCGAGTGACCTAAAATTGGATTGGGGAAGATATCGGCTGACTCCAGGTGGAGGCGCTGCCAATTTATGCATGTTTGATAATTGGCTGTTTGGCGTCGCAATGTGTGCTTCTATGGTGACACCATATACTCCTCAAATAGAAGATGGTCCCAAAGGAGCGAAGAAGACGACTAAGGAACGAGTTTTTGTGCATAATGAAATGCAAAGCCATGGATCACAGGAGCTAAAGAAAACTTCGTGCCCAAAGTGTAATGGAAACCACCAGCTGGCAGCCTGCCGCGACTTTCTGGAGATGAGCAGTAGCCAGAGGTGGGATTTGGTGAGAAACGAGAGACTTTGCTTCTACTGTTTCAGGCAACACATAGTCCGAAATTGTAAAGCAAAGAAGAACTGTGGCGTCGATGATTGCAAAATGGTGCACCACGTTTTGCTGCACGCTGCTGCTTCAAATTGCAAAGGACAGCCGAGTCAGCGCGCAGTAGTGGAAAAATCTAACCTTGTGCAGCCCTCAGTTTTGTTTCATGGTAAAGAAGCAACTAAGGCATTGTTTCGATACGTTCCAGTTAAGCTCTATGGGAGGAGGTGCATCAGAAATACGTATGCGCTAATAGATGAATGCGCAGCGTGCACCCTAATAGAACGAGCGTTAACTGATGAGTTGGAACTGGATGGCCCCATCCAGGAACTTTGTTTGAGATGGACTGGCGAGGTTACTCAGACAGAACGTGCCTCCAAGTCGGTAAGTGTTGGAATATCGGCGAGAAGCCCAGATGCAGCACGGTACGAGCTTAAAGGCGTGCGCACAGTTGAACACTTGGAATTGCCCATTCAATCCGTGAGCAAAGACTTACTGTGCTCACGCAGTCACCTTCAGTCCATACCAACCTTGCCTTACGAAAGTGCTAAGGCGCGAATCATAATTGGACTGGATAACATAAAAATGAGCGTGCCTTTAGAGCTGCGGGAGGCCGATGGAGATGACGTCATTGCCGTGCGCTGCAGACTTGGATGGTCTGTGTATGGCCGTCACTGCGCCGGTGATATGTCTTCAAGTCGCTTGTTGAATGTGTGTGAATGCAACGATCCAAGTAGTTTGCGACAACTGGATGAATCCATGAAGGAGTACTTCACACTGGAGTCCCTTGGCGTCAGCGTTGCGACCAAGCCCTTAAGGTCAAAGGAGGATGAGCGCGCAACGCAAATCATGGACGCGACGACAAGCTATAGCCCAACTGAGAAACGTGGGCAGACAGGCTTGTTGTGGAGATTCGACAAAATTCAGTTGCCAGATTCGTACACAATGGCATTAAAGCCTCAAGTGCTTGGAGACGAAGATGTCAAAAGATGCAGATCTGAAGATGTTTCTGACGAATACAATTCGGAGCTACAAGGAGAAAGGCTATATCCGCAAGCTGGAAGAAAGTGAGAGCCCATCTAGTATAAATTTATGGTTTCTTCCTATTTTCACAGTTACCAACCCGAATAAAAAGAAGACGAGACTGGTCTGGGACGCGGCTGCCAAAGTTGATGGCATGTCGCTGAACGATGTACTGCTTAAGGGCCCAGACGTATTGGCTTCGCTAATGGGCGTCCTCATTCGATTCAAAGAACGTCCGATCGCTGTAGCTGGTGATATACGTGAGATGTTTCACCAGGTAACAGTACGACCAGAGGATCAGGCAGCGCAAAGGTTTCTATGGCGCGACGGTGACCCCTCACAAGCCCCAGAGACGTACGTCATGATGGTCATGACTTTCGGAGCGTCCTGCTCTCCTGCATTGGCCAACTATATAAAAAATCGCAATGCGGAGCGATTTCGCGAAGAGCAGCCACAGGCCGTGGTAGCTATTTACAAGAACACGTTCGTCGATGACTGGTTGCAATCTGTCGACTCCGAAGGTGAGATGATCATGCTGGCAACTACAGTGAGGAGAATCCACGCCGATGGTGGGTTTGACATGCGCAGCTGGACATCCAACTCCATGCGCGTACTGCGAGCCCTTAAAGACGAACCAGATGCCCCTCCCAGGCGCATTGCTTTATCAGATGAGGCCCAAGAGAAAGTACTAGGCATGTGGTGGTTGCCTGGTAAAGACGTGCTTACGTATGACGTCAAACCCGAGCTGATTGAGAAGGCCTCTGCGACTAGGCCTACAAAAGGTGCTGAGTGTAGTGATGTCGATTTTCGACCCACAGTAGTGTGCCGACGACATGAGAAAAGGTGTGTTATTCACATGCCTCACAACACGAGCTGTACATTTGGAGATTGCTGTTACGCTCTCAACGGACTCCTTCCTGTGCGTCATGAAGGCGTTTGTAGCACGAAGAGGAGTGCCGCGCCGAATGGTCTCAGACAATGGCACCAACATTAGAGGTGCCAGCCGAGTATTGCAGGATCACATTGAGCGATTATCCACAACAGCTGTGGAACAGCAATATCCAACTCTGAGTTTCAGCTTTAACCCACCTGGCGCGCCGCATATGGGCGGCGCATGGGAGCGCCTAGTGCGCTCAACTAAATCTATACTTTCAGAAATCCTACCAGCTGAGGGTCTGCGAGAGGAAGTGCTTCGTGTCGCATTTGCTGATGTCGAGCAAATCTTGAATTCCCGTCCATTGACCTATGTTCCACTTGTAGATGGCGAGGCGGAGGCGCTGACCCCGAACCATTTTCTGACTGGCAGATCAAGCGGACTGCGTGAAAGCGGCTCATTGGATCAATCTGGAGCTCGATTGTCGAAACAGTATCGGATCGCCAGCCAACTAGCTGACCGCTTTTGGAAGAGGTGGGTGCGGGAGTATCTTCCCACACTTACAAGGCGCACGAAATGGTTCCAGTCACCGCCCAATCCGATAGATGTAGATGACCTGGTGATCATCGTGGACGAGAACGCCAAGCGCAATTCCTGGCCTAAAGGCAGAGTGATAGATGTTCACCGAGGAAAGGATGGCCATGTGCGCAGTGCTGTTGTGCGCACAGCTGAGGGGCTTGTCACACGCCCAGCAGTGAAGTTGGCCAAACTGGATTTTATAGAAGGTAACCCACCACGCAGTAGAGCTGGTGAATTACCAGGGGGGGAATGTTGCGTCGCTAACTCTTATAGTAGCCCCGCGCCTGAATGTTGAATCCCTTGACCCGTGTTACTACGCCCCTGTCTATTTTCGAAGATCAACCGTTATGTACGCTTTGTAGTTTTGTAGTCTTGCTCGCATGCATACGCAACGGTCAGCTTCCAAATCGTTGCTTTGCCTGGCTTTAGTAAAGAATTTTCTGGCAAGCGGTGTGGATGTGCATAAAATGCAGAGGCGAGGAAAGTACAAATGTAAGACAATTGAACAGCAAATTATGTAATATAGAGAACTAAGACATGTAAATAAAGATTTCAGCTCTTCGTCAGCACACATTTGAATTAACACACAAATCAAGCCTTTGTGTTGGGCAGCGGACTGTGGGGGAGCTCGAAGTCGGTGCTACTTTTCTGGTTTAAAGCCTCTGGCACGCATCGCGAACCAACAGGCATTAACTCAAAAAAAATGTTGTTCTGTTTTTTAAAATAACCTTTATTTTTATAATATCCCAATTAAATAAAAAATCAAACGGTAACATTTTTTACGTGGAGTAGAACTCTCAAGGCACTCCGAGGTGCTCAGGCTTTTGAATGTGGAGTTACTAACTGAAGTGTCCAGAATAACATGCAACTAAATTTATTTGCTTTAATTTGCTTTTTCTCGAAAAAATCGCCTTTTTCCGTTTAAAAATGCACAGCTGCTAGACATTTTTGTCAGCCACAAACGCGCAGAGGCCGCAGTCAAACACCATATACTGGAAAAAAATTGGCGAAAACCACCTAAGTAAAACCACCGAAACACAAGTACATAAATTAAAATTTGTTAACATTAATAAATTTGTTATAAATTGCTAAAATTGAGAAGCTCGCCCTTGAACCTTTGGTCTGCTGTTTAGGACCAAATTTTTTTTAATAAATTTGGCCCAAATTGTTAATTTTACATGTTCTTATCTATATCCAATTGTTTCGGTCAGTACAATTGCACACAACCGATCAAATCTATGAAAAAACATATTTATTTTGAATTTTCCAAATAATTTTAGATACCATGTTCGGGGAAGGGGATGTAGGCGTGGTCGAATCATAAAATTATCAAAAACCGAAATTCTATTTTAATTTATATAGCTTATGTGCAAAAATTTAATTTCCTATCTTTCAATTTGAAGTTGATGCCAAAAAAACGAAAAAAAAACCCATAGTGCACAGGGTGAGAAAATGCCCGTAAAATTCAGCATGCAAAAACTATTTTTCATCCGATTGGCTTGAAACTCGGTTTGTAAGGACAGAATACGAAATGATTTGAAATGTGATTTTCCAATCTCGGAGAATCCGCCCCCAGTTGTGAAAATGCCCAGAAAATTCTGTAGGCAAAAAATTATCTTTCATCCGATGGGCTTAAACTCGGTTTGCAAGGATAGAACACGAAACAGGAAAATTCTGAATGCAAATAACTGTTTTTCATCCGATTGACTTGAAACTCGGTTTGTAGTGGCTAAATTTGAATTATTTTGTGATTTCATTTTCCGATGTTGGAAAATCTGCTCCCAGGTTGTGAAAATGTCCGGAAAATTCTTCATGCAATAAACTATTTTTCATCCGATTGACTTGAAGCTCAGTTTATAAGGATTGAATACAAAATTATTAGTGAATTCTGTTTCCGATTTTGGAAAATCCGCACCCAGGGTGTGAAAATGACAGGAAACTTCAGCATGCAAAACACTATTTTTCATCCGATTGACTTTTAACTAGGTTTGTAAGGGTAGAATTCGAATTCATTTGTGATTTCATTATCCGATGTTGGAAAATCCGCTCCCAGGAAATACCCGCAAAATTCTGAATTCAAAAACTTATCTTTCACCCAATTGACAAACTCTGTTTGTTAGGATAAATTTCGAATTCATTTGTGATCATCATTTTCTGATGTCGAAAAATCCGCGCCAGGTTGCGAAAATGCCTGGAAAACTCTTTATAGAAATAACTAATTTTCACCCGATTTAGTTGAAACTAGGTTTGTAAAGGATTAGTAATGTGAAAACATCAATAGTGGGCGCCATCGATAGTTTGTACATCGATAGTGGGCGCCATCGATAGTTTGAGCATCGATAGTATTCCACTAATATCGATAGTACAATCAAAAAATTTGAATCAAAAATTTGTCCATCATCCTTCTCCCGAACTTCTGCCAACACCAACAATCTAAATTAACGTGTAATCAAATATAATATATACTTATTTAATTTAAACCTTCAAATTTTTTGCCGGCTCTAGGTCTCGCTATGTTGGTACATAACTTTAAAACAGGAACACACCACACCACAAAGGAGGTTAGTTGACCGAACAGCTGTTTCAATGGTATCTCTACCATATCATCAGCGGTCTTCACCTGGTACCACAATCAGAAAACAACTCCCTCCTCATGCCTGAGATGCCATAATCGCTTGGGAACTCCAATGCGATTCAACAGCAAAATCCAGACACAACGAGCCAGAGCCGCGCTGTCTGTGGCCTTTGTACGTGTGTGTGTCCCCCAATGGTCTTACAATGTTAGTGAGAGAGATTTCCTCCCCACTGCTAACACAGCTGCTGTTGAATCGCATTGGAGTTCCCAAGCGATTATGGCATCTCAGGCATGAGGAGGGAGTTGTTTTCTGATTGTGGTACCAGGTGAAGACCGCTGATGATATGGTAGAGATACCATTGAAACAGCTGTTCGGTCAACTAACCTCCTTTGTGGTGTGGTGTGTCCCTGTTTTAAAGTTATGTACCAACATAGCGAGACCTAGAGCCAAAAAAAAAATTTAAAGGTTTTAATTAACATAAAGGTCGTTAAAACATACATGCATGTATAAAACGCTAGGCACGGCGTTGTTGTTGAAACTAAAAATAGTTTCGTTTATAGCAACAAAAACCCCTGTTTGAATGCAATTCTGCACTCAGACTTATTGGTCACTGTGCTAGCAGTGGGGAGGAAATCTCTCTTGAATCTCTCTCCCGGTTGAGGATCGGCTCCTCCTCGGTGGGGTGCTTCTCTTCCGGGGTTGGATTCGCGTTGTCGGCCTCCTCTTCGTCTGAAATGACGATGACGTCCGGATCGAGACGCTGCGGTTGACGCCGGCGCTGCCAAGCGGCTTCCGCCTCCAACTCTTCTGGCCTCAGGCCCAAGGGCGACAAGGACCTTTCGCAGGCTGTTGGCACTGGGTTAGCTACACCGCTCGACACCGCCGCTTCATCCATGTCACTGCACACCGACGTGTCACGAGACGTGTGCGAAGACGCGCGACTTGTCGTCGGCTCTTCCACCGACCATGGCTGCGTGGTAGCGGTTGATGCGGTGGACGGAATGGACGACGTTTCAAGGTCCAGCACGTCATCCCGCCTGGACACCAGCAACCGTCGTCTCGGTTTCCTCACTTTTCCTCTGTGGTGAGTACTCGGTGATGCTACTCGAGCATTCGTTTTCTGTCCACAAAATGGCAACCGCCTTCGGATGCCAACTCCATTTTTCCGCCTTAGTCGCTCGACTAGGCTGACTGGAGTGGTGGCTCCGCGCGGCCCAACTCCCCTTACGCTCGCCTCAGCTATATCGCTGGTCCGGCGGCTGGGATCGGCTGGCTGCCTCCTCGCAACTTGATCCGCCACCTTACTCGTATGTCCGTTCTCCATGACTTTTCTTTTCTCTGTGTCGAATATATTTTTGGCCACGTGCCCATGAACTGCCGCTGAGCCGTTGCTGGCACCGTTGTTTTGCAGCTCAGCTCTGCACAACCCATGGCGGAGCTCAGGATTAACGGCGTTGTCGCCTTCTGCTATCTCGCTCGCACCTGTGGCTGCTAAAGTTCCCCTTCTGATGCATTTAAGCTGGCTATTTTCGACGCTTCTTAACCCTAGGTTGGCCATCGGCTTCTTTTTGAGCATTTTTTTTTGTATGACGCTATTTTTTCTTGTATTTTGGTCAAGTTAAATGGGCTTAATTATTTACCCCAACGTTTCTTTCCCTTTTTTTTTTCGTATTAATTTTTTTTTTGGTTTATTTTCTTATTATTAATTTTTTTTTTTTTACATTTCTTTCCCACTCTTTTTTTTTCCTATTTTCTATTTACATTATTCTGGGTTTTCTCTTGTTGTTCTTTTTTTTTTTTTCATTTTAATAATATTTTTCGAATAATTTTTTTCTTTTGGTTTCCCCTTTTATCCTCTTTTTCTTCGTTCGTCTACCCTTCCTCGTTCCTCAAAGACTGATCCTGGCTGCCTGAACTGCCCTTTTCATCCTGCGAGCCGTAATGTGGTTTCAGTCCGCTTATGTGAGCTGTTCGGGTGCGTCGACTGCAAGGCTCACGCAGTTTGCAAATTACAGGCGAGGTAAGCCCGACCACTTTAAATGGTCCTCCATACCTCAGTGCCAGTTTTGCCGCGAAGCCTTCTGCCGCCTTTGATAAGTGGTGCTCCTTAGACCAGACCCACTCACCTATTGCGGGTTTACAGGCCCGTCGTCGCAAATTATAGTGACGGGCCTGATCCGGTGCAGCGAGCTCCAGATTCCGACGCACAAGCTCAAAGATTTCTTTTAGCTTGTCGGCGTTTTGTGCGGGATTCTGCGCTGCTTGCCCCGTACCCAAGGCTGTTTCATCGTACAGTGCTTGTGGTAGTCTGGGCTCCCGTCCTTGTATAACAAATGCTGGGGTGTATCCAGTGGACTCGACCACTCTGGTGTTAATAGCCAGCATTATTTCGGGCAAGGCCTCATCCCACATTCTTTGATCCTGCCCCGAAAACTGTGCCACCATAGTCTTCACAGTTATATTAACCCTTTCGGTGGGATTTTCCTGTGGGGTGTACGGAGCTGTGTACTGGTGACGCACTCCCAACTTTTCGACAAATTTCGTGAATATTTTGCTCGTGAATTGGGCGCCATTGTCTGTGATAAGCATGTTTGGTACCCCAAACCGAGCGACTATTCTTTCTCGAACAGCCTTTTGTAAAGCTGTGGCCGTGGCTTTCCGTAAAGCCACCAACTCAGTCCATTTTGAAAATCTATCTATCATAACCAGTAACATTGTGTTTCCATGCTTCGACCTTGGCAATGGACCCACAAAATCGGCACAGATGGTAGCCCAGGGCTCATCTGGGATTTGTGTCAGCATTTTTCCTGCTACTTGCAGTTGGCTGGATTTGTATTTTTGGCAAATGACGCACTTGCTTACATACGCTCTAACATCTCGATGCAACCCAGGCCAATAATACCTTGATGCCACTCGAGCAATTGTTTTCCGGCTTCCCGTATGCCCCGCTGTGGTTTCATCGTGGTTTTCTTTTAAGACTCTATTTCGGTGGCTTATTGGTAAGCACAGCTTCCACGCCACCACATCCTCATGCCCTGCGCGATGCGGAATATGCCGAACACATTAATTCCCTCGACCATGTAGTCGGCGAATTTTTCTGGTTTTGTTTTTACGTTTTCCCTCAGCTGTTGAATCCAAGTATCGCCTCCGTTTGGATGGCCTTGCGATTCTTGAGCCGCAGAGAGTTGTCGACAAGTTTCCTCCCGCATTGGTTGGCGTGAAAGTGCGTCGGCCACCACATTTAGTTGCCCTTTTCGATATTTTACTTCAAAGTCGTATTGTTGTAGTTCCAAAGCCCACCTTGCTATTCTTCCGGCCGGACTCTCAATATTATTCAACCATTTTAATGCCATGTGGTCGGTAACGACGGTAAAATGGTACCCTTCCAAATATGGTCTAAGTTTTCTTGTGGCCCACACGATCGCCAAACATTCCTTTTCAGTAGCTGAATAATTTCTCTCAGCTCCGTTCAAGGTTCTGCTGGCGTGATGAGATGACCCTTTCACCCTTTTCGCCTATTTGCGTCAGAATGGCCCCGACTCCATAATCGCTGGCATCAGTTTGCAAAATGAACGGTCGTTCGAAATCGGGACAGGCGAGAACCTGATCAGAGGTGGGTTTTTCTTTCACCTTTTCGAATGCAATTTGTCTTTCTGGTGTCCAATCCCACTTCGTGCCTTTCTTTAACAATGCACTCAGCGGGTGCACTAGTGTCGCAAAACCTGCTACGTTTTCCAATCGTTTATACCACGACGCCACTCCCAAGTATTGCCGAAGTTCCTTGACATTTGTTGAAGGTTTTAGCTCCGCTATTGCCCCAACCTTGTCGGGATCGGTGCGAATACCCTGATCCGTCACCAAATGACCCAAATATTTAAGTTCTGTTTTAAAGAACTCGCATTTTTCGGGATTTATCCTAAGATTTGCCGCCTGAAGTCGCCGAAATATCTCTTTAAGGTTGGCTATGTGCTCTTCTAGCGTCTTGCCTATAACGATAATGTCGTCTAAGTACGCAAACGCTTTCGGCATCATTTCCGGCCCTATAACCTTGTCTAATGCGCTTTGAAACGTGGCTGGAGCCGAAGTTAGACCAAATGGCATTATTCGCCATTGAAATAGTCCCTTGCCGGGCACTGTAAATGCCGTTAAGGCTCGGCTCTCTACCTCCATAGGAATTTGCCAATACCTATCCTTTAAATCCAAGCTGCTAATGAATCTAGCCTCTCGTAACTGATCCAAAATGTGGTTTATTCTTGGCAAGGGGTACGCGTCCTAGATCGTCTTTTCATTCATGTCCCTAAAATCCATGCACAGTCTCCATTTCCCCGTTTTCTTCTTCACCATTACGATTGGAGCACTATGTGGGCTATTTGATGGCTCTATGCAACCTTTATCCAGCAATTCATCGACTTGTGCATTAATATCTGTTTGCATCTTTGGATTTTTCGGGAAATATCTTTGTTTTACTGGCTTGTCGTCCTTTACTACTATACGATGTTCAGCCACTGTTGATGTTCCCGACATGCCTGCGAAAACCGCTAATTCCTTCTTTAAAAACTCCTCAATCATTTCCTTTTCTGCATTGGAATTTACCCCTGTATTTGTTCCTTCGTTTTCCGTTTCTACTGCGACCGTTAGTTTTTCTTCTAACCATCCGTTTCTCCTGACCCGCTGTGGTATTTTTAATACGTGTCCTCCGCACGCCAGTTCCACTCCCATTCCAACTAAAAAATCCCACCCTAATACCAGTTCGTCTATGATTCCTGGCATTATTAGAAGGGATAGTCGTTTCCGTTTGTTACCAAAGGCTATTTTGACCTCGAGCGATTCGCAAATGTCGCTTCTTCGACCATCTGCTAATTTCACTTGTTTCCATTAATTTTCCTGCCTTTCCCAATACTTGTGCTAACGACTGGCTGATGAAGCACGTCGTAGCCCCCGTGTCCACTGTAGCTTTGACGTCGTGCGCTCCTATTCGCACGGTTGCTGTCAACTGCTCTCCCTCATCTTTAAATTGACCGATTAACACTGAGGGGCTGATTGTGTCGACACCCGCTCGTCCCTCGCTTGCAGGGGTTGTCGATCGTTTCCCGAGCTTCTACAACAACTAAAGCTGCGCACAAAACAATATTTGCTGGTTTCTGCACTCTCTTGACCAATGTCCTAACTGTCCACAACGTCGGCAGGCTTGTGCTGGGTTTGTCACAAAAGTGTTCGCACTGTTTACATTCCTTGGCGCCGGTTGTGGCTCTGCCTGGCTCCCTTCCATACAACGCCAATGCTTCCACTCTCCCTGGCGAGAAATTTGTACCCGCGCCATTATTGTGTCGCCCCGGTCTGTTTTCGTCCCAAAACTTTTTCTTATCACTCTCTAGGGCCTCGAAATCATCCGCTGACTCCATTAATTTATCCAATGTGGAGCATTTGTATGGTCGGACAAACATTCGGAGCGCTGGCGTGCTGTTATCATGTATGATTTGGAATTGATCCGTTTGTTCCCACCGTAATGGACGCATTAACGTTTGCATCTCCACCACGTAGACTTTGAACGTCTCTCCTAATCTCAGTTTTCTTAGGTTAACTTCCTGTTTTAATTTTTCGAAGTAGTCTCGTGGAAGGAAATATCCTTGTAAACTGGTTACGTATGTATCCCAGGTAGTCCACTGCCTGTTATTCGCTATAAACCAGTTCAATGCCATTCCTTTCAGTAGTTCTGGCATTGCTCTGGGGATCGTGTCTTTGTCTAGCCCATATGTATTGGCCGACCATTCAACTCGTTCTAGAAAATCAAATGGTTTTCTTTTACCATCGAAACTAAATCTCCATTCGCGTACTTGTTTTGCCACTTTTGAGTATTCCACTGCGGTTGCCACTTGTTGTGTTTGCGAACCTGTACGTGCTGAACTGGTTTGAGCTGTCGGCGGATTTTCTTGTTGTTGCGTTTGGCCTTGCATAGAGGCCCTGCGCAGATCTGGAATGGACAACTCCGCCAGGTTTAACCCTCCCACTGCACCCAGTAAAGGTGGCTTTGGCGAATTCCTGCTGTGCCTTCGGCCCAAGTCCTCAATTTGAGGTCCTATTATGAGATCGGATTCCATTTTTTGAACCCAATCTCCAAAAACTTTCCTCATTTCCTCGACTGTTCCCTCCATTTCGACTCCGATTTCTTGTCCATATCTAACGAGTTCCTCTGTTTTGAGGTTATAAATCCTATAAATATATTCCAATACCAAAACCACGTTGGGCGCCAGTTGTAACGAACCTAATTCTGCCGGCTCACGCTCAGGGCAGTCGCGGGTCGCTCCAACAAATTTATATTGCGGAGTTGGTCTATGGAAATAATAACGCTGAAGGGTTTCGGTTTTTCATGCCTGTTTATTGGCCTTATAATTCTAATGGACAACGTGCTTAGCTCTAGCTGGCTTATCGCTACTTTTGCTTATCGCTACGGCCTTCCAGATCGGTTTGCCAATGGCTATGCCTTAAGTCGACCTCTCCGTTATGTTTATGGCTCCTTGTTCAGACCCCGCAGGCACCACGATCCGCCTGGACACGCTTACCAACTCGCAAAGCTCGCCGGCTCTCGTTTTACCGCACCGCAGCGGTTCTTGTTAGCGCAAGGCGACTGACAGGAGGCGGAAATGTCCACCCTTCTCTGGCCCCCGATCCGCCTGGACACGATCGCTAAATTCGCAAAACTCGCCGGCCCTCGTTGCTTTCCGCACAGTTTAAGGACTGAACCCCTTTTTAGCTCGCACTCACTCGGCCTTTTCTCCCGCGACGATCCGTGGTCTCCTGTTGGTTACTCTTCCCGATGTTTTCCTCGTCCTCCACTCGCGTTGGTGTTCGCACTCGCTTATATTCACGCACTGGGACTTCGCACTCGATTTAAATGTCTCGCACTCTGTAGGTTACTCGACTGACCGTCTTCTGAGCCGCGCGTCCTTTTATAACCCCGAGCCCAGCACTGCTTCGCATTGGTATGCCATTCGCTGCCAGGTCCCGTTGTTGCCATGCGCTGCCATGTCCCGTTGTTGCCATGCGCGGCCAGTGGAAATTTCCACTGGCGCCCTGGCGTGCTTCTGCTGGAGTGAGCGTGATCGCTCGTCTTGCTTTGCGCTGCTGTCTCCTTCTTCAGTCTTCCAACGGTTCTTTTTTCTTGTTTCAGCTTTGCGCTCTGCTGAGCGCTCCAACTGTACCTTTTATCCTCCTCTGCGCCTTGCCCCTCAGCTCCTGCAGCCCAATTCGCCGCGCCACTTTAACCCTCGGCAGCCCATCTTTTTGGCCACCGTTGACTACTCTAGGTGTAACATCCTACACTATATTCGCTACACTATAAACGCTTTTTTGAATGCTTCGCATTTCCAATTTAACGGGCACTTCTAAGTTCGCTCAAAAGCTCAAGCTTTTGCACTTAAAAAGTTCAGTCCTAAGCTTAAGCATTACCACCAGAAAGATGAAAGCACTCATTGCTTGTCTATTTTTGCTTTCATTGCTTTTAGCAGTTCCCAACTGATCTAAGCAATGATTGTATGGAGAGGCAGTTGGCAATCATGCTTTCTTCAGCAAAAAGCCTACTGAAGAGTCGTTGGGATAACGATGAAACAGTTCTGTATAGGCAACCAGCTCTTTTTGGTGGTACAATGCATAAGTTGTTTACAAGTTGTGAACAAACGCAACTTTTTCGGACCTAGAGCCAGCCAACTCACACTAATTAAACATTAGAAAGGCCGCCAAAATAAATTACAAATCTAGATATGAGACGGCACGCTCTCTTTTTTGTAAATGAAACTAACAAAAGTTTCAAGAAACAACGCAAAAAACGCTTTTTTGAATGCTTCGCATTTCAAATTTAACGGGCACTTCTAAGTTCGCTCAAAAGCTCAAGCTTTTGCACTTAAAAAGTTCAGCCCTAAGCTTAAGCATTACCACCAGAAAGATGAAAGCACTCATTGCTTGTCTATTTTTGCTTTCATTGCTTTTAGCAGTTCCCAACTGATCTAAGCAATGATTGTATGGAGAGGCAGTTGGCAATCATGCTTTCTTCAGCAAAAAGCCAACTGAAGAGTCGTTAGGGATAACGACGAAACAGTTCTGTATAGGCAACCAGCTCTTTTTGGTGGTACAATGCATAAGTTGTTTACAAGTTGTGAACAAAC
The DNA here is from genome assembly GCA_037044535.1 of Lordiphosa magnipectinata. Lineage (NCBI taxonomy): Eukaryota > Metazoa > Arthropoda > Insecta > Diptera > Drosophilidae > Lordiphosa > Lordiphosa magnipectinata. Next base: position 230,066 of record JBAMBO010002647.1, on the reverse strand, counting down.
GCAACTTTTTCGGACCTAGAGCCAGCCAACTCACACTAATTATACTTATTTAATTTAATTATTTAATTAGTTCCCAATCAAAACTTATATTTAACAACGCTGAGTTGTGAGGCTTTAAAAATAAAGTCCTCACAATTTATTCCTTAATAATTAACTTATTTTGGAATCTGTAAATGCAAAGTTGTTAAGAATTGAATAAACTATTGATTTAATTAACTTGTGGGACGATTTAAGGTTTGCAGGTATTAAAAAAATCGAGTTGAAAAATTAGCATTCTACGTTTTGGGTCATATCTCCACTTTCAGGAGATGTGCTCTAATAAGCTATATACCATTTTAAAGGATACACTTTCGAGAGTGTTTTAAAAAAAAATCATGAAAATCGTCTGAACAGTTTTTGAGAAAAGCTCTTCTATGTGGACCAACCTCTTGTTTTCCCCATACAAAATTATACAAAAAAATTACTTTTTTACATAAAGCCCTATAACTCCACTTTAAGGAGATCTGCTCAAATAGGACTTATACCATCATGAAGGACACATATTCAAGGGTATCTACATCAAATTTGATCCAAATCGTGTGAACCGTTTTTGAGCAAAACGCCTTTAAGTGGGGGTGCATTGGCTTGATATTTAAAAATTACAGGAAGGCCGCCACTTCATCAGTCGGAACCAGTCATGGAACCAGTTATAAAAACATTGCTTGTTAAGTTAAATTAAGTTAAATTAAGTTAAATTAAGTTAAATTAAGCTAAATTAAGCTAAATTAAGCTAAATTAAGTCTTTGTGAACAACAAAAAAGAAGTCTCAATAAAATATTTTACTTCAAACCAATTTAGTATGACCATATAAATCGTCGCTAACTTTTCTTTTTAAGATTGCGGGATAACTAGGAGATGTGCCAAAATGGACGATATGTCAAAAGACGCGCATTTTAGTAACCTATTTTATAAATATGAATTATCAAAATAGTCTGAACAGATTTCGTGAAAATTTCTTCTTAAGATTGCGGGATAACTAGGAGATGTGCCAACATGCACGGTAATTCAAAAGATGCGCATTTTAATTACCTATTCTATAAAAAAAGAATCATCAAAATCGTCTGAACAGATTTCGAGAAATTTAATTTTTTCTTTTACCATATATGGAAAGTCGAAATTAGGATGACCATATAAATCGTCGCTAACTTTTCATTTTAAGATTGCGGGATAACTAGGAGATGTGCCAAAATGCACGATATGTCAAAAGACACGGATTTTAATTGCCTATAGTATACAAAAAAAATCAAAGCAATCGTCTGAGCAGATTTCGAGAAATTAATTTTTTTCTACTTTCATACTAGCCCTGATCCAAAAAAATGCCAAAAATGGAGTGCAGTATGGTCCCCTTACTTAGATGCCCTGGTGGTTGAAAATAAATAGGACCATATAAATCGTCGCTAACTTAACAACATGCACGATATATCAAAAGATGCGCATTTTAGTAACCTATTTTATAAAAAATGAATCATCAAAATAGTCTGAACAGATTTCAAGAAATTTTACTTTTTCTTTCGGACGGAGACGCTGACAATTTTTGCGGACCGGAAATTGTTTGATAATTTCCAGAGCCGCTCAGAAAATGTAGTGTGACCAGGCAACAGACAGAAATCAGCTGTTGTGTCTATAAAAAATAAGCGGTCTAATTCAAATATAAAAAAAGTTTATATACTCTTGTAGCTTGTATGATTTTTATAAATTAGTAGCCTGATTCCACTGACACAAATATGTACATTCGGCCAAATGTACACATTTTTGACAATGCCTCCTATATACATTTTCTACACCTAATTTCTATGGCTGCTGTACTATATAGTTGTCCTATCAAACTTGGTGGAATTATGTGAAAGCATAGAAAACATGTAAGTACAAGGTTCGGGGACGTTTGCGTTGAAGACAAAAAACTTTTTCTCACTAAAACCACATTTTCGACCGATGGTTCCTATGGCAGCTATATGCTATAATCATCCGATCTGGCCGGTTCCGACAAATGTGCAGCGTATTTGTACCAAGAGACTTCGTACAAAGTTTGGTTAAGATAGCTTTAAAACTGACGGAGGAGATAGCATAGAAACAGACGGACAGATGGACAGACGGACGGACGGACAGACGGACATGGCTATAACAACTCAGCTCGTCATGCTGATCAAGAATATATATACTTTGTGTGGTCGGAGATGCTTCCTTTAATACGTTACAAACATCTGGACAATTTTAATATATATTGAGACTCGACCGCTTTGATTAACGCCGCTTGTTCGTCCTCCGTAAAGTTCTCCAAATGACTTTTGTATGGCTTTTTTTCATCCATTTTTTTAATTGCGGTCACGAAATCTGACAATTATCAAACAAGTTTCATAATTTGCAGACCCCTTCGACAATTTATCAGCTGTTTTCATAAAAACGAGTGGGCAGATCCACGCAAATTGTCATTGCGAATTGTTGGTTGCTCCGTACTCGCTCTGACAATGCGCTCTGAGAATTTTCGTGAGCGGATTTCCTGAGCTATGTAATTAGATGGGCTTCGCAAAAATTGTCAGCGTCTCCGTACCACGCTTAAGTGGCAAGTCGTAATTAGGATGACCATATAAATCGTCGCTAACTTTTCTATCAAAATTGCGGGAGAACTAGAAGATGTGCCAACGTGCCAATTACCTATAAAAAAAAAAGTTAGCAACGACTTAGATTTTCACGAATCGATTGTGATGATTCATTTTTTATAAAATATTGAATTAAATGCTCATCTTTTGCCATATCGTTGGCACATCTCCTAGTTCTCCCGAAATCTTCAAGAAATTTTAGCAATGATTTTTATGGTCATACTAAATTGGTTTGAAGTAAAATATTTTATTGAGACTTATTTTTTATTGTTCACAAAGATTTAATTTTACTTAACAAGCAGTTTTTATAACTAGTTCCATGCCTGGTTCCGACTGATAAACTGGCGGCCTTCTTGTAATTTTTAAATATCAAGCCAAGGCACCCCCACTTAAAGGCGTTTTTCTCAAAAACTAATCACACGATTTGGATCAAATTTGTTGTATATACCCTTGAATATGTGTCCTTCATGATGGTATAAGGCGTATTTGAGCACATCTCCTAAAAGCGGAATTATAGGGCTTTATTTATTAAAAAAATTTTTTTTATCATTTTGTATGGGGAAAAACAAAAACTGTTAAGACGATTTTCATGATTTTTTTAAAACAGTCTTGAAAGTGTATCCTTTATGGTATTCTCCTGAAAGTGGAGATATGACCCAAAACGTAGGATGCCAATTTTTCAACTAGAATTTTTTAATACCTGCAAACCTTAAATCGCCCCACAAGTTAATTAAAACTGTATTTTGTTTTGATGCCAAGATGTTCTTTTGTAAAAGCTCATGCCCTGTTCACTAAATTTAAGTCCGAATGCTTGGGGTGAGAAAGATCCCATGGACCCCAATTGGGCCTGCCCAGAATGCAGCAGCAGCTACAACAACACCTGTATGCTGCCCATCTCAGTAATGCCAGTGATTCACCCGGGTCAGAATGCCGTCCACCATCACCTTAGGCGATTGATTTGAATCAACACCAGCTGCGGCACAACACGGCCCCCAGTGCGGGCCGAATCCTGCCCAGCAGACGCTGCGAGAACCCGGCTTGGTAGCCGATCCATCAGTCCATCCACAAAACGATGTCTACCCAGATGTCATCATAAAAACTCAAGAATTTTACTTTTTTATAATTTTAGTAAATGTTTACTATGCGGTAACCAGCTCCTACAATTCTCGAAGTAGTTTTCCCCGATGGACAGCAAATTATGAAGAATTCACGTGCAGAAATTAATTGGCGGTCTACCATGGTTCTCTTGCAATTGAATTTCAAAGTTTGGGCTTTTGCCCAAATATATGCTCGATCACATATTCTTTTAGAATATATGTCAATATTTATCGCAGAAATAAATTCATTTGTCGTTTTATTAATTTTGAATGTTAACTTTGCGAAAGTGTGCTGCACCGATTGCCGTTTGTCATTGACGGAATTCCTGACACTGAGTCCGGACGCCTTTAGGAATTTTTTATGGGATCATTAAAATTTCTTACAAAGCCTCCGCCCACACCCAAAACATTGAGCATCAAAACAACATCTTCAAAAAATACACGAAATATTCTTCGCCATTGGGCGTATGTATAGCCCCAAATTTGAGAAAGTAATTAATGAAGACATTAATTTTTCTGAGGTAAGCGTTGAACATGCAATTTTTCTTGAGAAATAAAAAAATCGCGCGATTTTTTTTTTTAAATTTTCACTTCACAAAATATAAATTTGAAGGAGGAGGAAATTCACGAGGAGGCCGACAGTGGACTAGCTTTCAAGTTTACCTCACTTTCGCACTCAACAAACGTACGCCTTATACAGGGTTTTCCATCTAGTGTTTGGAATTTGAACTATTCATAATTTGAATTTAAAAACGTCAAATGTCATTCGGAAAGCGACTAACCGCTCGACCGAAAACACTGCTGCGGTTGCTGAAAATGTGCGTGAACAACTATCGACGTCAACTCGCTATCGATCTCAACAATTGGACATTTCGCGCACTTCTTTGATGCAAATTTTGCATAAAGACCTTGCCATGAAGCCATACAATGTTCAATTGGTGCAGCAGCTAAAGCCAATTGACCATCCGTCCGTGGGCGGAAGATCGTTTGGCCGAAGATGATGAATTTTACCGAAAAATCATTTTTCGGATGAAGCACATTTCCACCTCGGTGTTTATGTTCGGATGTATGTTAATAAAGAAAATTGTCGCATCTGGGGCACAGAAAATCCGCATGTCGTCGTCGAGAAGCCAGTGCACCCACCACGTGTCACTGTTTGGTGGCCTCGAGGCATCATTAGTCCATTATTCTTTGAAATTGAAGAATGAGCCACCGTGACCGTGAATGGTGAGCGCTACCGCGCAATGTTAAGTGATTGGTTCTGCGAGGAAACTGAAGCGGAAGACTTGGACGATATTTGGTTTGAGCAAGACGGCGCTACGTGCCACACAGCGCACCCCACAATCGATCTTCTGCGCCCTATCTTCGAAAATCGAATAATCAGCAAATATGGAGATTTGAATTGGCCGCCAAGAAGCTGTGATCTGACACCGTTAGACTATTATATTTGGGGAGCGGTCAAGGACAAATGTTAAGCAAACAATCCTAAAACAATTGATGAGTTGAAAAACGATATTCGAGTTGCTATTGCTGACATACGTGCCGAAACAATTGAAAATGTTCTCAAAAATTGGGTGCATCGAATGGGCTACTGCCAAGTCAGCCGTGGTGGTCATTTGACCGAAATTGTTTTTCATAAATAAATGACATGAGCCAACCTTTTTAACAAATGTTGTAAGGAAGCTTTTTCTATGGCTGGGGTAACGCTCGGTCACCCCAAGGTCCACCTTACAAGAATATTTATAAGTTGCCGGGATCAGGGAGTTGAGAAACGTGCCTTAGGTTTCCCAGGCTACGCTTAAGTTGAGTGACACGGATCGAAGATGGTCCCATAGAAAAGGTACAGTACATACATTATGCCCCCGCAGCCGGTTCGGACCGGCCCTGTACTCGTGCGTAAATTTGTGCTGGCGACTGTGTGTGAGTGAGTTTGGCTTGTGAATGTGGGCTAAGAGAGTAACTTATGTAAGGGGAAAGGGGAGGGCCACCGACCCGCGGCCTGGCTTGAACCGGCCATGTGGCTGCTGGATATGTGCTTGCGTGAGGATACGCGTGCGTGAGTATAGGCGTGTGCGAGTATATGCGTATGACTGTGTGCTAAGAGGGGGGTATGTAGGTGGGGCGCAGACCCGCGGCCTGGCGTGAACCGGCCATGTAGCTGGTGAGTATGTGATTGCATGAGGATACGCGGGCGTGAGTATAGGCGTGTGCGAGTATATGCGTGCGTTAAGGGGAGTTGCGTATGTGGATTCCAAGAGTATGGCTGACTTGTGTGTATGGTGTGGGTGTGTGTGTGTGTGCCTCTATGAGGGTTTCGAATTCTCAGGCTAACTTGTGTGTATGGTGTGTGTGTAGTTTTGTATCTGGATTTCAAATTCTGTGTGTGTGTGTATTTCTATTCCAATCTAAGAACGCTCACCGTGAGCACCCCTTGAAAACGCCGTACCGGGTATTGACCGACTAGCACGGGGGTCCAAGAGATGCTACGCTCCTGGGTCTGTGACTGGTACACCGGGTATAGACCGGCTGGTGTATCAGTCCAACCCCAGCGGTGGGTGCGCACTGGATCCTGCCAACCGAAATCTAGTTGCATTGTTTTCTTTCTTCAACACGTTTTAAACTTTTATTTTATAAATTTCTTGATGCCTACGTGGTCTTAGAGAGAGAAAGAGGGGGAGGCAAAACGACTTAAAGAGGGGGCCACTCCGGCTCGCTCACCCGAGTCCGCTCCTGTACTGCCCTACTCCAGATCTGCTGCTTCGTGGTGGTTATTTTCCGCAGGTTTTCGGTTGGGTTGGCGTTTGGTGTTACGGCTGTGGGTTTTTGTTTTTCTTCTTTGTCAAGTATCCTTAGCTGGATCGTTGCTGGTTTTCTCGACTGCAAGGTTTCACCGCTCGACACTGACTAATTCCCCTCGAGTTTGCAGCCCTTGCGGCTGCGCGACCTGTTAAGCTTTTGACCGGGTGGTGAAAAGCTTCGCCGGTTTTACCCACTGCCTCTCTCTCTCTCTTGTCTCCCCACTTGGGGCCCTTAGAACTAGTTAATACATTTGCTTATAACTAGGTTTATTTCTACGTATCTTGAGTAATGGTAATGGTAAGTGTAAATTTAAGGCAAGAAAGGTAAGTATTAAGTAAGTTTAAGGTCTTAAGATAAGTATTTCAACGTAGGTAAGTTTAAGGTATAAAGGTAAGTAGTTCAAAGTAATTAAGGTATAAAGGTAAGTATTTCAACGTAGGTAAGCTAAAGGTATAAATGTAAGTAGCTCAAAGTAATTAAGGTATAACGGTAAATATTTTCAAATTGTCAGCGTCTCCGTACCACGCTTAAGTGGCAAGTCGTAATTAGGATGACCATATAAATCGTCGCTAACTTTTCTATCAAAAATGCGGGAGAACTAGAAGATGTGCCAACGTGCCAATTACCTATAAAAAAAAAAGTTAGCAACGACTTAGATTTTCACGAATCGATTGTGATGATTCATTTTTTATAAAATATTGAATTAAATGCTCATCTTTTGCCATATCGTTGGCACATCTCCTAGTTCTCCCGAAATCTTCAAGAAATTTTAGCAATGATTTTTATGGTCATACTAAATTGGTTTGAAGTAAAATATTTTATTGAGACTTATTTTTTATTGTTCACAAAGATTTAATTTTACTTAACAAGCAGTTTTTATAACTAGTTCCATGCCTGGTTCCGACTGATAAACTGGCGGCCTTCTTGTAATTTTTAAATATCAAGCCAAGGCACCCCCACTTAAAGGCGTTTTTCTCAAAAACTAATCACACGATTTGGATCAAATTTGTTGTATATACCCTTGAATATGTGTCCTTCATGATGGTATAAGGCGTATTTGAGCACATCTCCTAAAAGCGGAATTATAGGGCTTTATTTACTAAAAAAAAATTTTTTTATCATTTTGTATGGGGAAAAGCAAAAACTGTTAAGACGATTTTCATGATTTTTTTAAAACAGTCTTGAAAGTGTATCCTTTATGGTATTCTCCTGAAAGTGGAGATATGACCCAAAACGTAGGATGCCAATTTTTCAACTAGAATTTTTTAATACCTGCAAACCTTAAATCGCCCCACAAGTTAATTAAAACTGTATTTTGTTTTGATGCCAAGATGTTCTTTTGTAAAAGCTCATGCCCTGTTCACTAAATTTAAGTCCGAATGCTTGGGGTGAGAAAGATCCCATGGACCCCAATTGGGCCTGCCCAGAATGCAGCAGCAGCTACAACAACACCTGTATGCTGCCCATCTCAGTGATGCCAGTGATTCACCCGGGTCAGAATGCCGTCCACCATCACCTTAGGCGATTGATTTGAATCAACACCAGCTGCGGCACAACACGGCCCCCAGTGCGGGCCGAATCCTGCCCTGAATCCTGCCCAGCAGACGCTGCGAGAACCCGGCTTGGTAGCCGATCCATCAGTCCATCCACAAAACGATGTCTACCCAGATGTCATCATAAAAACTCAAGAATTTTACTTTTTTATAATTTTAGTAAATGTTTACTATGCGGTAACCAGCTCCTACAATTCTCGAAGTAGTTTTCCCCGATGGACAGCGAGTTATGAAGAATTTACGTGCAGAAATTAATTGGCGGTCTACCATGGTTCTCTTGCAATTGAATTTCAAAGTTTGGGCTTTTGCCCAAATATATGCTCGATCACATATTCTTTTAGAATATATGTCAATATTTATCGCAGAAATAAATTCATTTGTCGTTTTATTAATTTTGAATGTTAACTTTGCGAAAGTGTGCTGCACCGATTGCCGTTTGTCATTGACGGAATTCCTGACACTGAGTCCGGACGCCTTTAGGAATTTTTTATGGGATCATTAAAATTTCTTACAAAGCCTCCGCCCACACCCAAAACATTGAGCATCAAAACAACATCTTCAAAAAATACACGAAATATTCTTCGCCATTGGGCGTATGTATAGCCCCAAATTTGAGAAAGTAATTAATGAAGACATTAATTTTTCTGAGGTAAGCGTTGAACATGCAATTTTTCTTGAGAAATAAAAAAATCGCGCGATTTTTTTTTTTAAATTTTCACTTCACAAAATATAAATTTGAAGGAGGAGGAAATTCACGAGGAGGCCGACAGTGGACTAGCTTTCAAGTTTACCTCACTTTCGCACTCAACAAACGTACGCCTTATACAGGGTTTTCCATCTAGTGTTTGGAATTTGAACTATTCATAATTTGACTTTAAAAACGTCAAATGTCATTCGGAAAGCGACTAACCGCTCGACCGAAAACACTGCTGCGGTTGCTGAAAATGTGCGTGAACAACTATCGACGTCAACTCGCTATCGATCTCAACAATTGGACATTTCGCGCACTTCTTTGATGCAAATTTTGCATAAAGACCTTGCCATGAAGCCATACAATGTTCAATTGGTGCAGCAGCTAAAGCCAATTGACCATCCGTCCGTGGGCGGAAGATCGTTTGGCCGAAGATGATGAATTTGACCGAAAAATCATTTTTCGGATGAAGCACATTTCCACCTCGGTGTTTATGTTCGGATGTATGTTAATAAAGAAAATTGTCGCATCTGGGGCACAGAAAATCCGCATGTCGTCGTCGAGAAGCCAATGCACCCACCACGTGTCACTGTTTGGTGGCCTCGAGGCATCATTAGTCCATTATTCTTTGAAATTGAAGAATGAGCCACCGTGACCGTGAATGGTGAGCGCTACCGCGCAATGTTAAGTGATTGGTTCTGCGAGGAAACTGAAGCGGAAGACTTGGACGGTATTTGGTTTCAGCAAGACGGCGCTACGTGCCACACAGCGCACCCCACAATCGATCTTCTGCGCCCTATCTTCGAAAATCGAATAATCAGCAAATATGGAGATTTGAATTGGCCGCCAAGAAGCTGTGATCTGACACCGTTAGACTATTATATTTGGGGAGCGGTCAAGGACAAATGTTAAGCAAACAATCCTAAAACAATTGATGAGTTGAAAAACGATATTCGAGTTGCTATTGCTGACATACGTGCCGAAACAATTGAAAATGTTCTCAAAAATTGGGTGCATCGAATGGGCTACTGCCAAGTCAGCCGTGGTGGTCATTTGACCGAAATTGTTTTTCATAAATAAATCACATGAGCCAACCTTTTTAACAAATGTTGTAAGGAAGCTTTTTCTATGGCTGGGGTAACGCTCGGTCACCCCAAGGTCCACCTTACAAGAATATTTATAAGTTGCCGGGATCAGGGAGTTGAGAAACGTGCCTTAGGTTTCCCAGGCTACGCTTAAGTTGAGTGACACGGATCGAAGATGGTCCCATAGAAAAGGTACAGTACATACATTATGCCCCCGCAGCCGGTTCGGACCGGCCCTGTACTCGTGCGTAAATTTGTGCTGGCGACTGTGTGTGAGTGAGTTTGGCTTGTGAATGTGGGCTAAGAGAGTAACTTATGTAAGGGGAAAGGGGAGGGCCACCGACCCGCGGCCTGGCTTGAACCGGCCATGTGGCAGCTGGATATGTGCTTGCGTGAGGATACGCGTGCGTGAGTATAGGCGTGTGCGAGTATATGCGTATGACTGTGTGCTAAGAGGGGGGTATGTAGGTGGGGCGCAGACCCGCGGCCTGGCTTGAACCGGCCATGTAGCTGGTGAGTATGTGATTGCGTGAGGATACGCGGGCGTGAGTATAGGCGTGTGCGAGTATATGCGTGCGTTAAGGGGAGTTGCGTATGTGGATTCCAAGAGTATGGCTGACTTGTGTGTATGGTGTGGGTGTGTGTGTGTGTGCGTGTGCCTCTATGAGGGTTTCGAATTCTCAGGCTAACTTGTTTGTATGGTGTGTGTGTGTAGTTTTGTATCTGGATTTCAAATTCTGTGTGTGTGTGTATTTCTATTCCAATCTAAGAACGCTCACCGTGAGCACCCCTTGAAAACGCCGTACCGGGTATTGACCGACTAGCACGGGGGTCCAAGAGATGCTACGCTCCTGGGTCTGTGACTGGTACACCGGGTATAGACCGGCTGGTGTATCAGTCCAACCCCAGCGGTGGGTGCGCACTGGATCCCGTCAACCGAAATCTAGTTGCATTGTTTTCTTTCTTCAACACGTTTTAAACTTTTATTTTATAAATTTCTTGATGCCTACGTGATCTTAGAGAGAGAAAGAGGGGGAGGCAAAACGACTTAAAGAGGGGGCCACTCCGGCTCGCTCACCCGAGTCCGCTCCTGTACTGCCCTACTCCAGATCTGCTGCTTCGTGGTGGTTATTTTCCGCAGGTTTTCGGTTGGGTTGGCGTTTGGTGTTACGGCTGTGGGTTTTTGTTTTTCTTCTTTGTCAAGTTCCCTTAGCTGGATCGTTGCTGGTTTTCTCGACTGCAAGGTTTCACCGCTCGACACTGACTAATTCCCCTCGAGTTTGCAGCCCTTGCGGCTGCGCGACCTGTTAAGCTTTTGACCGGGTGGTGAAAAGCTTCGCCGGTTTTACCCACTGCCTCTCTCTCTCTTGTCTCCCCACTTGGGGCCCTTAGAACTAGTTAATACATTTGCTTATAACTAGGTTTATTTCTACGTATCTTGAGTAATGGTAATGGTAAGTGTAAATTTAAGGCAAGAAAGGTAAGTATTAAGTAAGTTTAAGGTCTTAAGATAAGTATTTCAACGTAGGTAAGCTAAAGGTATAAATGTAAGTAGCTCAAAGTAATTAAGGTATAACGGTAAGTATTTTCAAAGTTAGAAGGGGTAAATATTTCCAAGTAAGTAAGTTTAAGAGTATCAAGGTAGGTATTTCTAAAAAAGTATATACATATATAATATAAGGGGTAAAAATGTGATTCATCACACCCCTCCCTTACTTTGCCAGTGAAACGAGATCGTGACCAGACCACCAGGTGTGAGCACGATCCGAAAGGTTGCACCATCCATCGTCAGGGCGAAGCGGCTTCTTACCTCTTTTAGGTTTAGCTGCACATATTCCCGCAGCATGACGGGGATGCGACGCTTAGGTGTGTGGACCCGCCAGTTACTTGGAGTGTCGAACCAGTCTTCCCCGGGTTCCCCAGTTTTCCTCTTGCACCTGGCCAACCGTCAAATGGAGTGCTTCTTCCCATGTTTCAGCACTGGAAGTCGCCAACATGGCTTCTTCAGCCTGGGCCGAGGTACAGTGTGCCTCTGGGTCCCTCCATTTCAGAGCGCGCCCCGGGCGAGTGTTAGAGGGGCCCTCCTTGTTGCTGACCACCGGGACAGCTGCGTATAGTACCGGGGGCGTGTGGTTGGTGGAGGTTACCTGTACTACGGGTCCAGGAAACAACACAGTGCTCCTATCGTCTTCACTGTGGAGACTTGGCGAACTAGGCAGGGTCGCATCCATGTGTGAGGTGCTCGGCGAAGTCTCGGGCGACTGGTCTTCGATGCCCTTGTCCTGCTCTTCACTATCCTGGGGTTCTTGGCGGGATCCGAACGGGGGTGGAAGCTCTCCCAGCCATCTTTCGACGGCATCCCGCCATAGTGGTCTACGGTGGTTGTGAGGCGGAGCGGCGATGGTTTCCCAGGGGGACTTTTTCTTCCGGGAAGCCGTTTTGCTCCATTGCCTATTGATTAGGAGTCCTGGGGTTAGTGCTAAAGGATAAATGAAAGTGTAAAGTTGGTGAGAATTAGGAACGGCTATCAAGCAGTTCTGGGAGGGTTATTAGCCCCTTTGTCAACGTGGATCTACTAAGTGGTTAGCGGTCCTCACACTCCCCTCGTTCGTCGACGTTACTCAGCTCGTCTTCGTCGCTTTCCCGGTTAAGTCTTTTTAGGTCGGCTATGTTAGCGGTACGTCGCTGTCGCGAGCCCTCACGTTGTAAACGCACTATGTTAGATAACATGAAGCGGATCACTTTGTACGGTCCGTCATACTTGGGGGCAAGCTTGGCTGCGTATCCCTCGGCCGAAAGGGTGTGTTGCCTTAATAACACTTGTGACCCTATAGTCGGTCGCCATTCTCGCCTTCTAAGGTTGTAATGCCGGCTCTGCTCGGCGGTGGCACGTTGCGCGTTGTCCCTGGCTACATGGTATATCTACTGCAGCTGTTTGGCTTGGGTTTCTGGGTCATAGCCCGTTCTACCTAAGCCAGGATTGACCTCTTCGTACAGTGCTCCCGGTAATCTTGGTTCACGCCCCTGAACCAGAAACGCTGGGCTAAAACCGGTTGAGTCTGAGACGCTCGTATTAATGGCTAGGGAGATCTCCGGAAGTATGGTATCCCAGGCGTGTTGGGATCCCTCGAGGTACTGCGTGATCATTGTTTTAATCGTCCGGTTGGCACTTACCGTAGGGCTCTGATTCGGACTATAGGGAGCTGCGTGTTCTAGCGTGAAACCGGCTCTCTTACAGAAGGTTTTGAACGCCCGGCTGGTGAACTGGGTTCCGTTGTCGCAAACAAAGTTTACGGGGACTCCGAAACAAGTGAGGATACGTTCCCGGAATGCTCGCTCTAACAGAGTAGTGGTAGCCTTTCGCAGCGGAACAAAATCGATCCATTTGGAAAATAGGTCACAGAACACCAGAAGAACGGTGTTTCCTAGCTTGGACTTGGGCAGTGGTCCTACGAAGTCGGCGCAAAAAGTAGTGAAAGGCTCCTGAGCGCGCCTCGTGAGCATCTTCCCAGCCGGTTTCATCTGCTCTATTTTAAACCTTTGGCACTGCAAACATCTTTTAACGTAACGAGCGACGTCTCTGAAAAGGCGGGGCCAGTAGTAGCGCTCTCATATCCTTGTTGTGGTTTTCCGAATGCCTAAGTGTCTAGCTGTGGGGTGATCATGACACTCTTGGAGAGCACGATGTCGATGTTCCGATCCGACGCACAGTTTTCAGGGGAGGTAGTCTTCCTCCGTGGGTCTATGTCCCAAGTGTCGGTATAACTGTTGGTTTTCGATCGTGTAATCCGGATACTTATCAGGCTGCTCTTCTACTTGTTGCCTGCGTCGTTGTAACCAGCGGCACTTATTTGTTTCCTCGAGTATTTGTTGTACCGTAACCAAAGGCAGTCGAGATAACGCATCGGCGACGACGTTTAGGTTACCCTTTCTGTAGTGTATGTCGAATTGATATTGCTGCAACTCCAGAACCTAGCGTGCGATTCTTCCAGTCGGGTTATCAATGCTGTTCAGCCATTTCAACGCGAGATGGTCCGTGATGACGTCGAATCGATAACCTTCAAAGTAGCAGCGTAACTTCCTGATTTCCCAGATTATGGCCAAGCACTCTTTTTCAGTAGCAGAGCAGTTCTCTTCGGCTGGTAGCAATCGACGGCTGACGTAGGCCACTACTCGTTCCCCGTCCTCATTTTGCTGCGTATGGACTCCTCCGAGGCCATAGTCGCTTGCATCGGTCTGTAGTGAAAAGTTGCTGGTGCCGAGTGTAGCCCAAACGGCTTAACTTTCCATTTCCGGCCGGGTACGGTAAAAGATGTACACTCGCGACTCTGCTTTGCCATCGGAATTAGCCAATAGCTGCTTTTAAGGTCCAGCGTGCTGATAAATCGGGCATTTCGTAACCTTTCCAAGATAGAATTAATACGCGGTAACGGATATGCATCCGGTACGGAGCGTGCGTTAAGTGGTCGAAAGTCCATGCACATCCGAGTGTCCCCAGTCTTTTCCCCCACTAGCACGATCGACGCGCTGTGTAGACTTTTCGATGGTTCAATGCACCCGTCTCTTAGCAACTCGTCGACTTGTTCATGAATGATTTTCTGCATCGCCCGGTTTTTTGGGAAATACCGTTGTTTGATAGGTCGGTCGTCGCGCATGACGATAAAGTGTCGGAGGGATCCGGAAAGGGCTACGTTTGACTGCCTCCTCGTCTTTGGGCCCTAGCATTCGCGGCTAGTTGTTCTCTGCTGTGGGATCGCCTGTAGTGAATGGTCGGGTTGTTAATCCTTCATCTTCTTTTTCCGTGCTGGGCTGGCTCGTTGTTTGATTTTCCATGGGTCTAGTTAAAATAGGGGTGGTAGGAAAAGTCGAAGTGACCCGAGCTTGTGAAAACCCCGTGGTACTAGGGACTTTCAGATGGAGGCGCGACTTGCCCCACGTCAATGTTGCCTCAATGGTTCCCCGAAAGTCCAGGCCGAGCAATACATGATCCACAACAGCAGGGAGTACCAGCATTTGCACAGATGCTTGAGATACCCCGAGATGGGTGTCCACCGCTATCGCTTGGGTTACCCTCTTTTGGGTGCCGTCCGCCAAGGCGATAATGGTTCGCACCTCCCGTTGGTTAGTCCTGGTTCTCATCTTTTGTGGTGCTTCCTCGCTGACAAAGCTTCGTGTCGCCCCGTGTCCACCGACGCCTTCCAGAAAAGACTGTGACAAGTGCCATAATCCGACGGCCGTGTAGTTGTTATAATCTTTTTACTGCTGGACCTCCGTTGTCATGGCCCTCCCCCTCGATCCGTTTTCGGTGAGAGCCGCTGCTCGTTTCCCGGCTCCTGGGATCGGCAGCAGTCGATCGTTCGAACGCCTTGCTTGCCACAAGTCCAGCAGAACATGAGCCGCTGACCCCTACATTCACGGGCGAAATGTCCTGTCACTCCACATTTTCGGCAGGCATGACGTACGTCTATTGGAGCGTTATATTCCACTTCTAGGTGTTTCGCTTCGGTTGCTAGTTCGCTCTTGGGTGACGCTGTCCAAGCAGAGCGCTGCGATGTCCACCCTGGAAAGGTATTTGTTTCGACGTACCTGGGTGTTGTTGCCACCTGTCCTTGCCGTTCTGGCTGCCATTTTTGGGTCGCGCTCCACTATTACCGTTGGAGGTCCCTTTCCCTCGTGACCTCATAATTGATAACTAACTGCGTCAACTCTATCAGAGTTCTAAAATCGGGTCTGCGGACGAAAAGCTGGTATTCCGGTAGCATGTTTTCGTACACACGTCCCAACTCCTGTTCTTCGGTGTAACCAGCTCGGCGCATCATCAACCGTATTTCCACCAAATACTCCTTATAGCTCTCTCGGTTCTTTTGGTAACATAGATGGATTTCGTCCTCTAACCGCTGAAAGTATCTCGGCGACAAAAAGAAGTCGAGAAACTCTTTTCTAAACATTTTCAGATTCCACCCTGCAGCTTACTAGTTCGGAACTAGTCCTCCGCTACGCAGGATTGTAGCTCTGGGATGGCTTGTGGCATAAGACTACGGTCAACGCCATACGAGGACGCCCGCTCCTCGAGGCGTTCGATAAACCGCAAAGGATCTTAGGTACCGTCGAAGGTTACTCTCCTCCTGCGCATCTTCTCTGCTACCGACGCATAAGGGATCTCAAATTTTTTTTTTGGTGGGTAGTGTTGAGCAACGTCTTATTCAACCGATCGAAGCTTTGGGATAGTCTGGTCCCTAGGGTGGGAACTTGTAATGACATGCTTTGCAATCCCAACCATGCATCCCGTGTGGAAGGTTGTTTCTTATCGCTGTTTTCCCTGGGTTCGGTTGACACTGGTGACAAAATGTGAGATCGCGGATGTTTAGAGTTGCTCTTGGCCTCCGGGTGGGCGTATTTCCTAACTGGGCTTCCAGGTTGGATAATCGTTGCATGGTATCGGGTGCGTGGTCAGCTTTCGTAATGAATGCAGACATCCTTGTGCGCAGTTCCTCGACTGTGCCTCCACGGTAAAAACCAAATTCGTCCGCAAAAACCTCGAGTTCGGCTTTGTGACGGTATGACACCCAGCGTACACCAACCATAATGTCTACGATGCGTTGTTGTGTCAGAGACTTGCTTCGTTTGGAAGTTTTGTTGCCTGGCCACTCGGGATATCTTTTCGCCGGATACTAAATAACTTTTTTTTTTTTATTTTATGTTATTTTATTTTATTTGATTTTATTTTGATTTTATATTATTTGATTTCGAAGGATATACTCGTTGCAAGACGGATGATTTTATTTTATTTTATTTGTCTTTGGGATGCCCGACGAAGGATCGGGGTTTAGGATGCTATTCGCTGTTGTTATGTGCCTGTCGTACACCAAGCGTTGACTGCCTCTCGATTGGTATACGATCGGGTATTTATAGGGTCAGCTCGGGTTCGCCGACGTTTTTCACCTCACCCGACCACCGAAACGATAAGTACGACCGCAGGCACTCGTTCCCGTGGCTAGGCTACGCTTACCGAAGAGGCAACCCTCTCCCTGTTTCGCTCTCCCCTGTTTTTCTACTTTCCGACAACTCGGTGCAAACGCGGACCTGGGACTGGTAGTATTTATCTGTGGTAACCCTAAAGGATTATGAGCCCCCATTGCTATAAACCTACACTCAACACCTCTACTCAACTCTAACACTTCTACTTTCACTGAATTTTCTCCTTTTTTTTCATATTCCAAAACACACAAACTAACTGCCTGTCCTTATAGGCCCAGCCCCCATGGGTTTTATTGCTATGAAGCTTATCATCCAATGATTCCATTGCCCTGTCCGCGACTTAAAACTCCTACCTGAGCTTACGCTAACCTTGCTCAAAACTAGCGTTGGAAACACTACATGATAATTGGCTTCGTCTACTTTTCCTGATGGGGATGGCGAGGACTCATCTACTATCGTGTACAACTTGTGGGTCTTTACGCCACTAATGATGGAAATCTCTACTAAACCCCGGTGGGTCCCTGCTCGGGCGCCACCTGTAGGGTAGCTTTTTATGTGTTACGGTCGGTCACGCCAAGGTCCACCTTACAAGAATATTTATAAGTTGCCGGTATCGGGGAGTTGAGAAACGTGCCTTAGGGTTCCCAGGCTACGCTTAAGTTGAGTGACACAGATCGAAAATTGTACAGAACGTACATTGGGCCCCCGCAGCCGGTTCGGACCGGCCCTGTACTCGTGCGTAAATTTGTGCTGGCGACTGTGTGTGAGTGAGTTTGGCTTATGACTGGGGGCTAAGAGAGTAACGCATGTTAGGGAAGGGGGGAGGGCCACCGACCCGCGGGCTGGCTTGAACCTGCCATATGGCTGGTGGGTGTGTGATTGCGTGAGGATACGCGGGCGTGAGTATAGGCGTGTGCAAGTATATGCGTATGACTGTGTGCTAAGAGGGGGGATATCTAGGTGGGGCGCAGACTCGCGGCCTGGCTTGAACCGGCCATGTAGCTGGTGAGTATGTGCGTGCGCGAGGCTATGCGTGTGCTAAGGGGAGTGGCGTATGTGGATTCCAAGAGTATGGCTGACTTGTGTGTATGGTGTGGGTGTGTGTGTGTGCCTAGTTTGTGTGTGTAGTTTTGTATGTGGATTTCAAATTCTCATGCTAGCTTGGGTGTATGGTGTGTGTGTGTGTATTTCTATTCCAATCCAAGAACGCTCACCGTGAGCACCCCTTGAAACCGCCGTACCGGGTATTGACCGACTAGCACGGGGGTCCAAGAGATGCTACGCTCCTGGGTCTGTGACTGGTACACCGGATATAGACCGGCTGGTACAATGGGTATAGACCGGCTGGTGTATCACCCCTGAGGTGGGTGCGCGCTGGATCCCGCCAACCGAAATCTAGGTGCATTGTTTTCTTTCTTCAACACGTAATAAACTTTTATTTTATAAATTTCTTGATGCCTACGTGGTCTTAGAGAGAGAAAGCCACGAGGGGCCACTCCGGCTCGCTCACCCGAGTCCGCTCCTGTACTGCCCTACTCCAGATCTGCTGCTTGGTGGTGGTTATTTTCCGCAGGTTTTCGACTGGATTGGCGTTTGGTGTTTCGGCTGTGGGTTTTTGTTTTCCAGTTCCAGTTGCCGTTGTTCGTTGCCTTGGGGGGTTCTCTCGCTCGCTGGATCGTTGCTGGTTTTCTCGACTGCAAGGTTTCACCGCTCGACACTGACTAATTCCCCTCGAGTTTGCAGCCCTTGCGGCTGCGCGACCTGTTAAGCTTTTGACCGGGTGGTGAAAAGCTTCGTCGGTTTTCTCCACTGCCTCTCTCTCTCTCTTGTCTCCCCACTTGGGGCCCTTAGTACTAGTTAATACGTTTGCTTATAACTAGGTTTATTTCTACGTATCTTGAGTAATGGTAATGGTAAGTGTAAATTTAAGGGAAGAAAGGTAAGTATTAAATAAGTTTAAGGTCTTAAGGTAAGTATTTCAACGTAGGTAAGTTAAAGGTATAAAAGTAAGTAGTTCAAATTAATTAAGGTATAACGGTAAGTATTTTCAAAGTAAGAAGGGGTACATATTTCCAAGTAAGTAAGTTTAAGAGAATCAAGGTAGGTATTTCAAAAAAAGTATATACATATATAAGGGGTAAAAATATTTATATTTATATTTTTATTTATTTATTTAGAGTCGACAAACAAATGCTGTCAACGAAAGTATAAATACGTTACAAAAAAATTTTATGAGCTAAGGAAGCCTATCAAAGAAAATCTAATAAAATTACAAAATAAACTAATACCGACTCCGACACGGTGGGGGTATTTTATTTGCCCGCCCGGCCAGCTATGCCCCTATTCACAGCCGATTGTAGTCAGAGACGTTATTAGAGCTAACAAAAACTTTAATAATATAGAGATCGAGAAAAGGGAGAGAGAGAAAAAACCAAAACCTATAGTTATGTAGGAGCAAAGGAAAAAATAAGATAATATAATAAATTAAACTAAAACAGAGATAGAGAGAGAGAGAGAAAACTATCTAAAAGAAAACTTTAAAAATAAAAAATGTATACGTAAAACTTAAAACTAAATAACCGGAAAATCTCTGACCCGGTGGGGGAGGATTTTTTAGCCAGTCCGGCAAGCTATGCCCCTACTCACAGCTGGGAGTGGTCAGAGATTCCCCGGAGATAATTATAGAGAGACGTTTTTAGAGAGAAGAGAGAGAGCTCTGTTGAGAGCAGGTGATTGAGATCATTGTAATTCTTACATAAAACCCGAAATCGATTATGCTAGGCATAATCAGTTGTACATCTAGACAAGATAAAAGGAAAATAGTTTCTAGTTGGCCTAGAAGGAACGGAAAAGTTAAGGCGACCTAAAAGATCAGAAGAGTCTACATCACCGATAATTAGCTTATGAAGAAAAGAAACACCTAAGACTGTTCTACGGTTAGCTAACGAAGGAAGGTCAATAAGCAAAAGTCTGCTGGAGTACGTTGGTAAACGAAGGTTAGGGTCCCAATTTAAGCCACGTAGGGCAAAAAGCAAGAATTGCTTTTGAACTGATTCAATTCGATCGATATACTTTTTATATTGCGGACACCAGACGGACGAGCAGTATTCAAGTACAGGGCGAACTAGAGCAGTATACAGAAGCTTTGTGGTATATGGATCATTAAATTCCTTCGACCAACGTTTAATGAATCCAAGTACACCTTTCGCCCTATTTACAATAGAGGAAATGTGAGGATTAAAACTCAATTTTGGGTCAAAAAGAACTCCCAGATCAACGACTGTAGATATTCGTTCCAAGGGTTCATTGCCAATCGTATAGGTAGCCAGCGAAGGTTTGCAACGATGGAAAGTCATATACATGCACTTGGAGCAATTAAGATGTAATTGATTAATCAAGCACCAGGACTGCAAGGAGTTTAGATCATCTTGCAGTCTGATGGAATGCGTCGGGTCGTTGAAAGATAAAATAAGTTTCACATCATCGGCGTACATAAGTATCCGAGAGTAAGACAATGTTGTGGGGAGATCATTAATAAAAAGAGTAAAAAACAAAGGGCCGAGGTGGCTGCCTTGTGGCACACCAGAAGTGACAAAGACAGGCTTTGAAGTATTAGAGCGAAGCAGAACTATTTGAGTTCTATCTTTTAAATAGGACGAAATCCAAAGCAGAAAAGAGGAAGGAAATCCTAAACGATCAAGCTTAAAGAGGAGAATATCGTGGTTCACAGAATCAAATGCTTTACTGAAGTCGGTGTAGATGACATCAGTTTGATTTTTTAAAAGGAATCCATCGTTAACCATTGAAGTAAATTCAAGCAAATTGGTCGTAGTTGACCGACGCTTTGTAAATCCATGCTGGAAAGGTGATAAAATCGATTTACAATAGTGCTGTAAGGATGAGGTTAGAATCTGTTCAAATAATTTTGGAATAGCGGAAAGCTTGGCTATACCCCTATAATTGGATATATCAGATTTTCCTCCCTTTTTGTGAAGAGGAATGATATAAGATTCTTTCCAAAGATTCGGAAACACAGTAGATTCTAGAGATAGATTAAAAAGCTTAAGCAAAGGACTGCATAAGGAAAAACAACACTCTTTAAGCACGCAACTGGGAATGTTGTCAGGCCCAGGGGAGTATGAGGATTTAAGTGATTTCAAATATGAAAGCAAGGAGCTTTCTGAAATTGAGGGAGCACATATCGAGTTGGAAGAAGGAATGTTATAAGGATAAGAAGTATTGGTAAAACGGGCTGAGGAATAAGTTGATTGGAAGAAGTCCGCGAATAGGTCAACGGCAGTGGAGTCGTCGTTAGCCTTTTGGTCACCAAGAAAAAAAGAAGAAGGTAAAGAAGAGGATCTACGTTTAGAGTTGACAAAGCTATAGAATTGTTTTGGGTCCTCTGCAAATTGAATTTTGCATCGGGCAAGATATTTCTTATAGCACTCAGAATTAAAAAGTGTAAAGTTCGATTTTGCTATTGAGTATTGAGAAAAGTCAACAACAGAACCAGTACGTTTATACTTTTTGAAGCATCTAGACTTAATATTTTTCAAATTAGAAAGCCTAGGACAGTACCAAGGAGGATTAATGGACGCTGGAGAGGGAGCGCTATTAGGAATACAAATATCTAAGAGAGAATTAATGGAATCATAGAAAAAGGTAAAAGCAAAGTTTAAATCAACCGCATTGTACAAAGGAGTCCAGTCTGTTGCACAAATAAGTTGATTTAATAAAGTAAAGTTTCCTTTACGAAAGCAACGACGAGGTTTGTTTGAAGCTATAGATGTTGAAGAGGTAGGTCCAATAACTGAAAGGGAGATTTCAATTGTAGGATGGTAAGAATCTTCAGGAAGTGATAGGGGGGCAGACCTAGAGACTACGGCATTAGCACTGTCAGCGACAAAGACTAGATCCAGCAATTTATTTAAATCGTTTGGAATTGTATTAATTTGAAACAAGGACATATCAAACAGATGATCTAAGAAGTCATGCTGTGTTGAAGGAACAAGATAACTTGACCCATTAAGAAATGACCAGGCGATGTTTGGCAAGTTGAAATCGCCTACAACAACCATTGAGTCAATGTCTCGTAATTGGGCACAAACATCTTTTATACAAGCTATATGATGCATATAAACTTGAATATCGGAAGAAGGAGGGATATAAGAACAAGTGATATATAAAGAAGAGGAAGGAAAAGATACCTTTACGGCAACAAATTCAACACCATCAGGCAGATTTAATGGAATTAATTCCGAATGGTGGTTAGTTTTGACTGCGATCAGTACACCTCCACCTCTGCGAGTAGGTCGATCATGTCGATAAATAAAAAAGTCATTTGATAAAATTTCACAATCAGAGATTGATGGGTTCAACCAAGTCTCTGAGAATGCAATAATGTCAAACTCAAATGAAGCACTATTCAAGAACAAGGTAGAAAGTTTGGATAACAGGCCCCTAACATTCTGATAGGCTATATGCGGACTGAGGGACAGAACTAGTTTTTTGAACTAGACCCTACATTTGAGGATGTACTAAAAGAGGGCAAGCTGACGGGCGTTGGCCTTACTCGATTTTTTTGCTTAAACTCATGGACAATCATATCTGGCAGCCAAAATTCTGGGTTGCATATGATGGGAAATGCTTCAGCTGGAACACTTATGTTGAAGGAAGCTACATCACGAGGTTGGGCAAAATTAAACTTTTTAATCGAAACACTTGCTGAGGATTTGCTCGCAATATACGCGGCAATTTTCTCGCAAGTAGTTTCAGGGGACAACCTAGACACAAAAACTTGCTTGCGTGGTGCAATCACAGTTAGAAGTGGAGGCTGGGGAACGAGCTAACCTATGTGACGGTGGTTTATTTAAAGTACCACCAGTATCTTGATTCAGGGAGGGAGGTAAAGGAGAGAAATCAAGCATAGTTCCTGGTGATGCGGAAAGAGATATGGTTGGTGACAAGTCAAAACATTGAGGTGAGACTAGCAACGAAGAAGTAGGTTCGGACGACTTGCCGCCAACGGGAGGTGGCAGTTCTAAAAACTGACGCTCCAGCTGACGCGAGGGCGGGGACTCAAACTTAAATTGACTAAGCATCTCAGCACTGGAAGTAAATTCGCTAGTGAGTTGCTTGTTCAATTTGTGATGAGTATTAAATTTGTTTCTCATGTCGTAAAATGTGATTCATCACAATGTTCAACCTTTGAAAAATATCGAGCCGTTTTTTTTATACCAAAATTAAATTCCAATTTTTAAATGGATCACTCTATATATAGATAAAAAATATTTTCAATTTATTTTAATTTAATTTAATTTTTATTTCGGTATTATCCCAATGCTACAGGTACATAAGTACTATAAATTAGTGCATCGGTCACAAAAACAGAGAGATCAAAATAGGTAATAAAAAATACATAAAATAATATATATATATAATATAATAAAAAAAGGATGAAATATAACATACTTAAAATATAATCCTAACAGAACTAAAATAATATAGAATATAGAATCGGAATGAGACATTATTTGGCGACCAAAAGCATTAGATTGTAAATTACCAAACATTTCGACTTTTTAGTACAAATACAAATACAAATACAAATACAAATACAAATACAAATACAAATACAAATACAAATACAAATACAAATACAAATACAAATACAAATACAAATACAAATACAAATACAAATACAAATACAAATACAAATACAAATACAAATACAAATACAAATACAAATACAAATACAAATACAAATACAAATACAAATACAAATACAAATACAAATACAAATACAAATACAAATACAAATACAAATACAAATACAAATACAAATACAAATACAAATACAAATACAAATACAAATACAAATACAAATACAAATACAAATACAAATACAAATACAAATACAAATACAAATACAAATACAAATACAAATACAAATACAAATACAAATACAAATACAAATACAAATACAAATACAAATACAAATACAAATACAAATACAAATACAAATACAAATACAAATACAAATACAAATACAAATACAAATACAAATACAAATACAAATACAAATACAAATACAAATACAAATACAAATACAAATACAAATACAAATACAAATACAAATACAAATACAAATACAAATACAAATACAAATACAAATACAAATACAAATACAAATACAAATACAAATACAAATACAAATACAAATACAAATACAAATACAAATACAAATACAAATAAAAAAAAAAAAAGGCTTTTATGAGCTAATGAAGCCTATCAAAGAAAATCTAATAAAATTACAAAATAAACTAATAACGACTCCGACACGGTGGGGGAATTTTATTTGCCCGTCCGGCCAGCTATGCCCCTATTCACAGCCAATTGTAGT
Source organism: Lordiphosa magnipectinata (assembly GCA_037044535.1). Lineage (NCBI taxonomy): Eukaryota > Metazoa > Arthropoda > Insecta > Diptera > Drosophilidae > Lordiphosa > Lordiphosa magnipectinata. The sequence continues at coordinate 205,825 of JBAMBO010002647.1, read as the reverse complement.
CAGAGACGTTATTAGAGCTAACAAAAACTTTAATAATATAGAGATCGAGAAGAGGGAGAGAGAGAGAAAGAGAGAGAGAAAAAAACCAAAACCTATAGTTATGTAGGAACAAAGGAGAAAAAAAATAAGATAATATATTAAATTAAAAAAAAAAAAAAACTGAGATAGAGAGAAAAATATCTTAAAGTAAACTTTAAAAATAAAAAATTTATACGAAAAACTTAAAACTAAATAACCGGAAAATCTCTGACCCGGTGGGGGAGGATTTTTTAGCCAGTCCGACAAGCTATGCCCCTACTCACAGCTGGGAGTGGTCAGAGATTTCCCCGGAGATAATTATAGAGAGACGTTTTTAGAGAGAAGAGAGAGAGATCTGTTGAGAGCAGGTGATAGAGATCATTGTAATTTTGACATAAGACCCGAAAACGATTGTGCTGGGCATAATCAGTTGTGCATCTGGGCAAGATTAAAGGTAAATAGTTTCTAGTTGGCCTAGAAGGAACGGAAAAGTTAAGGCGACCTAAAAGTTCGGTAGAGTCTACATCACTAATGATTAGCTTATGAAGAAAAGAAACGCCTAGGACTGTTCTACGATCAGCTAACGAAGGAAGGTTAATAAGCAAGAGTCTACTGGAGTACGATGGCAGACGAAGGTTAGGGTCCCAATTTAGTCCACGAAGAGCAAAAAGCAAAAATTGCTTTTGTACTGATTCGATACGATCGATATGATTTTTGTATTGCGGACACCAGACGGACGAGCAGTATTCAAGTACAGGACGGACTAGAGCAGTGTACAGGAGCTTTGTGGTGTAAGGATCATTAAATTCCTTCGACCAACGTTTAATGAATCCAAGTACACCATTCGCCCTATTAACAATAGAAGAGATATGAGGATTGAAACTCAATTTGTGGTCAAAAAGAATTCCAAGATCAACGACGGTAGATATTCGTTGCAGGGGTTCATTGCCAATCGTATAAATAGCCAGCGAAGGTTTGCAACGATGGAAAGTCATAAACATGCACTTGGAGCAGTTAAGGTATAAATGATTAACCAAGCACCAAGACTGCAAGGAGTTTAAATCATCTTGCAATCTAATGGAATGTGTCGGGTCATTGAAAGATAAAATAAGTTTAACGTCATCGGCATACATAAGTATCCGAGAGTAAGATAGTATTGTGGGTAGGTCATTAAAAAAAGAGTAAAAAACAAAGGACCAAGGTGACTACCTTGCGGTACACCGGACGTTACAGAGACGGGCTTTGAAGTGTCTGAACGTAATATAACTTTCTGGGTTCTATTTTTTAAATAGGACGAAATCCAGAGCAGAAAAGATGCGGGAAATCCTAACCGATCAAGCTTATAGAGGAGAAGATCATGGTTTACAGAGTCAAAAGCCTTACTAAAGTCGGTGTAAATGACATCGGTTTGCTTTTTCTTAAGGAACCCATCATTAACCAATGAAGTAAATTCAAGCAAATTGGTCATAGTTGACCGACGCTTAATAAACCCGTGCTGGAAAGGTGATAAAATCGATTTGCAATAGTGCTGCAAGGTGGAGGTTATAATCTCTTCAAATAATTTAGGAATAGCGGAGAGCTTAGCTATGCCTCTGTAATTGGAAATATCAGATTTTCCACCTTTTTTATGAAGAGGAAAGATATAGGACTCTTTCCAAAGAGTTGGAAAGACTGAAGAATCGAGTGATAGATTGAAAATCTTAAGCAAAGGTTTGCTTAAGGAACTACAGCACTTTTTAAGAACACAACTAGGAATGTTGTCAGGGCCAGGGGAGTATGAGGATTTTAGAGATTTTAAATGCGAAAGTAGGGAGCTTTCACTAATCGAGGGAACATAAATCGAGTTAGAAGAAGGAATGGTATATGGATAAGAAGTGTTAATAAAGTGGATAGAGGAATACGTTGATTGAAAAAAGTCTGCGAATAGGTCGACGGCAGCAGAATCATTGCCAGCCTTTTGGTCACCCAGAAAAAAAGAAGAAGGTAGCGATGAAGATCTACGCTTAGAGTTCACAAAGCTATAGAATTGTTTAGGGTCCTCTGCAAATTGAATTTTGCACCGGGCAAATACAAATACAAATACAAATACAAATACAAATACAAATACAAATACAAATACAAATACAAATACAAATACAAATACAAATACAAATACAAATACAAATACAAATACAAATACAAATACAAATACAAATACAAATACAAATACAAATACAAATACAAATACAAATACAAATACAAATACAAATACAAATACAAATACAAATACAAATACAAATACAAATACAAATACAAATACAAATACAAATACAAATACAAATACAAATACAAATACAAATACAAATACAAATACAAATACAAATACAAATACAAATACAAATACAAATACAAATACAAATACAAATACAAATACAAATACAAATACAAATACAAATACAAATACAAATACAAATACAAATACAAATACAAATACAAATACAAATACAAATACAAATACAAATACAAATACAAATACAAATACAAATACAAATACAAATACAAATACAAATACAAATACAAATACAAATACAAATACAAATACAAATACAAATACAAATACAAATACAAATACAAATACAAATACAAATACAAATACAAATACAAATACAAATACAAATACAAATACAAATACAAATACAAATACAAATACAAATACAAATACAAATACAAATACAAATACAAATACAAATACAAATACAAATACAAATGGACATCACAGCCTATCAGACAGTCATGAAGGTCGTTGATATACACAGAAAAGAGTAAGGGCCCAAGGACTGAACCTTGAGGAACACCGAGAGTCAGACGTTAAAAACATGCCATACAAAACCCCGGGATCACTGCTTGGTTTCTGTCCCTCAAATAATTAATTAGACGCGGTGCAGTTGAGAAAAAATTGTAGAGATTTTTACGTTTGGTACTTAAGTTATAGTGGTCAACTGTATCAAATGCCTTGCTCAAATCCAGTAAGGCTAATAATGTAACATTGTTATTGTCCGTCTGCCTTCGGATATCTTCTACTATCTTTAAAATAGCCGTCGTGCAGCTTCTGAACTCTTGATAACCAGATTGTAGTTGGCTTAACAAAGAATTGGTTGAGAGAAATGTCTGAATCTGTTTGGACATCAGTTGTTCAAATACTTTTGCCAAAAAAGGACGAATAGAGATTGGTCTGAACTCGTTTTTATCTTTTGGAATGGGTATAATTTTAGCAACTTTCCAACAATCAGGAAATACAGAGGTTGTAAAAATCGTATTAAATATATAGGTGATATGATCAAGAAGAATGGGAAGTAACATTTTCAAGAAATTTGGATTAACTTTGTCTAAGCCTTCCGCAAGTGATTTCACTTTTAGAACACCTTCAAGAACATCACATGAATTTACACACTCAAAACTAAAACTACTATCACATAGGGGAAAAGCATTCAGGTCCAAGTTTTTGGTTGCTGCAGGTACATTCAAATTTACAAATTTTGCATTGAGTTCCTCGACACCCAAGTCTGATTTTAATTGAGGCTTTGCCTTCCCTACACCTAACCTTTTTAATTCTCTCCAAGTCTGATTTGGTGTTCTCGCATTAAAGACTAAATTTTGGTCTTGATATATTCACATTTGGCAGAGCATATCGCTTTTGTATCTTTTGTTCGTTGAGACTTAAACTCCCGAAATAGATAGTCCGTTTTGTAGAGTTTCCATCTTTTATATGCAGCGTCTCGCAACTTAATTTGATATTTAATATCTGAGCTGAATCACAAATTTTGTGTTGTCTGAATAATTTTACTTTTTAGTGAAAGGCATTTATCGAACAGAAGCTCAATGTTTGTATTTATTTGCATAGCATATATTTGTAATTGCGAAAATTCAAACTTTGAAATTCAATTACAAGAGAACCATGGTCGACCGCCAACTCGTGATCTATCGATGAAAATTAGGAGCTGGTTACGTCAAAGTAAACATTTACCATAATTTATAAAATTAATTTTTCTCATTATCCGTCAGAAATTTACTAGTCTATCAACTACATAAATTCACATACTCCTATGCCCATTGTATTTGCCCGGTGCCTCCACTGCGTGGTTGTACACCTAGAACTAAGTTAGTTTTATTTTGGCCGCACACCTGCTTTTACGCGGTGTTCGGCTGCCGTTAGGCATTTGACCACTGTCGGGACTAGCAGACATTCGTGTTTGGATCGCCCGACGTCAATAAATTTCAATTTTGCGTGTCCCCCCTGCGCAAGCTCAGTGGCCCGATGGCCGCCCAGGGGGCGAAAACTTGCTATTCACTCGAAAAATTGGAAAGATTGCAAATGACATCCCGCCCTATCAACGCCAAAATTAAACGATTATTTCGTTTTTGCTTTTCTGCCATGTTTTTTATATAATTTTTTTAAAAATCACTTTAACTAAAAGCACTCCATCAGATCAATTCAGGTAGAAGCAGAGTGACTTAACATGGTGCATTCTCAATGCTGCGTCAGCTGCTCAAAGCACAATGAGGCCGACAGTCAATTTACATAGTCTCGACAAATGTGCTGTTAAGCGTAACATTCGCTGTTAAAGGTAACATTCAAATTCTTATCTCCGTACTTGCAAAAAGTTCAAGTGGCAAAAGTTCGAGTGTTTTGCAAACCAGCCGAGGCCAAAATCTCCAGAGATTTACAGAACACCCCCGTATATGAAAGTTGCTGAAAATGTGGAAACAAAAAATTTTTATGTTTATATTAGTAGTTTACATTTATTTACGCAAAGCAAAAAGAAACTATGGTAATTATTAACATAGGCTGAAAGAAATCCTCTAAATGAACCCTCCCCGAAGGTGTCGGCAGGGCAATGGACTCTGTGTGTACCTCGGTTTAAAGCGGGCTACACCTAGTGTCACTTGCGCGTCTTACACCCAGGAAATGCAGTGTCTACCTAAGATGATGGCCAGCACTTTCCAGCTTTAGTTGGATAGAGTTGAGCCGGAGTCATGGTAAGACGTACCTGGCAGCAGGCATAAAATGCTATGGGGAGGTTCCCAAGAATAAGAAGTAACCAATTTGGGTCCATAACATGCACACAATAAAAAACCAAACTCGGGCTGGGATATCAGCCCAAACGTCGGTGAAAGGCGTGACTGCTACCACCGGCGGGCACGGTGAGGAGAAATCATCTCTTCGTGTCGCCAGCGGTCACACCTCTGTTGCAGTTGGAGCAGGCCAAGACAGTTGTACAGCTACTGCCAATACGACAATCACTAAAGCCAAAGTGTGGCGTGGTACCGCAGTCCATGCAGACTCGGACTGCGAGTCGGCGGCTCAATAAAATCTGAGGCCGAGAAAAAGCTGCTGCTTTCTCCAGTCCAGGCGGGTTCTAGCACCTCACGTAAGGTAAGGCCCAAAAAGATGCGAGCGAACGCCCACTACAAAGCGGTGCGCAAGATCAAAGCGCGGCTCGATGGCAGCGGTAACCTCTCCCCAGAAGAGAGCAACTAGCTGGCGTGGGCCGAGCAAAAGATCAAGGAGGGTCGCAAGCACTTTGCAGAGAGACCGGCGATGAAGGCCACCTCCGCCGCATACGTTAACAGGGTGGAGGAGAGTGCGGTAACGAAGCGGCAGCGCTCATCCGAGCAAGCGAAGGTAGAGGCCCCAGTCATCAAACGGCCATGCCCAAGACCGCGGAGCCATGCTCTACCAAGCTAAACCCCAAACACACAAAAAACGGCGAAGGAGTCAGCCAGCGACTTGGTAAAACGGCATCTCACCGTGGACGACCCAGCAGCGCAACCGGTTACGTTTGACGGAGCAGGCTGGCTGTATGGACGATCTCACCCTTAAGTGGGTCAAAAGCGTCGTTGCAAACATGGGAAGCCCATGGGAGGGTGCACAGCTGGAGGTTGTTGACCGTCAGTTCCGAAGGCGAAAGTGCTCTTCCCAAGGGTAGTACCAAAGGAGCAACCGCTGAAGTTGTTACGGTGGCAAAAGCCGGACGTGCCAACAAGCGACTGGTAGGTGCTATATGTTGCTACGCCCGACAAGAAGGGGCAGCACTTGGTCCTCTAGATCAACAAGGAGGCTGACGAATTGCTCTACCCAAGGTTCGGTAAGATGGCGTGGGGAGTAGGCTGCGTGCACCTACGAATCAAAATGCGCCACCCAGAAAACTAGATCGAGCACACACTGGAGGCAGGGGAGGTCGAGAAGGACCTTCGCATCGACGCAATGGTCGACAGAGCCAGCAGCCTCGACATTACAGAGGCAGTGCAGTCTGTGAGGATGCGTAAAATACGCCCCCACATTTTTGTAGTTGCTCACTCACTTGAGTTCCTTATAGTCTTAGAAGTAAATAATCATCGTATATAGGTATAAGATAGCCAGGAAGGTCAACGTATAGCCATAGTCCCATATATAATCATAGTATTTAAATCATAGTATCTAAGTGGAGAGTTAAAGCCGTAGAACGGCCTATAAAGTTTAGTTAGTTCGCACAGATAATCATAGTATATAGGTTTGTAGGTGTAAGACAGCCAGGAAGGCCAACGTATAGCCATAGTCCCATATATAATCATAGTATTTAAGTCATAGTATCTAAGTGGAGAGTTAAAGCCGTAGAACGGCCTATAAAGTTTAGTTAGTTCGCACAGATAATCATAGTATATAGGTTTGTAGGTGTAAGACAGCCAGGAAGGCCAACGTATAGCCATAGTCCCATATATAATCATAGTATTTAAGTCATAGTATCTAAGTGGGTAGCTAAAGCCGTAGAACGGCCTGTAAAGTTTAGTTTAGTTAGCTTGCACAGGATTAGTTAATTAAATAGCCAGCAAAACCCGCCAAACCACGCTCAACACTAACTACCGTCCCATCACTGACCTTACGCAGCTGCGTCAACTGCGTAGTTGCCAACGATGGGCATGAGGGGGAAGAGAGGAACTCGCCGTTACAGGCCTTGCAGGTGGCCGAACATGGGCGATCGAACACAGCAGTCGAGCGTGGGCCGAGGCTGCCTGACAAAAGGAGAGAGGTCGAGCGCTGCACACACACAGCCACGGCAGCGACGCCGGCGCCAGCCTTCGCCACGGGTCGACAGAGGACAGGCAGACACAGGCCATGACTGGCGTGCGAAAGGGAGAGAGCGATCGATGCGGGCGTCGGACACACGGCCACGGGCAACGACGCAGACGCAAGCCTTAACAGCGGGCCGACAACGGACAGGCGAAAATAGGCCAAGGCTGGCGTGAGAAAGAGAGGACGATCGTCGTGTGGCCTACGCTCGACACACAGCCAGAGCAGCGACGTCGGCGCCAAAGTCGAAGATGGACAGCGCGCAGGCCGAAATTGGGTCAAGGGCTCGAAAAGTTGCGAAGACGAATCAATCAAGTTTGGCGAGTGAAAGCGGACGGACGTGGCATGAATCGGGAGCGGAAAAACGTAGTGAAATCGAAAGAAACAAGTAGAAAAATCGGAGTGAAGCAGCAGCATTGAACGGAGCGAGCGGAAGCAAGAGAAGGCGTGGAAAGAGGAGCCCCACCTGTGACCCGAGGAGTAGTGAGCGTTGAGAGGCGAGATCCAGGACAGGCGGACGGAAGAACCGGGTAAGCTGGCTAGGGTCTCAGTACACAGGAGTAGGGATTTGACAAAAAGTGCGGTTAGGAGACAACAGGAAGGGAACAAAGTTTAAATAAAGTTGTTAAATTATTAATAATGTACAAGCGACAGCTCCCGTGTACATGTTTTTGGCAAATGCGCTGTTCAGCTGCTAACTCCTCCGGTTGGGTCCAACGATTCTGACTCCCACGGGCGACCAACGACTGCCCGTACACGTTTTCGAGAAGGAACTCTGCGTGTGCGGCGTGGGCGTTGGGCGCTTTGGGGTCTTTCCAGTGCACCGTCCTTGGGCTTTCCGCGACGGCTCACTGGCTAAGACAGGTTGGAACTAACGACCCTGACTCCACCGGGCGACCAACGACTGCCCGTACACGTTTTCGAGAAGGAACTCTGCGTGTGCGGCGTGGGCGTTGGACGCTTTGGGGTCTTTCCAGTGCACCGTCCTTGGGTTTTCCGCGACGGCTCACTGGCTAAGACCGGGTGGATTCGGGTGGTTGGAGGCAACAGGGCGGGGTGGCTGTGGCATAGAAGATAGGGAGGGGGGCTGGCATTTATTCGGCCGTTGTGTGGCAGTGGCCGTGAAGGGAGGGCTAGGTTTTCTCTGTCCCGAAGTCCCAGCAACATATAAATTTTGCTATGGGAGACCTTGGAGAGACTGAGACTCGCACCTCGGCCTTGGAAACTTCCTTATAGTTGGCGAAGGAGCAGGGACCTTTGGGGCATTTTTTATATCATGTTTTTTGAGAAACCTCCCTGTAAATGGCCCAAAGAACCATCCAGGTCACTCACACAGCGGCTGCGCCGCTGCAGAACATAGTACACCCACAAACCAGAGAGCTATCCGAGCCTTGTGTTTTCATTTTTGATATGTTTTCGCCCCTTGGTCAAATTTATGAACCTGAGCATGAAAACCCACCCACGTTTTCTGAAAATTTTCCCTTTTGTCCCAGCGCCAGAGGGCGGTATATATACAAATAAGTTGCATGTGTCAAAAAAGGAAAAAAATCAGGGTTTAGAAGGGCTAGGACAACGCCAAAATATCAATCAGGTACCCCCAAGAAAAATTTGGAGGAGTTCGGGTCCTGGTTCACACCGGGCCCAGGCATAATTTAAAATTTTTCAATAAATAATAGGAAATTGCTCCTCGGAGAAGTTAGTCAGCGTAGAGCATTTTCACCCAAACAAAAAAAAAAAAAAAAGGGATTTATATTAGAATTTACACGGAGAGGAAACTACACCCACGGCGAGGGAAGGAAGCCACGCGTAGCCGGGGAGTTTCACGTAGCAATGACATCCAATATCTTCGGGGAAAAAAAACACGCCACCAACACGTGGGAATTTTGTCGGAACACACAGCACGCCGTCAAAACCATTAGGAGTTTTGCTAGTCTTGTAGTCTCTGTCGCACTCGGAGTTAATACCTAACATTCTTGCTGAAAAGGGCCTTATGCCAGTTTACCGGTAATTTTTCTCGCTCTTGCATAAGGCATTCCCATAACGTCCAATAGAAAAGGGGGAGTAGTGGCGTCGCGGCGCTGTCACTAGGCCGACGACGACTGCGCAGCTCTGGCGACTGCGCGGCCACCGATTATAAATAATAGGCGGAGAACGTTCGGAAGGCAGTCTGGAACCAGCGGTCATTGAATACGGTTAGAATCTTAGTACGCGAATTTTTTTTTTAAATAATAATCCTTATCGGAACAAGCTAAATCCTTGACACACGGAATCGTCTTAAAAGCGCGAGCGAGTTCCTACATAATTAAATCAAAATCGTACTCCCCGCGTATAACAACGATCGTCCTTATCCTTGTCCTAGCATAATCGGGTCTGCACGATATCAAGTATTAAAAGCTCCGTTTGAGTAAATTTTCGAGACTCGGTATTGCCCCATCCGCGCAAATATGGGAGTTAAGTGGATTTCATTTAGGCGTAAAGACGAGTTGCAAGCGATCGCTACCGAGTTCGGGTTGGGTACCACCGGCACCGTCGAAGACTTGCGTAGTCGAATTTCGGCATTCATATCACGCGGAGAACATTCAGAGGGTACCAAAACCCGACTTGACGAATTAGAGTCCATATATCCAGAGGCTCCAACCGGGAAGGAGCCTCTGTCCAGGTCCAACTCCCCATTACCAGACGGCCGGGATCGGAAATTAGATTTTCTAACGGGGACCCAAACTAAGTCGCTCGACGTACCCCTAACCTCTACTAGTTCAACGTCGACTACCACACCCCGCGCGGAAAGAAAAGATTTCCCGCCGGGGACCCAAACCCAGTCGCGCGAAGAACCTCCGACCTCCACTAATTCGGCGTCGGATACCGCATCCCGAATGCAACGGGAAGAATTTCCGTCGGCAACCCTAGCGGAAAAACTGCGGAACTGGGGCATCATGTTTGACGGACGCGGGGACCCACTCAGTTTTACTGAACGACTGGAAGAGCGAGCAGCCTCTTACCGGGTGAACGTTAGCCAGTTGCCGCGCGTTATTATCGGCCTACTCTCCGGCCGGGCAGAGGGTTGGTTTCGAACGTTTCAGATGCAGCAGGTACCCTGGGAGAAGTTTAAGGAAGAATTTTTAGAGTTTTTCTTGCCCACGCGGTATTTTCAAAGATTAGAGGATGCCATCAGAGAGAGGTACCAATACCCCAGAGAACCATTTAAGGACTATATCGTGGATCTACGGCTAATGATGCAGCGGGCCAAGTACACCTCTGAACAGGAATTGACAAGGATCTACGACAATTTGTTACCAGAGTATCAACTTTTTATCAGGAGACACGAGTTTACCACCTTGGCGACGCTGACACAATTGGCAACAGCGTACGAGACGGCTAGGGATCGAGACACGGCACGCCACGCGACCTGTGTGCGCCCCGGGCAGCGATACGATCGGGCGTAAAATTTCCCAGGGACCTTCCCGGGTACGTCATCGGTAAGGCCCAACCCCTCGACCCAACAACCCCTGGCGCCTGAACCTACAGACACCGCCCTGGTGCCGCGGGCGTCCGAAGCTAGCAATCGGATGATCTTCGAGGAAACGGACCGACCGATAGACGTGAACCGTGCTTGTCGACGGTGTGGGCAAGTTGGCCATTTCGCGAGAGGATGTTTGAACAAACCGGTGATGTTTTGCTGGACCTGTGGAAGACGAGGAATCCGGACCTTAGACTGCTGCCGACAGGCCGGTTCGGGAAACGAATTGGGTCTTCGCCCTGTGGGGAGCCAAGCGAGGACCACCGAATCGACACCCCACCAATATGCACCCACTACGTCTGGAGGGTGGTCGCATCGTAGCGTCGGTGTCTATTGAAGGACGGACCATCTTAGCCACATTGGACCCGGGAGCATCGAGGAGTTTCATTAGCGAGCGGATCGCAAAAGAGTTCGCCACCCCAGCGAATAGGAGGCAAGTACGTACAAGGATATCCCTTGCAGATGGGTCTTTAATAAATGTAGATCAGGCTTTGATGCTCAGAGTCCGCCTAGACCAGGAACAGACGTACATGCCACTGCTAGTCCTGCCGACACTCTTAGATGGGGTCATCCTGCGCATTGATTTCCTGTGCGGGATACAGACAATGGTACAGTGCGGAAGAGCCTGATTCCGCCTCACTAACCGAACCGAGCATCCGCTAAGTTTGCCAACCGAGCCTATAACGAAGACACGGGTACGAAGTCCGACGAAAGATAAGACAGTGGTATTCTCTACAACCGAGTCATTAGCTCCGACAGAGTCAATAGCGTCGACAGAGTCAAGCGTACCGACAGAGTCACCAGTTCCGACAGAGTCAAACGCACCGACAGAGTCAATAGCGTCGACAGACTCAAGCGTACCGACAAAGTCACTAGCATCGACAGAGTCAAGCGTACCGACAGAGTCACCAGTTCCGACAGAGTCAAACGTACCGACAGAGTCATTAGCATCGACAGAGTCAAACGTACCGACAGAGTCATTAGCATCGACAGAGTCAAACGTACCGACAGAGTCACTAGTTCCGACAGAGTCAAACGTACCGACAGAGTCATCAGCGTCGACAGAGTCAAACGTACCGACAGAGTCATCAGCGTCGACAGAGTCAAACGTACCGACAGAGTCATTAGCTTCGACAGAGTCACTAGTTCCGAAAGAGTCAGACATACCGACAGGGCCATTAGTTCCAACAGAGACCCGACTCAAGCCCTCACGTCATACACCGAGCTCCTCAAAACGACCTCAAACAAGCCCAAGGAATGCACATCGCGGAGCCAAGTCACCACGCTCAGATGAGAACGTCAAACCAGAGCCTGGAAACCCGAAGCGGGGCACCAGGGCCCACCAATCGAAGCAGTAGAGATCCATGGGTCGCGACCCGGACTAGAACCCTTAGCGGATGCAGCAACAGCTAGAGAAAGGAATCCCTTCCGGAAACCACCACGGATCGGGCACCCAACCGCCGAGCACCACCGGAAGAAACAAGTACGTTTTAGGGAAGACCTGCAGGCGGGAGCTCCAGTAAGTTTGGCTATCATTAGTGCCGTACAAATCCCGAAGGATCATACCATGGAAGAGCCCCGACCGACCAGTACAGAGGAGGTCTTGGAACCGGGTGTAGCAAAATTTTTGGAAGAGGAGCTAGCCCTATTCGAAGGGCTCGCCGGAGTGTCAAATATCGCGGAGCATGCAATAATTATGAAGGATGACAAACCGTTGAAGCAGAGGTATTTCCCAAAGAACCCCGCCATGCAGAAAATAATAATCGACCAGGTGGATGAGTTGCTGCGAGACGACCGAATTGAGCCCTCCCACAGCCCCCATAGCGCCCCGATTGTGCTTGTGGGTAAAAAGACGGGGGAAAAGCGTATGTGCGTCGATTACCGGCCCCTAAATGCAAATTCGGTGCCTGATGCATACCCACTCCCTCGGATAAACCACATACTGGAGCGACTTCGGCACGCTAAATACATTTCGACCCTGGACTTGAAGAACGGATACTGGCAGATCCCCGTTGCCAAGGGTAGCCGGGAATATACGGCGTTTACGGTTCCAGGGCGCGGACTTTTCCATTGGAAGGTCATGCCTTTCGGCCTTCATTCAGCGCCCGCAACTTTTCAACGGGCCCTCGACAAGGTGATAGGACCGGAGATGGAACCCCACGCCTTCACATATCTGGATGATATCATCGTCATCGGGGCCACCCTGGAGGAACATGTGGGCAATCTGAAGGAAGTGTTTAGGCGTCTTCGACAGGCCAATCTCCTCGCCTCAACATACAGAAATGTAAGTTTTTCCGAAGAAGTCTCACGTATCTAGGTCACGTCATCAGCGAGGCGGGCATTCACACCGACCCAGATAAGATCCTGGCTATACGGGAACTGCAGCCACCTCAGAATTGCAAGGAGCTGCGCCGGTGTCTCGGGATAGCATCCTGGTACCGCCGCTTTGTACCAAACTTCGCTGCAGTGGTCCAGCCAATGTCCCTCCTGCCCAAGAAGGGCAAAAAGTGGATATGGAATGGCCCCCAGCAGCGGGCATTTGAAGAGTTGAAGAAGATGCTCACGGAGGCGCCGGTATTAGCGTGTCCGGACTTTAACGAGAGGTTCCAGTTGCAAACGGACGCCAGCGACTACGGCCTAGGAGCCGTATTGACCCAGCGGATCAATGGTAAGGAACGCGTGGTGGCATATGCGAGCAGGCGACTACTAAAGGCAGAAGAAAACTATTCCGCTACGGAGAAGGAGTGCCTCGCCATAGTTTGGGCGATACGAAAATTCCGATGTTACATAGAGGGATATCGTTTTGATGTGATTACCGACCACCTGGCCCTCAAATGGCTCAACTCCATTGACAACCCCACGGGCAGGATCGCTCGGTGGGCCTTAGAGTTACAGCAGTTCCAGTTTGACATTCACTATCGCCGTGGGAATCAAAACGTCGTGGCAGACGCACTGTCCCGACAGCCGTTGGAGAGGTGCCACCAGATAGGCGAGGAAAGTATCAACTGCAAATGGGTCCAAGGTAAAATTAAACAAATCGAAGCCCAGCCCGAAAAGTTCCCCGATTTTATGCAGGAAAACGGCCAACTGTACCGCCATTTTGGACGACGCCCGGAAGACGAGGATGCCATCACGTGGAGGCTGTGCGTACCGCAAGAGCATCGAAGGCGTGTGCTCGAGGAGTGTCACGATCAGCCCACGGCAGGACACTTGGGAGTAAGGAAAACCATAGCAAGAGTTGCTCAGCGGTATTTCTGGCCAGGGTTATTCCGAGATGTGACCCAATACGTACGACGATGCGAAGTGTGCCAGAAATTTAAGGTAAGTCAGCTCAAACCAGCGGGGAAGATGCTGACCCGACTCCCAGAGGAGCCCTTTGCGACACTATGCGCCGACTTCGTAGGCCCTTTGCCACGCTCCAGACAGGGTAACACGATTTTGCTGGTGTTCTTCGACCAGTTCTCTAAATGGGTAGAACTGATCCCAATGCGAAAGGCCACGGCAGCATCCTTGGAGCGCGCATTTCCGGAAAGGATCCTGTGTAGATTTGGAGTGCCTCGGCGGTTCATCTGCGATAACGGGAGCCAGTTCACGAGTCGCAGCTTTAAAGCTTTTTGTAAAAGAGCTGGGGTCGCCTTGCAGTACACCGCGCCATACACCCCGCAACAGAACCCAACCGAGCGTGCGAACCGGACGATAAAAACAATGATCGCACAATATATCACCGATGACCATCGAACGTGGGACCAACTATTACCGGAAATCTCGTTGGCGATCAACACGAGTGTGTCGGACAGCACTGGTTTCAGCCCGGCATACCTAGTACAGGGGCGAGAACCCAGGCTCCCCGGAGCCTTTTTCGAAGAAGTTACTCGTGGCACAGGCATCGATTCTAACGAGCCACCCGACAAAGCAACACGACTACAAGGCATTTTTAAGGTCGCCCGGGAAAACATGCAGAGAGCCTCTCTGGAACAGAGTCGTTTTTACAATTTGCGAAGACGGGAATGGCGACCAACCGTGGGAACCCTGGTACTTTTGCGCAAACACCACCTGTCCAAGGCCACCGATGCGTTTGCGGCCAAGCTTGCCCCAAAATTCGAGGGGCCTTACAAACTAATAAAAATTATTTCCCCAAATATAGCTCGCATCCAGCTCCAGGGCACCCGCCTGCGACGTACGGCGAACCTAGCCGACCTCAAAGAATACCATAGAGAGCCGACACCGGACGAAGACAGCGTTGGCCTACACCAGGAAGGGCGCGGAACGACCACCGCAGGAGAATCAGGGGGGGCCACTTGAGTTTGGTGCGCCATTCCAACGTCCCCACCCCGAAAGGGGAACCTCTCGGCTTGTCCTTGAGCATAAGCACCATAAGTATAAGTTTAAGTTAGATAACAAATGTTCACCGCACTTTTCAGGGCCAGTAAGGGACAGCTAGGGAATAGAATGATAGCTTACTAATTAGCTTACTTTTAGCACGATGACATCACGGAGCAACACTCCCTCCAACCAAGGCTCCAGCGACGAGTACTCGGTTAGAAGCTTTCACCTTCATAGCTCCCCATGGTCACCACCGAGGTCTCCCCTGACAGGTACTCACCCATCGTCATCGACAGCGACCAGTCGGAGCAGCTACGGCCCGGGCGAGTCGACCTTGGCCAAGCATCGACCATAAGCATGACAAATAGCCGCGGGAGTCTCGACGGCGAACCCAACCAGCCCACGGAACCCGTGGAGCCGACCACAGAAGCCGAGCACATCGGAGATCTTGACCACGGAGTAGCCCCACTCACTATGGCCCGCTTAGCTCGCTTAAGCACTGTCAACGAGGCGCAGCCCGAAGGTGTTGGTACCCAGATCTGGGCAGTGGAGAACTGGCTGGAAGAGGTGCCCGGACCTTCATTCCCTCCTGGGTATTTGGAAGCGTGTTTCCGCGAAGCGGTGCAAGCGCACCCCCCCAGTTCGTCGGAATCGGATGATTCATTTGTACCTGCCGACGGCCGATTCTTCACCGGTGGGGTACGAGCTCCGCTTAACTTCTCCTTGGAGCTGGCCAACGACGCGTGGTCCATCGGCTCGGCCCACCAACGAAGCTCATCAGCGGATTCGGAATTAAACGGCAGTGAGGAGGCCGACCCAGAACCCGAACCCAACCCTAATGACGCGGAGGAGGAAAGCAGTGAAAATAATTCGGACCCGCCGGTCTCAATTGCCAGCCTCTCACCACTGCGGAGCCGAGCAGCGAGCGTTTCCAGCTTCGAGGAAGAATGGGCCTGGATGACCGAAGCACCAAAGCCGACCAACCCTGGCAGCCCTCAGGAGGCTACGCATCGATGCGGCAACCTACCCAATGGTACTCCACCACCACCATACGCAGATGACAACCCGGTGGAAGTTGCCCAGGTTCGGCTACCTCAATATTCCGACATCAGCTCAGAAGAGGAGCAGTCGTGCCACCCGGCGACGCTATCCGTTCCGGAGGTCGCCACCACGGGCGAAGGATCGTCAGACGCCCGTTGACCGGAACCGAACAAATGGCGCTGCTGGGGGAATTACAACGGCATCCCGGAGTGGCCCTGGTTCAGGAAGAGGAGGAGTGGGTACCCGCACCTGCAACTTGGAGGGTAGATACAAGCGAGCGTAAACTGCCTGGACGGCTCATCGTTTTCATCGAGGGACTAGGCCGCACCAGGACTCGGTTCTTGCGGACCATGAGCGGAACACGATTCCGGATTACGATAACAGGCGCTGGGTATGTGTCCGTCTCGTTGCGCCTCCCCGACGAAAAGGGGGGGTGTGAGGATGCGTAAAATACGCCCCCACATGTTTGTAGTTGCTCACTCACTTGAGTTCCTTATAGTCTTAGAAGTAAATAATCATCGTATATAGGTATAAGATAGCCAGGAAGGTCAACGTATAGCCATAGTCCCATATATAATCATAGTATTTAAGTCATAGTATCTAAGTGGAGAGTTAAAGCCGTAGAACGGCCTATAAAGTTTAGTTAGTTCGCACAGATAATCATAGTATATAGGTTTGTAGGTGTAAGACAGCCAGGAAGGCCAACGTATAGCCATAGTCCCATATATAATCATAGTATTTAAGTCATAGTATCTAAGTGGAGAGTTAAAGCCGTAGAACGGCCTATAAAGTTTAGTTAGTTCGCACAGATAATCATAGTATATAGGTTTGTAGGTGTAAGACAGCCAGGAAGGCCAACGTATAGCCATAGTCCCATATATAATCATAGTATTTAAGTCATAGTATCTAAGTGGGTAGCTAAAGCCGTAGAACGGCCTGTAAAGTTTAGTTTAGTTAGCTTGCACAGGATTAGTTAATTAAATAGCCAGCAAAACCCGCCAAACCACGCTCAACACTAACTACCGTCCCATCACTGACCTTACGCAGCTGCGTCAACTGCGTAGTTGCCAACGATGGGCATGAGGGGGAAGAGAGGAACTCGCCGTTACAGGCCTTGCAGGTGGCCGAACATGGGCGATCGAACACAGCAGTCGAGCGTGGGCCGAGGCTGCCTGACAAAAGGAGAGAGGTCGAGCGCTGCACACACACAGCCACGGCAGCGACGCCGGCGCCAGCCTTCGCCACGGGTCGACAGAGGACAGGCAGACACAGGCCATGACTGGCGTGCGAAAGGGAGAGAGCGATCGATGCGGGCGTCGGACACACGCCACGGGCAACGACGCAGACGCAAGCCTTAACAGCGGGCCGACAACGGACAGGCGAAAATAGGCCAAGGCTGGCATGAGAAAGAGAGGACGATCGTCGTGTGGCCTACGCTCGACACACAGCCAGAGCAGTGACGTCGGCGCCAAAGTCGAAGATGGACAGCGCGCAGGCCGAAATTGGGTCAAGGGCTCGAAAAGTTGCGAAGACGAATCAATCAAGTTTGGCGAGTGAAAGCGGACGGACGTGGCATGAATCGGGAGCGGAAAAACGTAGTGAAATCGAAAGAAACAAGTAGAAAAATCGGAGTGAAGCAGCAGCATTGAACGGAGCGAGCGGAAGCAAGAGAAGGCGTGGAAAGAGGAGCCCCACCTGTGACCCGAGGAGTAGTGAGCGTTGAGAGGCGAGATCCAGGACAGGCGGACGGAAGAACCGGGTAAGCTGGCTAGGGTCTCAGTACACAGGAGTAGGGATTTGACAAAAAGTGCGGTTAGGAGACAACAGGAAGGGAACAAAGTTTAAATAAAGTTGTTAAATTATTAATAATATACAAGCTGCTAACTCCTCCGGTTGGGTCCAACGATTCTGACTCCCACGGGCGACCAACGACTGCCCGTACACGTTTTCGAGAAGGAACTCTGCGTGTGCGGCGTGGGCGTTGGGCGCTTTGGGGTCTTTCCAGTGCACCGTCCTTGGGCTTTCCGCGACGGCTCACTGGCTAAGACAGGTTGGAACTAACGACCCTGACTCCACCGGGCGACCAACGACTGCCCGTACACGTTTTCGAGAAGGAACTCTGCGTGTGCGGCGTGGGCGTTGGACGCTTTGGGGTCTTTCCAGTGCACCGTCCTTGGGTTTTCCGCGACGGCTCACTGGCTAAAACCGGGTGGATTCGGGTGGTTGGAGGCAACAGGGCGGGGTGGCTGTGGCATAGAAGATAGGGAGGGGGGCTGGCATTTATTCGGCCGTTATGTGGCAGTGGCCGTGAAGGGAGGGCTAGGTTTTCTCTGTCCCGAAGTCCCAGCAACATATAAATTTTGCTATGGGAGACCTTGGAGAGACTGAGACTAGCACCTGCTGAGGACGAAAAGGATGGTGTATCAGCCTTCCGGGCCGGGGGACGCCGACAACGATCATGCAGTTGAAGGTCCTCCAGGTTTACTTGCATAAAAGCAAGCTTGCGTCGGCGGAGCTCCTGATAACCATTGAGGAAGCTCCCGCCGATGTGGCCTTAGTTCAGGAACCTTGGATTACGGCAGGAAACAATGTCTCAGGGCTAAGGTCACAAAACTAACATTAAAGTAGAAAACGTTGAAAATGTGCCCACATACCTGGGACCAACATCGGCCAACGTCCTAGACCTAACTCTGACCTTAGGGAATAGAACTCAGGCATCAGAATGGAGAGTCCTCGAAAGACTCTCTTTCTCAGACCACAAGTACTTCCATTTTAAGATCGAGTTCGACCACAACCAAATCAGAAAAGCCTACAGGAACCCCAGGAACACCAACTGGGTGAAGTACCTTAAAACGGTAGAAACAAAACTACCTACGCCAGCGAACATCTGCTCGGTAGGCGACATTGAGATGTCCGTGAAGACGTTTACGTCCAATTTAACCGAAGCATAGAAATCCTCATGCAGACTCACAGTTATCAAACGGAGAATCCGACCCCCCCGGTGGACCAAAGCGCTGAAAGAGCAGACCATCAAACTCGAAAAACAAGCGGATGATCAGATAATTTGGGAGGAATACAAGATAAAACTTCGCTTCTTCAAAAAAAGAAGTCCGAAAGGCAAAGCAAAACGCAAGGAGAACCTTCTGCTCCAGCATAGAGAATGTCTCCGAAACAGCTAGAATCAGGAAACTGCTGTCATAGCAGTCACCCATTCAGAGTCAGCTGAAAGCGAACGACGGCCACTGGAGCAGGGAAGCGACATGCGCTCTTCTTGATGCGCACTTCCCTGGCTGTACTGTAGTCACAACAAATCAACATCCCAAATAGCATCATTACTCCAGACAAAATCCGTTGGGCTATCGAATCGTACGCGAGTTACAAATCCCCAGGACTCGATGGAATATTTCTAGCCATGCTAAAGACGAGCAAATGCGTAATCGTCACATGGCTGCAATCAATTTTTGAAGCATGGTTGAGATGGAGCAATGTACCTGTGGGCTGGAGGACAGAACGCGTTGTAGAAAGAAAAGGCTTGAACCTAACCTTGGAGAACAATCAGCACGCCTACACGAAAGGGAAATGGGTGGAAACAGCGTGTAAGGGTGCGATTAATTTTCTTGGTCTTAACTTCGATTTTATCAATATGCATGCCATATTGTACCAAAATAAACTAAAGCTAATGTACCGAGAAATGTGGGAACAGTTTTTGTAGGTAATCATTGAACCACCCTACTAAGCCTGCACACACGCTTAAGTGTATAGGCATTCAATCAAAGCAACAGACCAATCGTACGATTATGCAGTTATGCTAAAGCAAAAGATCTGCCTAGCTTGGAGTACAGCCGAGATTGCTTAAGCGCATACTGTCATATATAAAAGATCATTCGAACCGAAGAGACGTCTGTGCGAGTCAAAATCAATTGAAAAAAAAAACAAAAATCACGTGTCAAACATAAGCTACCTTATTGTAATTATTTTTCACTAATTGCAAGGCGATCGCCTTGCAGACTGCTGTGGAATTAAAAGTAAAAGTGAAGTGCTAAATTGAATTTAAGGTATGAATTAGTATCAGTGCAGTTTCGATATTTCAAAGAATATCCATTTCAGGCGTGAGCAGGCCCTAGGTTAAGGGCTTAAGCCTCCACCAAGGTAGGCAGGCACCACAAATTGGACTTTGCCTTTCTAACACCTGCTTCATTAACATCCCCATTAACTGGCTCATCCGCATCTTTGGCATCGTCAGTTGGGGTGTGCCGCACGATCACGTGGCAGGCGGAGAACCTGCCCTACTCATATGGGTCACCGCTCCACCCAAACGGAGATTCCTCTTCCCTGGGAGAAAAGATCTGAGTGCCCATAGACATATCATCATATGGAGTCGCATTGAGTACGAAAAAAAAAAAAACCAATCTGCATACACCTCAGCAAGTGCATCTAAAACGACCTTAAAAACTATCATGTCCTAAAGCTAGTGTGAATGATCAGCAGCAAAGAGTTTTCGATTTTGTGTCCCTTGAAAATTTCAAGTTCACGGTCATGATGATGACGTTCTTTTCATAATTATTAAGTTGTTCTTTTGTTTTGGGCATGGTGCGAACAGATAAGCGCCCAGCTGCTTCGTTTTGATTGTGCTTTGCACAAACTTTTACATACGTACAAGGAATAATTGTTGGAATAAATTGTTGCTGCTGATATATGTTCAAAATACTATTTTCTACCTATTAAGCTAAAGTAAATTAAATTAGAGAAATTCAATATTAATAATTTGCTGTAAAGATGTGTATATTAGTCGGATATTGAAGTTAAGAAACCCATGCTAGGCATCTCCAAACTTAATATGTTCTTATATTTTTAAACAGCCTCACCGTCTTGTCAACGGCATCTTGGGCCCAATGATAACATCGGCATATTAGTAGGTGAAAATTAAGCTGTGAGTAAGTTGGTAATTTTAAGTATTTACATTCATTTTTGTAAGTATGGAGATTTGACCCTAGCATTGATACCTAACCCTGAATTACACACAATTAGTAACATTAAGCAATCTGTAATGAAAAACCATGAGCAACTAAATTTATACTACTGAATTATATTGAATTTACCATGAAATAATTCCCTTTTTCTTGGGCCTCCTAGGGGTCTAGCACAGCAGCTCGTATTGGGTAGGGTCATGTAACCTTTTCTTTGATCCTACAGGTTGGGTGGGTAGAGATGGAGACAATTACCACCATAGTTCTCCTCTTTTGATGATGAAGCCCGTCCGATTCCGTCTGCTTACTGTTTGGTTCGATTGTCCGTTTTGATACCCTATCTCTGTCTACGATTTTACGGCACAACACCCACGCCACTATCCCTGAGCTAAGCCGACCCTCTTAGTAGACAGAGTGTGTTGCTGAAGCAACGCTTCGTGTGTTCGTTACAAGCGCTACACTCCCTAGTAGCCACCATCGAGAAGGCGCTGTACCATCAGGAATTTGCGCTGGGAGCATTCCTAGATATATCTGGTCCATTTAAAAAAGTCACCATAGAAGCGATAATGCGAAGCCTAAGGGCACTAGCAATACACAAGGCATTGGACTCCTGGATATACAACCTGCTGAGCTGCAGAAGAGTACAAGCCGAGTGGGCTACCACAACCATGACGAAAGAGGCACATGGCGGAACGCCTCAGGGCGGAGTCCTGTCGCCCCTTCTATGGTACCTTGTGGTCAACGAACTATTACTAAGCACCAAAGATGACCGTATATGCCGACGACATAAGCATAATTATCATGGGGAAATGTCCATCGACCCTCAGCTCAATCATGGATCCTACTCTGAAAGATATACTAAAGGGGGCCACAGAAGCCGGACTCAGTATCAATGCGGAGAAGGACATGATTTTCTTCAAATACGATAAATGGAACACAGCTAACGCCAAAGAACAACGTAAAATACCTTGGAGTAGTAATCGACAGCAAACTATCATGGAGATTCAATGTGCAGGAAAGGGTGAAAAAGACAACCAATGATCCCAAAAACCAACTTCACAGGCGCATTTGCATTACTGGGACCAGAAGACTGGCGTACTGGACTGGCCCAGGAATTGAGGCTCTCCTAAAAACTGCCAGACCACTGCACCATATTCCAGGCGGAGGTCTTCGCAATAAGGAAAGCAGCGGAATTGGCAGAACAATATGCACCAAACAACCAAATAAACATACACGTTGATAGCCAAGACACACCATTAACTCCAAAAATGTTCTGGTAAGCAGGGAGGCAATAGATTCCCTCATCATCTCTAGAAAGGTGCAAATCTATTCGATTCCCAGCCACCGGGGCATTGATGGAAACGAAATGGCTGACAGTCTTGCAAAATCTGGAACCGCACTCAGACAAGAAGCAACACTAAACATATCTATCTCTGTACAGAAGATATATAGTAAGATGGAAGAGATAGCGTAGCCAGAAGCAGAGGAAAAGTGGAAGAACACAACCGGCTGCAGAATCTCAAAAATAATGTGCAAGACTAGAGACAAAAAACTCACGCACTCTATGCTACAGCTTCAAAGAAGAGACTGTTGACTGCTTAGAGGCATACTAACGGGTCACTGCCTAGCAGCTGCTCACGCGAAATAGCTAGGCATCACGTCAACGGACATCTGCAGGAAACGTAAGGAACCTGAAGTCCTCGAAACTCTGAAACACCTCATAAGCAGCTGCCCAGCAATCGCAAAGACAAGATTAAGACATCTGCACTCCCCAAGTCTCGCCTCTCTTGAAGAGGCGGCAAGGAAGTCTCCCAAACAACTATAGGCATTTGCCAAAACGTCAAAGATCATCTTGGATTTCTAATGGTACCCAAAAAACCACCCGGCCTCACTAAGGACCGTAAGTTCTATGTGTGGCCCCTTCAAAGGGCCAGCCGGAACTACCTACCTACCTATTATTAACATTAAGAACTAATTGCACAAAAAAGTGTTTGATTCTTCAACATACCTTCCATCTCTCAGCAAGCCTGCCAACACAAATTTATAATTTTTGATCAAATTCTGCCAAATGATACTCAGTATATTTTATGTTTTTTTAAGGTAGGTAGGTAGTTCCGGCTCCCCCTTTGTAGGGGCCATGTCTGCAACGACGCTTTTGACCCACTTGAGGGAGGATCGTCCATACAGTTGAGGATCTTGACTCCAAACAGCCAGCCTTCTCCGTCAAACGTTACCGGCCGCGCTGCTGGGTCGTCCATCCTCTTAAAAATTTCTTCGAACAGCATCCCCTCCACTTGCTTCCACTGTTCTGGCGTCATTTTCCCGAAAGGGTCGCTTTTGTCGGCTGGGGCTACGGTGAGTTCCGTTTTGCCACGTCGCTGGCTGACTCCTTTGCCGGTTTTTGTGTGTTCGGGGTGGAGATTGGTAGAGCATGGCTCCGCGGTCTACGGCATGGCCGTTTGATGACTGGGCCTCTACCTTCGCTTGCTCGGATGAGCGCTGCCACCTCGTCCACACTCTCGTCCACCCTGTAAACGTTGCTCTCTTCTGGGGAGAGGTTACCGCTGCCATCGAGCCGCGCTTTGATCTTGAGCGCCGCTTTGTATTGGGCCTTCGCTTTCATGCCCTCCTTAGTCTTTTTGGACCTTATCTTACGTGAGGTGCTAGAACCCGCCTGGACTGGAGAAAGCAGCAGCTTTTTCTCGGCCTCAGATTTTATTGAGCCGCCCGACGACTCGCAGTTCGAGTCTGCATGGACTGCGGTACCACGCCACACTTTGGCTTTAGTGATTGTCGTATTGGCAGTAGCTGTACAACTGTCTTGGCCTGCTCCAACCGCAACAGAGGTGTGACCGCTGGCGACACGAAGAGAGGATTTCTCCTCACCGTGCCCGCCGGTGGTAGCAGTCACGCCTTCCACCGACGTTTGGGCTGATATCCCAGCCCGAGTTTGGTCTTTTATTGTGTGCATGGACCCATAATGGTTACTTTTTATTCTTGGGAACCTCCCCATAGCATTTTATGCCTGCTGTCAGACACCTCTTACCTTGACTCCGGCTCAACTCTATCCAACTAAAGCTGAAGAGTGCTGGCCATCATCTTAGGTAGACACTGCATTTCCTGGGTGTAAGACGCGCAAGTGACACTAGGTGTAGCCCGCTTTAAGCCGAGGTACATAAAGTATCCATTGCCCATCCGACACCCTCGGGGAGGGTTCAGTTAGAGGATTTCTGTCAGCATATGTTTTTCAAACCAGTACCGAATACATACTCCTTCATCAGCAGCAATTTTTTTGCTGCGACACTTTTGTTTTGACATATTAATTACAGGGCGCGCTTGGATACTGACATCGCTTTGATTTCAATTTAATACATAGCTTTATATATGCAAAATATTTTTAGAAGAATAATTTTAATTGCGTTTTTCACAGCGAAATTAGTATCAATCAAGAAATGCCGGCAGTTTTCTGCGAGGCACTTGGCTAGATGTCACTTAAATGCTCACAGCGTATCAGAGTTGCATCTAAAAGGTTATGCAAAATCTTTTCTAAGCTCTCTGATCAATTTTAAATTAGACGGAAACAAAAACAAATACTGGATTTTCAAAAGTCAAAATTTGAATTAAATGTCGCTAGCGAAGCCATTTGAACCATTTTGCGTGTGTTAGGAGTGGGACCGACTGTCTGCTACAACTTTAAATTAGCAACTGAACTTTATGATTAGGATTCGGACGGAGTTTAGTGCAGAGTCCACTACACCTTGTAGTAATTTAAAGTGATGATTCTAAACCTATGTTCCTATGGATTGTGTACTTGACCTGCTGCAGATTGGGACTTCCCTTCGGCTAATAACGTGGCCCCATTTTTGCCTCTCCAATGCACAGATTATTATTTGAACTATAGTTCATTATTTGAACTATAGTACATTATTTGAACTATAGTTCATTTTTTTAACTGTAGCTCATTTTTTGAACTATAGTTAATTTTTTGAACTATAGTTCATTTTTGGCAGGCATGGATCACATCATGTCGCGTTGGGGGAATCCTTACAATCAGGGCGTCTCCCTTGACCTGTGCCTCTAGGCTCACTTATGCCCATATAGGCGTTGGCAGTCTTCACTGAAATTTTTCCCTCCCGGACAGCTAGCTCTGGATAAGAGACGATGTAAATCAGTAAACTTCTCGGCACAATGCTCAGCGAAGAAACAATCAATGGTATCCAGTACCACCTTGGCCTTGGTAAGATCCGTGGCTGTTTACTCAATAAGCACTTTCTGGGTATTAAGCGAGATCTTCGAATGATCACCATTAATGATGGGCTGAAATGAGAGAATCACACGATTAAAATCATAGATCACTGGATAGATGGAAGAGTCACGAATGATGGGCAAATATTGCTGCTGGGCATGTCTGGCATAGAAGTCCATCAACTGCAGGCCAGTCATCTCCTGAGTTTGGATAAGCGGTTTGTTTTTGATTATCTCTGGCGCCAAATCCTCGTAGCTCAAGGGCCCCTGTAACGTGTCCAACTCGTGGGTGCCAATGGCCACCAGGGTACGCTTACAACAAATGTTTATATGCAGCTAATCCTGCAGATCAATTAAACTGTTTTAGGACTCTTGAGTAAAAGACACATTGCAAAGCACATCGGCCACATCATGTGGACGAATCTGTGCCGTGGAGGAGGCAACACTTGGCACTTGTCGCTGGATTGGCTCCACAAACTAAAACTTGGGCTTTGAAACATGAATGTCTAGTAGACATGTTGAAGAGGTTTTAAAATGAAATAGAATCGAGCTTTATTATTTATTTATTTATTTATTTAGAGTTGACAAAAAAAGGCTGTCAACGAAAATTTATATACGTTACAAAAAATTTTATGAGCTAATGAAGCCTATCAAAGAAAATCTAATAAAATTACAAAATAAACTAATAACGACTCCGACACGGTGGGGGAATTTTATTTGCCCGTCCGGCCAGCTATGCCCCTATTCACAGCCAATTGTAGTCAGAGACGTTATTAGAGCTAACAAAAACTTTAATAATATAGAGATCGAGAAGAGGGAGAGAGAGAGAGAAAAAAACCAAAACCTACAGTTAAGTAGGAACAAAGGAGAAAAAAATAAGATAATATATTAAATTTAAAAAAAAAAAAAAAAAAAAAACTGAGATAGAGAGAAAAATATCTTAAAGTAATCTTTAAAAATAAAAAATTTATACGAAAAACTTAAAACTAAATAACCGGAAAATCTCTGACCCGGTGGGGGAGGATTTTTTAGCCAGTCCGACAAGCTATGCCCCTACTCACAGCTAGGAGTGGTCAGAGATTTCCCCGGAGATAATTATAGAGAGACGTTTCGAGAGAGAGATCTGTTGAGAGCAGGTGATAGAGATCATTGTAATTTTGACATAAGACCCGAAAACGATTGTGCTGGGCATAATCAGTTGTACATCTGGGCAAGATTAAAGGTAAATAGTTTCTAGTTGGCCTAGAAGGAACGGAAAAGTTAAGGCGACCTAAAAGTTCGGTAGAGTCTACATCACTAATGATTAGCTTATGAAGAAAAGAAACGCCTAGGACTGTTCTACGATCAGCTAACGAAGGAAGGTTAATAAGCAAGAGTCTACTGGAGTACGATGGCAGACGAAGGTTAGGGTCCCAATTTAGTCCACGAAGAGCAAAAAGCAAAAATTGCTTTTGTACTGATTCGATACGATCGGTATGATTTTTGTATTGCGGACACCAGACGGACGAGCAGTATTCAAGTACAGGACGGACTAGAGCAGTGTACAGGAGCTTTGTGGTGTAAGGATCATTAAATTCCTTAGACCAACGTTTAATGAATCCAAGTACACCATTCGCCCTATTAACAATAGAAGAGATATGAGGATTGAAACTCAATTTGGGGTCAAAAAGAATTCCAAGATCAACGACGGTAAATATTCGTTGCAGGGGTTCATTGCCAATCGTATAAATAGCCAGCGAAGGTTTGCAACGATGGAAAGTCATAAACATGCACTTGGAGCAGTTAAGGTATAAATGATTAACCAAGCACCAAGACTGCAAGGAGTTTAAATCATCTTGCAATCTAATGGAATGTGTCGGGTCATTGAAAGATAAAATAAGTTTAACGTCATCGGCATACATAAGTATCCGAGAGTAAGATAGTATTGTGGGTAGGTCATTAATAAAAAGAGTAAAAAACAAAGGACCAAGGTGACTACCTTGCGGTACACCGGACGTTACAGAGACGGGCTTTGAGGTGTCTGAACGTAATATAACTTTCTGGGTTCTATTTTTTAAATAGGACGAAATCCAGAGCAGAAAAGAGGCGGGAAATCCTAACCGATTGAGCTTATAGAGGAGAAGATCATGGTTTACAGAGTCAAAAGCCTTACTAAAGTCGGTGTAAATGACATCGGTTTGCTTTTTCTTAAGGAACCCATCATTAACCAATGAAGTAAATTCAAGCAAATTGGTCATAGTTGACCGACGCTTAATAAACCCGTGCTGGAAAGGTGATAAAATCGATTTGCAATAATGCTGCAAGGTGGAGGTTATAATCTCTTCAAATAATTTAGGAATAGCGGAGAGCTTAGCTATGCCTCTGTAATTGGAAATATCAGATTTTCCACCTTTTTTATGAAGAGGAATGATATAGGACTCTTTCCAAAGAGTTGGAAAGACTGAAGAATCGAGCGATAGATTGAAAATCTTAAGCAAAGGTTTGCATAAGGAACTACAGCACTTTTTAAGAACACAACTAGGAATGTTGTCAGGGCCAGGGGAGTATGAGGATTTTAGAGATTTTAAATGCGAAAGTAGGGAGCTTTCACTAATCGAGGGAACACAAATCGAGTTAGAAGAAGGAATGGTATATGGATAAGAAGTGTTAATAAAGTGGATAGAGGAATACGTTGATTGAAAAAAGTCTGCGAATAGGTCGACGGCATCAGAATCATTGCCAGCCTTTTGGTCACCCAGAAAAAAAGAAGAAGGTAGCGATGAAGATCTACGCTTAGAGTTCACAAAGCTATAGAATTGTTTAGGGTCCTCTGCAAATTGAATTTTGCACCGGGCAAGATAATTCTTATAGCACTCAGAGTTAAAAAGTGTAAAGTTGGATTTTGCTATTGAATATTTAGAGAAATCAACAGCCAAGCCAGATCGTTTATACTTTTTGAAGCATCTAGACTTAATATTTTTCAAATTAGAAAGTCTAGGGCAGTACCAAGGAGGATTAAGTGACGCGGGAGAAGCTACGCTATAAGGAACACAGATATCTAAGAGAGAATTAAGGGATTCGTAGAAAAAGGCAAAAGCAAAGTCAAAATCAACCGCATTGAACAGAGGTGACCAGTCTGTTGCACAAATAAGTTGATTTAATAATGTAAAGTTTCCTTTACGAAAACAACGACGAGGTTTATTAGGAATTTTAGAGATTGATGAAGTAGTTTCAGAAACTGAAAGAGAGATTTCAAGAGTAGGATGGTAAATATCTTAGGGCAGTGATAGAGGGGCGGACCTAGAAACTACAGCATTAGTACTGTCAGCGACAAAGACAAGATCCAGCAATTTATTATGATCGTTTGGAATTGAATTTATCTGAGACAAGGACATATCAAACAGATGATCTAAAAAGTCATGCTGTGTTGATGGCACAAGATAGGTTGACCCATTAAGATATGACCAGGCGATGTTTGGTAAATTGAAATCACCTACAACAAACAATGAGTCAATGTCTCTTAATTGGGCATAAACATCTTTTATACAAGTTATATGGTTCATATAAACTTGAATATCGGAAGAAGGAGGGATATAGGAGCAAGTAATATATAACGAGAAGGAAAGAAAAGAAACTTTTACGGCTACGAATCCCACACCATCAGGCAGACTTAGTGGAATTAATTCCGAACGGTGGCTAGTCTTCACTGCGATCAGTACACCACCACCTCTTCGAGTAGGTCGATCATATCGATATATAAAAAAATCATTTGACAAAATTTCGCAATCAGAGATTGATGGATTTAACCACGTCTCTGAGAAGGCAATAATGTCAAACTCAAATAAAGCACTATTCAAGAACAAGGTAGTAAGTTTTGATAACAGACCCCTAACATTCTGATAGGCTATAAGAGGACTAAAGGACAGAACTAGTTTTTTGAAACCCTGTTAGAGCTAGACCCTACATTTGAGGGCAAGCTGACGGGCATTGGCCTAACACGATTTTTTTGCCTAAACTCGTGAACAATCATATCTGGCAGCCAAAATTCTGGGTCACATATGATTGGAAAAGCTTCACCTGGAACACTTATGTTAAAGGAAGCTACATCACGAGGCTGGGCAAAATTAAACTTTGAAATGGAAACACTTGCTGAGGATTTGCTAGCAATATAGGCGGCAATTTTCTCGCAAGTAGTTTCAGGAGACAACCTAGACACAAAAACTGTTTTGCGTGGTGCTATAACAGTAAGAAGGGAAGGCTGTGAAGAAAGGGAAGCACTTTCATCAGGTTCAGGTGGCACTATTGGAGAACTAACTAGTCTACGATTTGGAGGTTTATTTAAAAAATTATTAATAACTCCTTGACTTGGGGAGGGAGGCAATGGAGACAAACCAAGCATACTAGCTGGTGAAGCGGACAGGGAAATGGTCGGCGACAAGTCTTGACACTGAGGCGAGACTGGCAACGATGAAGGGGGATCAATCGACTTGACAGAATCGGGAGGTGGCACTATTACAACTTGAGGCTCCGACCGACGTGTGGGTGGTGACTCAAAATGGAATTTACTAAGCAACTCATCACTAGAGATAAACTCACTTGCGAGTTGATTAGTTATTTTATGCAACTTATTATATTTATTTTTCACGGTATTAGACATACGCGAGAAATTAAATTGCTTAACAGTGCATACAGGGCAGGACCACCTTAACGCACCACAATCTTTTTTAGTTGAGCAAATTTTATCAAGGTCGCGACCACTTAGTGCAGCACATTTTATATGCATAATATTATCGCACAACCAACAGTTAACAAACCGGAATTGTTCCGAATCATTCCAAATCAGAAAAGCTCTAAGCTTTCTCAGCAGAAAAGTAAACAAAAACAAATTTAGGGTGAGAGCGATGCACACAGAGAGTATGCAGCAGCAAATGCACGCACTAACCTTTGTTAAGAGGGGGGAACGGGGGAACCGCCAAAAACAGATGAGCGGAAACAAAGCAAAAACAAAACACTCAGCACAGACGCCGCGATATTTATTTTTATTAAATTAATAATACCCAGATGCACAACAAGAAAGCAAAGCACTCACCGGTAGTGGGTATTAGTAATTGACAGATTTTGGATGTATTCGCGAAATTATAGGCACGTTGAACGTCACAATTAATTTTTAAATACGGAGCACAAAAAAAGCACGTCAAAGCTCTCACAAGTCTTACGATAACTTAACCGTGTAAACATGAACAAAGCTTAATTAAAATGCAACCCTGGAAAGTGAGAATGCAAAAATGTTCCAAGTTGGCAGTATTTCAGAATTCTGGTGAACTACCACATTTCTTCGGATTGCGTTAGATTGTTTAATGTGAATATTTGTGTGCTACTTGACATGGCTTTACGGAAGAAATCGCTGCTTTGGGACCACTTTATTTCTGAAGCAGATGTAAATTTTGCAAAATGCTGCTTTTGCAAGAAGCTTGTCAGTATTTCACGAGGTTCGCAAGGGAATCAACAACGTCACGTGAACATCTTCTTCGTCCGCAACATCATCGTCTTCCGCCTTAGCTTCAGCGCTCCATGCCACAACTTCATCATCCGCTACAACTTCATCCAGTACCGGTGCGTTGGTATCAGTTAAGGGCCAGCAAATAATATCCACTTTTATTAGTCAACCCCCCTTAAACTTTAAAATAAACCAAGTCCATCGACAAGTGTTCAAAATGATTGGGCGAATGCAGCAGATAATTGCGATCAGCGATTACCGATTTACGATTTGCGATTGCTGATGAGTCTCTGCTGAATGGAATTGATTGAAGACTTTAAGATATTCTGCGGCCTTAGTACTTTTAACCAATGGAAAACACTCACACCAAATCTTCAATATTTATGGATTTGTTAAATAGAAAATTTCATTTGAATGTCTGCTCAAACGTAGGCTGACCCAGCAATCGTTAACCAATCATACGTTTTGTTCGATTTCGGTTCAGCAAACATGATTGTCAAATTTTCCAATCCCACTCGGCAATAACTGTATTCAGCAGGTTAAATCGGCAATCATATATCACAAATCGTAAATCGAAATTATCTGCTGAATGGGCCCATTGTTAATGGCAATCATTTTTTTTAATATATGATGATAAATTCTATATCTATACCTCATATTTTGGCCAGTAGTTTACAAGTTTCGCAATATATTTTGGTCTGTTCAATCTACAATTCTTATTTATCAAAGTCTGCGCTTTCATCAATAATCTAATGAAAATTTGGCAAATTTCGCAAATTTCGCATTTTTTTGACTACTATAAGCTAATATGAATAATATTCAACTTTCGCGATTTTTTGATCGTTCGTTCTTCAACTTCTTTTTAATAGAGCTGTGCCGATTTTTTGGAACTAGTTCATTTGAACTAGTCTTTAAAATGAACTTATAAACTAGGTCTTGGTGTTTGAACTATAGTTCAAAGTTCATTTTTTGAATTATGTATGTCTCAGTTTTTGAACTATAGTTCAATGGAACTATAGTTCAATATTGGAATTCGATTGAACTATAGTTCATTTTCTAAACTATAGTTGAATATTTGAACTATAGTTCATTTTTTTAAACACTAAAATATTAACAATAAAAATATGTAAAAAATATAAAAATATATGCAAAATATGTGAAATATGTAGAATGTATAAAAATTACGAAATTTGCTAAAATTCTCATTTGAATTTAGATTATTAAAAGGAATAGATGGATGGCAAATACAGACAGTTAAATAGAAGTTAAAGACCGAACGATCAAAAAATCGCGAAAGTTAAATATTATTCATATAAGCTTATAATGGTCAAAAAATCGCGAAATTTGCCAAATTTTTATTTGATTATTAATGAAAGCGCAGACGTTGATAAATAAGTTGATGTGTTGTTGGGCCGTTTTCGTTGTGTATTTGTTTGGGGTTTAATTTCGGCCGTCTTTCTTCACTCCAGTCAAAACACTTTTTGGCTGAGTTGTTCTCCTACGCGTTTCGGCAAATATATTGCCTTCTTCAGGAAGTCTGTATATATTTTTTTTTTTATATATATAAACATGACCATAAATTAGTCATACATACATATTGAACATATTACTTAAATACCTATTTTAGTGTCCGTCATAGTTTTGTTGTATTGCACGATTGTTTGTTGATGTCAGTTGTTTTATTCGTCATGATTTTGTTTGAATTGTTGTGCTTGAATGTTCCTCTTGTGATCGCCGCTGCGTATATAAAGTTTGTCTGTTCAATGTCTTCCCTAACATTGAGTGCATGCTCCCCCTTTTCTTGTATTCGCAAGCTCTCCAATGTCATCCTCGTCTTCCATCTGTGTTCTAAGTCCAATACTTTTACGTTTTCGAAGTCAGCTGAGTGATTTGTTTTATTGATATGTTGTGCTAAAGCTGTTGTTGTTTTACCTTTTTTGAGTGTCTCTTTTGTGTTCGCTGACTCGCGTACTCAGAGAGCGTTTTGTTGTTCCTAAGTAAGTTCCGTTGCAGCTCTCTCCTTCTGCTCCCGCGCATTTGATTTCGTAGACTACATTGGTGTTGATTTCCTTGCTTATTTTGTCTTTTGTATTCGTGAAGAGGCGTCTGTTGCTGCTGTGCGGTTTGTATGCACTGGTCAGCTGTTCCATCAATTGTTTGGGGAATATTTTTGTTAGTGTTCTGTTGTCTGTGACATTAGGTATGTAGGGTATGCTTAGAAATTTCTTTTTATCTGTGTTTTTGTCTTTGGGCTTATTGTCGTTTAATTTGTTTGTCGCTTCGGTGATCAATCTATTTATGAGCTTTTTGGGGTAGTTATTTGCTAAAAGAATTTTCTTAATTTTAATATAATTTGCCGGTCTGTGTTTTATATCAAAAATGGTGTATGCTTTTCTTATTTTGTTTTTTGCCGTATTTATTTTCTGGTTTGGTGGATGATTTGAGTTAAAATTTATTATTCTTCCAGAAGCCATGGGTTTTGTGTACCAGTTAAATGTCAGAGTTTCCATTTCCCTTGTTATTTCCATGTCCAGATATGCTAGTTTGTTGCGTTCTTCTCGTTCTACGGTGAATTGGATTCTTCTATGTTGCTTGTTGAGTGTTTCTAAAATTATGTCAACATCTTTGGCTCTTACTATGCATATAATGTCGTCTACATATTTTGACAAGTGCTTTATATGTATGTCAATTGTTTTTAGTTTCCCTATTGCATCGTCCATTATTTTGTCAAGTACTATATTAGCGATTGTTGGCGACAGTGGGTTCTCCATAAGCATCCCAAATATCTGATTGTATACGGTTCCATTGTGTGTGAAATAGTTGTTGTCAAGTAGGCAAAATTCTAGTAGTTCTTTGAATTTTCTTTTCGGTATGTTTGTGTGAGGGGCTATATCTATCCATTGTTCCATTATAATGCTTACAGCTAGTGATGTCGGTATGTTAGTAAATAATGATATCACATCAAATGATACCAAGATCTCGTCATTCTCTATTTTTAGTTCCTAATCTATTCTTTAGTTGCATGGAGTTTAATATGTTGTAATCTTCCGATACCATGTTTTGTAGTAGGTATCCTAAGTGTTTGGCTATTTTGTAACAAGGGACGTTTGTAGATGATGCTATAGGTCTGAGTGGTGTGTTTTCCTTATGGATTTTTGGTAGTCCATATATTCTTGGGGCATTTTCTCCTGAACAGTATAGTTGGTGTTTTTGTTTGATGTCTATATGGCTATTTTTAAAAAGTTCATTTATCATCGTGTTGTTTTTCCTAACTAATTGTGTTGTTGGGTCCTTCCTCAATGTTCTGTAGGTCGTTCTATCGGATAGCATGATATTCATCTTCTTGTTGTAATCTTCTCCGAACATGGCTACTGTTTTGTTTCCCTTGTCTGCTTGTGTTATTATCAGATTATCTTTGTGTGATTTTAAGAATTTTTCCGTGTCCGTAGCTATTTTCAGTATAAGATCATCCTTTTCGCTTGTTCTATTGTTTTCTTTGTATTTGATCATTCTCTGCGTTAGATTCCTTCTTGACGATTCCTTAATTTTTTCTTCTTCTATCGTTTTCTTTGTTATGGGTAGAGCAAATTTTCGACCTAGTGATAGGATCGATTTGGACTGTTCCGGTGTGTCTATATTGGTTTGGTTGACAAACCAGTCTGGATTAAGCGTTAATCCGTACTCCCTAGTTTTTTCCGATATTGCGTTATTTAATTTGTGTTTGATTGCTATGTCCGTTCTTGTTCTGATTGTTTGGTATGCTATTTTTTGTCTTTTTTCCAGGTCGGTTAGGTCTTTTTCGTCAATTTTGGTTTTTAATTTTTGGTATGTATGAGTCTGATTTCGGTTTATGATATGAATGTGTCTGTGTGATTCTTTAATTTCTAAGCTAAGCGCTAGCTAACCTAGCAGCGAGCGTAGAGGCAGAAGAGCCAAGCGATGACGATATGGAAACTGACGATCCACCTTCCCTAGAGGAGTCGGGAGGCTACATATCGTCAGGGTCAGACTATGGCACGAGTCTAGGGAGACTCTACACCGAGCATGAGCTTTTGCACGATGAAAGAAATGATGATGCAGAAGGCGATGCTACCCTAACGGCAGAGGAGATACTTTCTGATGATGCAGATCGTTCAAATAAATCTGCATCACAGTAAAGCAGCTTCCGCTGCACTTCTGCTTCGCCTAGCAAAAGGTGAAGCAGACATTATTTTAGTCCAAGAGCCTTGGATCACTGGTGACAGGATCTGTGGCTTGAGGACGCCAAAATACAACTTGTACCACATTCGGGGTAATGGTAAGCCGCGTACATGTATATTAGTAAAACAAACTCTTAACGCATTTTTACTTCCCCAATTCAGTGATGGAGACATCACAACAGTCAACCTTGAATTGGGGAGCACCACCTACAGGTTGACTTCCTTCTATTTGGCTCATGATACAACGGAGCCAATACCATCCCGACTATTTGAAGACCTGGTGCACAACAGTCAAGGCAGTAGAACCAGACTAATACTGGGTGGAGACGCTAATGCACACCATACAGAATGGTCCAGCACGGACACTAACGATCGTGGTGAGTTACTCTACGATTATCTTTTAAGTACGAATCTTATTATCTGCAATAAAGGTAATGACCCAACTTTCGTCACTAGAACTCGGAGGGAGGTACTAGATATCACCCTCATTTCAGAGTTTCTAATAGAAAATATTATTTCATGGAGAGTTCTATCAGACCACTCCTTCTCAGATCATAGATATATTGAGCTAAAGCTAATAGAGTCATGCCCCGAACCTAAAAAAACACAAAACTTAAAAAAAACGAACTGGAAACAGTATAAGAGACTTATAGTGAAAAATCTAAATGCAGCTCCGCAATTCACACCTGTGAATGCGGAACAACTAGATGAAATAGTCCACATATTTACAACGACATGCACTAAGGCACTTGACAAATCATGCCCACATATTAAGTACAAAATTCACCATAAGCCCCCCTGGTGGTCTAAAGACCTGGAGATACTAAGGAAAGAGTGTAGAAAGACATTCAACTCAGCTAAGAACACTAACCTGGATTCATCCTGGGAGATGTATAAAGCCAAGTTACGAGACTATAAAAGTGCAATGCGGAAAGCCAAACGACGCTCGTGGGCAAATTTCTGTACCAGTATTGAATCGACCTCCGAAGCATCAAGACTTCGAAAAATTTTAGCGAGTTCACCAACCCCTCCGGGACTCCTACAATATCCTGATGGAACTTGGGCTGACTCCAGCTCTGAATCCCTCAATTTACTTCTGGAAGCACATTTTCCTGGCTGTTCAACATCTTTGGAGCCCATAGAGGCACCTAGAGGTGACACGCTAAGTCACATAAGTGATATAGTAACTGAACATCGAATTAAGTGGGCTGTGAACACTTTTCAGCCCTACAAATCACCCGGGCCAGATAGAATCTTTCCCGCTCAGCTTCAACAATCACTACCACAAATAATTGCATGGCTTCAGACAATCTTTGTCTGCTGCCTTCGATTACAGTATATACCCACACTGTGGAAAGATATAAAAGTGGTTTTCATACCAAAGGCAGGAAACGCCTCGCATGTCAGACCAAATGACTTCAGGCCGATCAGCCTGTCATCTTTTCTCCTCAAAACACTGGAGAGACTACTAGATGCCCATCTAAGGCAGACAATAGACCCATCCACTCTGTCCCCAGCGCAGCACGCATACAGCAAGGGAAGGTCAACAGAAACAGCACTCCACTCTCTTGTCTCGAAAGTTGAGAAGTCACTCGAGGCAAAAGAATATGCGCTTACGGCATTCCTCGACATCGAGGGTGCCTTTAACAATGTTCTCCCCAACGCTATCACCTCTGCCTTGACAAATCTAAATGTGGAGGCACCCCTGGTGGAGTTCATCCGACTCATGCTTACAAGCAGGGTGGTTAGCTCGCAACTAGGAGATGCCTGCGCACGAAGATATGTAAGTAGAGGCACTCCTCAAGGAGGTGTTCTTTCGCCATTCCTTTGGGTGGTAACAGTCAACGAATTGTTGCGACTAATGGAATTGCGAGGACACACGGTGATAGCGTACGCGGATGACGTTGCCATAATCACAAAAGGCAAATTTCCCCACACTCTCTGCAACCTGATGGAGGATGCACTCTCAACACTTTCAAATTGGACGACACAAAGTGGTCTTGGAGTCAATCCAACCAAAACTGAACTCGTTCTCTTTACCCGCAAGTATAAGATACCAAATTTAACACCCCCACGACTAAACAACACACACCTAAAATTTAGCGATTCTGCAAGATACCTTGGTGTAGTGTTGGACAAAAAATTATATTGGAACGAAAACATAACTGAACGTATCAAAAAAGCTAATACTGTACTTTTCTCGTGCAAACGTGCGATTGGTCGTAAATGGGGATTTTCCCCTGAAATAGTACACTGGCTGTACACAGCCGTTGTACGTCCAATACTACTATACGGAATCATCGTATGGTGGACGGCTCTGGGGAAACCTTCCGTCCTCAGAACCATAACCAAAGTTCAACGTAGTGCTGCATTATGCATGACTGGTGCATTGCGTACAACCCCAACAGATGCACTTAACATAATGTTACACCTTATGCCTCTAGATCTTCTGGGTAGAGAAATCGCCAGTAACGCCGCTCTCAGGCTGAGAGAAAGCGGTACCTGGAAAGATAGTAACTCTGGCCACTCCTCTATACTTCTGCATCAAGTGGCGGTACCGCCAACGCTTGACTACTGCATCCCAACAATAACGTTTACCACCATGTATAAAGTCACCATACCGAGTCGACTGGACTGGAACTCAATACCTCACTGCAAACCGAATGCCATAAACTTTTACACTGATGGCTCCAAACTGGGTGGACAGGTAGGAGGGGGAGTCTTCAGTCCAGAGCTCGGGATCGAAACTTCATTTCGGCTTCCTGACCATTGTAGTGTTTTCCAAGCAGAGGTTGTAGCCATCCAGGAGGCTACCAACCTTCTGGGAACCCTCGCAATCCAAGGAAGTAAAGTATTCATTTTTTCAGATAGTCAAGCTGCATTAAAAGCCCTTGACGGTTATATCAACAATACCAAAACTCTTACGGAGTGCCGCAAATCTCTTAATGAGATGGCTCAGCACTTCGAAATTAATCTCGTTTGGGTGCCTGGACACTGCAACATTGAAGGCAACGAGATGGCCGACCACCTCGCCAGACTTGGCACCACCACTCAGCTCTTACCGGATAAGAGCAACATAGGGGTGCCTCTTGCGACCTTTAAGCTACAAACAAAGGAAACTACTCATCGAATAACCATGAATCGATGGCAAACAATACACACATGTGAAGTATCTAGGCTTACATGGCCTACTCTTAGTATTAAAAAATCTAGGGCGTTACTCCGTCTAGAAAGACTGCATATTTCCCTACTAGTAGGGGCCCTTACTGGACATTGCCTAATAGGTAGACACGCCGCTAGGCTAGGCATCAGACACAATGACTTCTGTAGAAGCTGCAATTCAGTGGACGAGGAGGAGAGTGTACAACACCTCTTCTGTCATTGCCCAGCTCTTAGCAGAAGGCGACTCACAGTTTTGGGTCGTCCCTTTCTAAACGATCTGTCAGACATCTCTGAAATAGATCTAGCCTCTTTACTCAAATTTGTGATATTTTCTAAATGGTTTAACGGGAAAGACTCTCCCTCTACGATCGCAGCGTAGAAAGGGTTATATGGTAACACAACGGGCCTTCATTGGCCTAAGTGATGAAATGGGATTCTCACCCATTTCAACCATTGCAACCTAACCTAACCAAAGCTAAGTACTTTGAGTAAAAACTTTTCTCTAGTTTTTGTAATTCTTTTTGAGTGTCATGTAATGAGAGGTTCTTACGAAGGGCGGTGAAGAATATATGGACTACCAAAAATCCATAAGGAAAACACACCACTCAGACATATAGCATCATCTACAAACGTCCCTTGTTACAAAATAGCCAAACACTTAGGATACCTACTACAAAACATGGTATCGGAAGACTACAACATATTAAACTCCATGCAACTAAAGAATAGATTACAGGAACTAAAAATAGAGAATGACGAGATCTTGGTATCATTTGATGTGATATCATTATTTACTAACATACCGACATCACTAGCTGTAAGCATTATAATGGAACAATGGATAGATATAGCCCCTCACACAAACATACCAAAAAGAATATTCAAAGAACTACTAGAATTTTGCCTACTTGACAACAACTATTTAACACACAATGGAACCGTATACAATCAGATATTTGGGATGCCTATGGGGAACCCACTGTCGCCAACAATCGCTAATATAGTGCTAGACAAAATAATGGACGATGCAATAGAGAAACTAAAAACAATTGACATACATATAAAGCACTTGTCAAAATATGTAGACGACATTATATGCATAGTAAGAGCCAAAGATGTTGACATAATTTTAGAAACACTCAACAAGCAACATAGAAGAATCCAATTCACCGTAGAACGAGAAGAACGCAACAAACTAGCATATCTTGACATGGAAATAACAAGGGAAATGGAAACTCTGACATTTAACTGGTACACAAAACCCATGGCTTCTGGAAGAATAATAAATTTTAACTCAAATCATCCACCAAACCAGAAAATAAATACGGCAAAAAACAAAATAAGAAAAGCATACACCATTTTTGATATAAAACACAGACCGGCAAATTATATTAAAATTAAGAAAATTCTTTTAGCAAATAACTACCCCGAAAAGCTCATAAATAGATTGATCACCGAAGCGACAAACAAATTAAGCGACAATAAGCCCAAAGACAAAAACACAGATAAAAAGAAATTTCTAAGCATACCCTACATACCTAATGTCACAGACAACAGAACCCTAACAAAAATATTCCCCAAACAATTGATGGAACAGCTGACCAGTGCATACAAACCGCACAGCAGCAACAGACGCCTCTTCACGACAAAACGCTCTCTGAGTACGCGAGTCAGCGAACACAAAAGAGACACTCAAAAAGGGAAAACAACAACAGCTTTAGCACAACATATCAACAAAACAAATCACTCAGCTGACTTCGAAAACGTAAAAGTATTATACTTAGAACACAGATGGAAGACGAGGATGACATTGGAGAGCTTGCGAATACAAGAAAAGGGAGAGCATGCACTCAATGTTAGGGAAGACATTGAACAGACAAACTTTATATACGTAGCGGCGATCACAAGAGGAACATTTAAGCACAACAATTCAAACAAAATCATGACGAATAAAACAACTGACACCAACAAACAATCGTACAATACAACAAAACTATGACGGACACTAAAATAGGTATTTAAGTAATATGTTCAATATGTATGTATGACTAATTTATGTTCATGTTTATGTATATATAAAAAAAAAATATATACAGACTCCCTGAAGAAGGCAATATATTTGCCGAAACGCGTAGGAGAACAACTCAGCCAAAAAGTGTTTTGACTGGAGTGAAGAAAGACGGCCGAAATTAAACCCCAAACAAACAAACAAGTTGATAAATATGAGTTGTAGATTAAACAGCCCAAAATTTATGGGGAAACTTGTAAACTACTGGCCAAAATAGAAGGTGTAGATCAAATTAAAAAAAAAATTATTGCCCTTAACAATGGGCCCATTCAGCAGATAATTTCGATTTACGATTTGTGATATATGATTGCCGATTTTACCTGCTGAATACAGTTATTGCCGATTGGGATTGGAAAATTTGACAATCATGTTTGCTGAACAGAAATAGAACAAAACGTATGATTGGTTAACGATTGCTGGGTCAGCCTACCTTTGTGCAGACATTCATATGCAATTTTACATGGGGGGGGGTTTGATTAATAAAAGTGGATATTATTTGCTGGCCATTAACTGATACCAACGCACCGGTACTGGATGAAGTTGTAGCGGATGATGAAGTTGTGGCATGGAGCGCTGAAGCTAAGGCGGAAAACGATGATGTTGCGGCGGGCAGCGCAGAAGCTAAGGCGGACGAAGAAGTTGTTCACGTGACGTTGTTGATTCCCTTACGAACCTGGTGAAATACTGACAAGCTTCTTGCAAAAGCAGCATTTTGCAAAATTTCCATCTGCTTCAGAAATAAAGTGGTCCCAAAGCAGCGATTTCTTCCGTAAAGCCATGTTAAGTATCACACAAATATTCACATTAAACAATCTAACGCAATCCGAAGAAATGTGGTAGTTCACCAGAATTCTGATATACTGCCAACTTGGAACATTTTTGCATTCTCACTTTCCAGGGGTGCATTTTACTTAAGCTTTGTTCATGTTTACACGATTAAGTTATCGTAATAAAGCTCGATTCTATTTAATTTTAAAACCTCTTCAACATGTCTACTAGACATTCATGTCTCAAAGCCCAAGTTTAAGTTTGTGGAGCCAACCCAGCGACAAGTGCCAAGTGTTGCCTCCTCCACGGCACAGATTCGTCCACTTGCAGTGGCCGATGTGCTTTGCAATGACTCTTTTACCCAAGAGTCCTAAAACAGTTTCATTGATCTGCAGGATAAGCTCAGAACATTCAGAACAATCAGAACATTTGTCGTAAGCGTACCCTGGTGGCCATTGGCACCCACGAGTTGGACACGGTACAGGGGCCCTTCAGCTACGAGGATTTGGCGCCAGAGGAAATCAAAATCAAACCGCTTAACCAAACTCAGGAGATGACTGGCCTGCAGTTGATGGACTTCTATGCCACACATGCCCAGCTTAAGCAATATTTTCCCATCATTCGTCTATCCAGTAATCTATGATTCCAATAGTGTGGTTCTCTCACTTCAGCCCATCATTAATGGTGATCATTCGAAGATCTCGCTTAATACCAAGAACGTGCTTATTGAGTAATCAGCCACGGATCTAACCAAGGACAAGGTGGCACTGGATACCATTGATTGTTTCTTCGCAGAGAATTGTGCCGAGAAGTTTACTGTTGAGCCTTGTTATGTGGTCCAACAAGACGGTAGCATCGTCTCTTATCCAGAGCTAGCTGTCCGGGAGGGAAAAATTTCGGTGAAGCCTGTCAACGCCTATATGGGCATAAATGAGCCTAGAGGCACAGGTAAAGGGAGACGCCCTGACTGTAAGGAATCCCCTAATGCGACTTGATGTGATCCATGCCTGCGACATCTATGAAGACAAAGCTATCGATTTTGGCTATAGTTTCCTCGCAACACACTGACCGAGCAACTGCGAGAGCAAGTGGTCCAGGCCGGATTCACCGAAGCCCTCACTCAACAAATCCATCGAAACCATGCCGGGTGTGTCTCATGTATTAAACAGTGCGTATGCAGTCTTAAAATTTTGCTTTAATATTAGTTTAACAGAAAGAACCAGTAAAACCCGTCGCGCTTCGCGGCGCCTCCATCAGTAAAGCCTTTATCAGTACGAAACCAATATCCCACCCACTTACCACCCACATCCCACTCACTTCGCACCCACTTACCACCCACTTTTCACCTACTTGGTAAGTAGGCTTCTTGGTAAGTAGGACTTACCACCCACTTTCCACCCCTCCACCCACTTACGACCCACTTTCCACCCACTCTCCACCTACTTTCCACCCACTTCCCACTCACTTTTTGATTTTTTTTTTGCATAATTTTCCGGGCATTTGCACGCCCTCGCGTCGGATTTTCCAACATCGCAAAATAATATCACAAATGAACTAGAATTTTATTACTATAAACCGAGTTTCAAGCCAATCGAATGAAAAATAGTTTATTACATTTTCACACCCTGGGGGAGGAGTTTTCAACATTGGAAAATCATATTTCAAATTATTTCATATTCTGTCCTTACAAACTGAGTTTCAAGCCAATCGGATGAAAAATAACTTTATGCATACTGAATTTTCCGTGAATTTTCTCGACCGGGAGCGGATTTTCCGACATTGAAAAATATCATTTCAAATTATATCGCATTTTATCCTTACAAACCTTAACCTTTCAATCCAATAGGATGAAAATTCGATTTTTGCATTCAGTTTTCCTGGAATTTTCTTCGTGGGCGGATTTTCCAAAACCTCCCCTCCACTTTGCTAGTCAATTTTCCAAAATTGTTCCATTTAATTGCCCCGAAAAAATTACTAACGGAATTTCATTGAGATCAGCTAGAAAATAACATGTGGCCTTGAACCCTCCCACAGCACCCCTTATCCCTACCTTGGGGGTAAGTTTCCAATAGTGGACAATTATTTTCCCATTTATTTGGCCCATAGAGCTGACAAACCGAATTTCATACTGAAGGGATTAAAACAAACGTTTGGCATTGAAACCATTCAAAACCCATTTCCCACCGTTACACAGTGGGAGATTTTGTTCATTTAGGTGGTATTAATTCAAATTTCTAATTTTAAATAGCGCCAATTTTTTTTGTTAATTAATGGCCAATACATCCCTGAGTCCAGCGGTACTTAAAGCTTTTATGTGCTACCGATATTCGATCAGCCATGAGCTTTCAAACATGGCGTATGTGAAAGAACGTTCATTGAAATGCTTTTGAGCCTATTAGGAAGCAGCAGGAAAGCCATAAAAAAAACATAAAACATTAAAGCTGATATAATTTTTGTTTTTAATTAAAGTTAAGAGGTATTTTTGCGTTCAAAAAAGTATTTGTGAGTTAGTTGAGTATGTGTTTGAGTTGAATAAAGTGACATATTTGCGAGTGCATCGATTTATGGAAAACATTTCTCTTTTTAATGTTTCGTGGCTTAGAACTTGTGACTACAGCCTGCTTCAGTTGTGATTTTTGTTTTAATTAATGTGTACGTCAATAGTGATACTAAAAAAACAAACATTAGCAGCCTTTTTCTGCCTAAACTTTAAAAAAAAAATTTTCAGTTGCAATGATCAAAAAAATCGATTTTTTCATATATTTTTGCTTTTTGTGCTCAAACTAGTAAACCGATTCGAAAACAGTGGTTCAAGCGATGATGGGAAATTCAAAAACCTTTTAATTGGTACCTTGTTTGGCTTAATCTAAAGTTGTAAAAATGTAATATGGCTTAAACCGTAAGTGTTCCTACCGAAAAAATTAAATATTTAAAAAAACGTTCGCATTAAAAATATTTAAAATTGATTTTCTAGTTCAGCACTCCAAATTTATATAAGAAAAAGTTCCAGTGTAATTAACAAATTTAAAACTAAAAAAAAAAAATAATATATATTAAAAATTAATTTTTTTGTAATAAAAATTTAATTTTTTATTGAAAATTTTGATCAAAAAATATATATTTTTGTTTAATAATCAGTCAAAAATAT
The DNA here is from genome assembly GCA_037044535.1 of Lordiphosa magnipectinata. NCBI lineage: Eukaryota > Metazoa > Arthropoda > Insecta > Diptera > Drosophilidae > Lordiphosa > Lordiphosa magnipectinata. The sequence goes on along the minus strand of JBAMBO010002647.1, from coordinate 161,806 downwards.
CATACAAGTGATTTCATTCTTTTAAATCTTAAATATGAATTAATTCCACATAAATGTACGAAATCTCCCACTGTGCGTTGTCCTGAATTTTCCAAAATCGGGATTTCACATTACAAATTATTATTTTGCATACTATCCTTACTAGTGTTGTGACAACATCGATGGCACTATCGATACTATCATTGTTTGTGTATTTGGTCAACCATCGATTGTTGTGACCCGCTATCGATGAATCGGGGCAGAAAATAGCACATTTCAAGAAACTTTATATTGTAACAAGGTAAGAGTAAAGTTTTAAGAAATTAAACTTGTCATATTTATATATTTGATTACACGTAAATGTAGATTGTTGGTGTTGGCAGAAGTTCGGGAGAAGGACGATGGACAAATTTTTGATTAAAATTTTTTTGATTGTACTATCGATATTAGTGGAATACTAACGATGTTCAAACTATCGATGCCGCCCACTATCGATGTTCAAACTATCGATGGCGCCCACTATCGATGTTCAAACTATCGATGGTGCCCACTATCGATGTTTTCACATTAGTAATCCTTACAAACCTTGTTTAAACTAAATCGGATGAAAATTAGTTATTTCCATAAAGAGTTTTCCAGGCATTTTCGCAACCTGGCGCGGATTTTTCGACATCGGAAAATGATGATCACAAATGAATTCGAAATTTATCCTAACAAACCGAGTTTGTCAATTGGGTGAATGATAAGTTTTTGAATGCAGAATTTTGCGGGTATTTTCACGCCCTGGGAGCGGATTTTCCAACATCGGATAATGAAATCACAAATGAATTCGAATTCTACCCTTACAAACCTAGTTAAAAGTCAATCGGATGAAAAATAGTGTTTTGCATGCTGAAGTTTCCAGTCATTTTCACACCCTGCGCGCAGATTTTCCAAAATCGGAAACTGAATTCACTAATAATTTTGTATTCAATCCTTACAAACTGAGTTTCAAGTCAATCGGATGAAAAATAGTTTATTGCATGAAGAATTTTCCGGACATTTTCACAACCTGGGAGCAGATTTTCCAACATCGGAAAATTAAATCACAAAATAATTCAAATTTAGCCACTACAAACCGAGTTTCAAGTCAATCGGATGAAAAACAGTTAATTGCATTCAGAATTTTCCTGGAATTTTCTCGCCTGGGGGCGGATTTTCCAACATTGGAAAATCACATTTAAAAAATATTTCGTGTTCTATCCTTGCAAACCGAGTTTAAGCCCATCGGATGAAAGATAATTTTTTGCCTACAGAATTTTCAGGGCATTTTCACAACTGGGGGCGGATTCTCCGAGATTGGAAAATCACATTTCAAATTATTTCGTATTCTATCCTTACAAACCGAGTTTCAGGCCAATCGGATGAAAAATAGTTTTTGCATGCTGAATTTTACGGGCATTTTCTCACCCTGTGCACTATGGTTTGGTTTTTTTGGCATCAACTTCAAATTGAAAGATAGGAAGTTACATTTTTGCACATAAACTATATAAATTAAAATAGAATTTCGGTTTTTGATAGTTTTATGATTCGGCCACGCCTACATCCCCTTCCCCGAACATGGTATCTAAAATTATTTGGAAAATTCAAAATAAATATGTTTTTTCATAGATTTGATCGGTTGTGTGCAATTGTACTGACCGAAACAATTGGATATAGATAAGAACATGTAAAATTACCAATTTGGGCCAAATTTATTGCCGTTTTTTGGCCGTTTTTTGCTCATAACTCGAGTATCGTTCATCCGATCTTTATGATTCCTTCAGCAAATCGATAAATAATTTTGATTACTAGATATCTCTAGAAGGTACGAACCATCTATCATCAAAACTGTGGAAGATACACGTTTTTTTCCAAATTGCGGGGGCGGGAGAGTGCGTATCAAAAATTGAAAATAAACTTGATCTGCCTGCAAGTATAAGAAATATATGTCCCATACATGTCAAACCTCTATCTCTTACCATCTCTGAGATCTCTTCGTTCATACGGACGGACGGACGGACAGACGGACATGGCTATATCGACTCGGCTGTTGATGCTGATCAAGAATATATATACTTTATAGGGTCGGAAACGACTCCTTCCTGTTACATACTTTTGCACAAACTTAATGTACTCTGTGTACCTTTGGTACAGAGTATAAAAATTTGGTCCTAAACAGCAGACCAAAGGTTCAAGGGCGAGCCTCTCAATTTTAGCAATTTATAGCAAATTTATTAATGTTAACAAATTTTAAACATCTTTGTTAAAACTATGCTTTAGTTACAAAGGTTTTTGTTTTTAAGCTAGACGAACTCTAGCAGCATCTACAAGCCAAGGCAACAAGTTATTATTAACCTCTGAAAGCTCTGTCGCCAACTTTCGTTTTTGTCTGCAGCTAGCATTCTCGTAATCCACTTTTGGACGACCTCCTCTATTCATAGATCCACAATTTACTTCGATGTCAATTAGTGTATTTTTATCAAGCCATTCAGAATGCTTATTTTTAAATCTTAGTATTTGTCGCCCCCAATTTACCCATTGCCTTTCAAAATATTTAACAAATGCGCGCACCTTTTAATTTATGTACTTGTGTTTCGGTGGAATACTACCCTTGCTCTGCGCCAAGCGCGTGGGATATACCCAGTTGCCAGACTGCTGGTCATAATCTTCCTGAGGATTGGTAGGAGTATATCCTTTCCTTCCTGCAGGAATGCTGCATAAATGCTATCCGGTCCGGGGGATTTGAAAGGCTGGAATGTTCCAAGTCTACCTGCGGACACAACTTTCTTGGCGTCTGCCCAGTCGGAGCCTCGAGGGTGATAGCAGTACTCTTGGTCGTCACATTCTTCCACGGTGATGTTTCAAGTGAGTGTCTAACAAGAGACGCACTCTCTCCTAGTTACTTTTACCCTCGTTAGCCTTTTTGAGCGAAATGTTGCCGTCCGGGCTTTTCTTGGCCAGGACTTTATGCAATATTGCTCCTTCTTTCGTGTCTTCAATGGACTCGCAGAATTTCCTATAGTTCTTCCTTGGCTTTCCTGATCTCACCATTGTATTTATGCCAGTCCCCATTCTTTTTGAAAACGAATTCGGGTCTTCTTTCTGAGTTTCTCCAGGGTAGGATTCCACCAAGGAGCATCATTTTCTTTTCTCGATTTGCTAAGAGGACAATTCTCTTCGTACGCATTGATTATACTTATGTTTAGTTCATTCACTACAATTTCTTCTTCTAGGGGGTGGTCTTTATTTATTTATTATTTTTATTATTTATTTATTTAGAGTTGACAAAAAAAGGCTGTCAACGAACTATCAAAGAAAATTTAATTAAATTACAAAATAAACTAATAACGACTCCGACACGGTGGGGGAATTTTATTTGCCCGTCCGGCCAGCTATGCCCCTATTCACAGCCAATTGTAGTCAGAGACGTTATTAGAGCTAACAAAATTTTTAATAATATAGAGATCGAGAAGAGGGAGAGAGAAAGAAAGAGAGAGAGAGAGAGAAAAAAACCAAAACCTATAGTTATGTAGGAACAAAGGAGGAAAAAATAAGATAATATATTATATTACAATAAAACTGAGATAGAGAGAACAATATCTTTAAGTAAACTTTAAAAATAAAAAATTTATACGTAAAACTTAAAACTAAATAACCGGAAAATCTCTGACCCGGTGGGGGAGGATTTTTTAGCCAGTCCGACAAGCTATGCCCCTACTCACAGCTGGGAGTGGTCAGAGATTTCCCCGGAGATAATTATAGAGAGACGTTTTTAGAGAGAAGAGAGAGAGATCTGTTGAGAGCAGGTGATAGAGATCATTGTAATTTTGACATAAGACCCGAAAACGATTGTGCTGGGCATAATCAGTTGTGCATCTAGGCAAGATTAAAGGTAAATAGTTTCTAGTTGGCCTAGAAGGAACGGAAAAGTTGAGGCGACCTAAGAGTTCGGTAGAGTCTACATCACTAATGATTAGCTTATGAAGAAAAGAAACGCCTAGGACTGTTCTACGATTAGCTAACGAAGGAAGGTTAATAAGCAAAAATCTGCTGGAGTACGATGGCAAACGAAGGTTAGGGTCCCAATTTAGTCCACGAAGAGCAAAAAGCAAAAATTGCTTTTGTACTGATTCAATACGATCGATATGCTTTTTATATTGCGGACACCAGACGGACGAGCAGTATTCAAGTACAGGACGGACTAGAGCAGTGTACAGGAGCTTTGTGGTGTATGGATCATTAAATTCCTTCGACCAACGTTTAATGAATCCAAGTACACCATTCGCCCTATTAACAATAGAGGAGATATGAGGATTGAAACTCAATTTGGGGTCAAAAAGAATTCCAAGATCAACTACTGTAGATATTCATTGCAGGGGTTCATTGCCAATCGTATAAATAGCCAGCGAAGGTTTGCAACGATGGAAAGTCATAAACATGCACTTGGAGCAATTAAGGTATCAATGATTAACCAAGCACCAAGTCTGCAAGGAGTTTAAATCATCTTGCAATCTAATGGAATGTGTCAGGTCATTGAAAGATAAAATAAGATGAAAGATAAAATAAAGTAGAGGAGATATGAGGATTGAAACTCAATTTGGGGTCAAAAAGAATTCCAAGATCAACGACTGTAGATATTCATTGCAGGGGTTCATTGCCAATCGTATAAATAGCCAGCGAAGGTTTGCAACGATGGAAAGTCATAAACATGCACTTGGAGCAATTAAGGTATCAATGATTAACCAAGCACCAAGTCTGCAAGGAGTTTAAATCATCTTGCAATCTAATGGAATGTGTCGGGTCATTGAAAGATAAAATAAGTTTAACGTCATCGGCATACATAAGTATCCGAGAATAAGATAGTATTGTGGGTAGGTCATTAATAAAAAGAGTAAAAAACAAAGGACCAAGGTGACTACCTTGCGGTACACCGGACGTTGCAGAGACGGGCTTTGAAGTGTCTGAACGTAATATAACTTTCTGCGTTCTATTTTTTAAATAGGACGAAATCCAGAGCAGAAAGAGGCGGGACATCCTAACCGATTGAGCTAATAGAGGAGAAGATCGTGGTTTACAGAGTCAAAAGCCTTACTAAAGTCGGTGAAAATTACATCGGTTTGCTTTTTCTTAAGGAACCCATCATTAACCAATGAAGTAAATTCAAGCAAATTGGTCATTGTTGACCGACGCTTAATAAACCCATGCTGGAAAGGTGATAAAATCGATTTGCAATAATGCTGCAAGGTGGAGGTTATAATCTCTTCAAATAATTTAGGAATAGCGGAGAGCTTAGCTATGCCTCTGTAATTGGAAATATCAGATTTTCCACCTTTTTTATGAAGAAGAATAATATAGAACTCTTTCCAAAGAATTGGAAAGACTGAAGAATCAAGTGATAGATTGAAAATCTTAAGCAAAGGTTTGCACAAGGAATTACAGCACTCTTTGAGAACACAACTAAGAATGTTGTCAGGGCCAGGGGAGTATGAGGATTTTAGAGATTTCAAATGCGAAAGTAGGGAGCTTTCACTAATTGAGGGAACGTAAATCGAGTTAGAAGAAGAAATGGTATAAGGATATGAAGTGTTAGTAAAGTGGATAGAGGAATAAGTTGATAGAAAAAAGTCTGCGAATAGGTCGACGGCAGCGGAATCATTTCCAGCCTTTTGGTCACCCAGAAAAAAAGAAGAAGGTAGTGATGAAGATCTACGCTTAGAGTTCACAAAGCTATAGAATTGTTTAGGGTCCACTGCAAATTGAATTTTTCACCGGGGAAGATAATTCTTATAGCACTCAGAGTTAAAAAGTGTAAAGTTGGATTTTGCTATTGAATATTTAGAGAAATCAACAGCCAAGCCAGATCGTTTATACTTTTTGAAGCATCTAGACTTAATATTTTTCAAATTACAAAGTCTAGGGCAGTACCAAGGAGGATTAAGTGACTCGGGAGAAGCTACGCTATTAGGAACACAGATATCTAAGAGAGAATTAATGGATTCGTAGAAAAAGGCAAAAGCAAAGTCTAAATCAACCGCATTGAACAAAGGAGTCCAGTCTGTTGCACAAATAAGTTGATTTAATAATGTAAAGTTTCCTTTACGAAAACATCGACGAGGTTTATTAGAAATTTTAGAGGTTGATGAAGTAGGTTCAGAAACTGAAAGAGAGATTTCAAGAGTAGGATGGTAAATATCTTCGGGCAGTGATAGAGGGGCGGACCTAGAAACTACAGCATTAGTACTGTCAGCGAGAAAGACAAGATCCAGCAATTTATTAAGATCGTTTGGAATTGAATTTATCTGAGACAAGGACATATCAAACAGATGATCTAAAAAGTCATGCTGAGTTGATGGCACAAGATAGGTTGACCCATTAAGATATGACCAGGCGATGCTTGGTAAGTTGAAATCACCTACAACAACCAATGAGTCAATGTCTCGTAATTGGGCACAATCATCTTTTATACGTTATACGTATATAGTTATATGGTTCATATAAACTTGAATACCGGAAGAAGGAGGGAAATAGGAGCAAGTAATAAATAACGAAAAGGAAAGATAAGAAACTTTTACTGCTACGAATTCTACACCATCAGGCAGACTTAGTGGAATTAATTCCGAACGGTGGCTAGTCTTGACTGCGATCAGTACACCACTACCTCTTCGAGTAGGTCGATAATGTAGATAGATAAAAAAATCATTTGACAAAATTTCACAATTAGAGATTGATGGATTTAACCACGTCTCTGAGAAGGCAATAATGTCAAACTCAAATGAAACACTATTCAAGAACAAGGTAGAAAGTTTTGATAACAGACCCCTAACATTCCGATAGGCTATAAGAGGACTAAGGGACAGAACTAGTTTTTTGAGACCCTGTTACCGACAGAATGTAGAATGACCGAATCCTAGGCATATTATTTTCTAGCGTGGAGTAGAAGCCTCCCCAATTGGTTTTGCCGGGGTTCCTCGTAGGGATACTTTGCTGTGTATTCGTTTCCAATCTAAATTTGATATTTTATGGTCTGACATAGATTCCTCTAGGAACACCTGCCAATCCTTTATATAACGTTTTAGCGACTTGCTGGAGAAGGTGAGGTCCAGGACTTCCTCCCTTACTCGAGTTACAAATGTCGGGACAGAACCTACATTACAAATTTCCAGGTCAAGCCTGGATAAAAATTCTAGTAAGCACTCACCTCGATCGTTCACATCGGAGCTTCCCCATGCGACATGGTGGGCATTTGCGTCACATCCGACTACAAGCGGCAGGCTATTGCTCTTGCAATGTTCTGCCAGGGCCAACACCTCTTGTGGGGGACACATACGGTCTCCAGCGAAATAGGCAGAGGCTATGATCGTGGTCTTTCCCTGCTTCGCATCGGTGGTCGCTATCGCGACGCAATCACTGGAGAGAAATTCTGAAAGGTTAGTATATTTAATATTCTTCCTAATCAATATACAGGCTCTGGGGAAGGCATGCCTTTGGTCCCAAATTACCGTTTATTCTCTTGTATACAGGCCCTTTATTCCCTCATTGCACCAGGGTTCCTGTATTAGAGCTAGTCCTAGGTATTGTCGGGTGAACGTTCTAGCCAAGACAGCCGAAGCCGCCTTTGCGTGATGAACGTTCACCTCGACTAGCTTGGTGCTTATGATGACTGAGAGGGAAGTCATCATTGCGCTGTTTGATTCCCGCTCTCTGGCGGGGAGCGAGGACAGCTCCCACCGCCTCCGAACACCAGTGTGGTGTCGGCTTCTTCGTCCTCATGGGCTGCAAGCTCTGAGGCGAGTTCTTGTGAGGAGATTCGCTACTTCCCGCTTCGGCGGGGCGTCCTTCCGTAGTCTCTCGCTGATGAGTCTGTCCAGCCGACTTCGCGGTCTTAAGACCATGTACGGGGATCTTCCCGTACCTGAAGTTAAGCTGGTGACCCATCGAGACAATGGCCTGCATCGAGGCTTCGTCGACACCAATAGCCATGAGGGTTCCGCCTCCTTGGTCCTTTCGTAACATGACCCGCCATGTGTCAGTCACGATGCTGCTTAGGTTCCTCAGCATTGTGAGGACCCATTCATCCGCTTTCGCGTCATTCCTTGGGAGGAAACTGGTGATATAATGGGGTGAGGGGATATTCTCTCCCATTTTACCTAGAAGGGGTACTCCCTTCCATTCTGTCAACCTTGACTCGTTGTTCATCAGCCATTCCGCGGTCGTCTCTTCGTTGCAGGCGATGAACAGATGACCCGGCCGGAAATGGATTCCCGCGAAGCTGATGGGCGTATTCCAACATGCCAGGAAGACTTCTTCCAGTATCGCATCCTCAAGTGCAGATAGCTCCTCTTGACTGAGGTTGACCTGAGGGGATTCCTCAGGTACCACCGCTACCCTCACCGTTTTTGCAACGTCTGCATACGTTGCTTGGGGTGGAATGTGCACTGAGGGAGGATTCTCTGCCCTTACATCACTGCCATTTGCGGCTGCCGCTGCTGCGGCCCTGGACGTGCTGGGCACGTTGTCTGGGTTTTCCTCAGAGGCTACTGCCTGTGAAAGAGTGCTAGACTACGTAACGGCGATGCACTGTTGCTTCGGCGTAGCAGTTGGCGGCGTGATGTGGATGCTACTTCATTTTGGGGCAAAGGTGCGTGGCTGCACCTCTGACGCCCCTGTTCTTGGCTTCGTTGCCATCCGGAGGGCTACCTCCGGCTTATGACCATTCCTGAGGTATCTCAGGTACCATTTGGTCCGAGAGCCAGAGAGACCTCGACGATTTGGGTCGTCTAGGCCTCCAGGCTGTCCTCTTGGAGGCAAGGAGTCCTCCTTGGAACGATTGTCCCCGGTGGGAGGTAGCCTTTGCCCTCCAGAGGAGGTGGGCCGAGTTCCCGTTGGGGGGAGGGAATGGTCCCTCTTCGTTCCGGTATTCTTCCTTACCGCTGGAGCTTGGTAAGGACCCCGTGGTGGGGTTTTGCGCACTGGTGCGCGTTTTTTGTCTCTTACGAGGGCTGGACGCTCCCGGTCCATCTGTCTCTCCTCAAACTGTCTCTCGACAGCGGTTGCAGGGATATCCTGCTGTATTTTTATTGCTTTACTTTTCTTCATGTTTTGAAGGGCCGTTTCTTACGGCTTACTGAAGGTCGACTACCGGCTGAGGCCCACCGGTGGCAAAGCTGCTTAGGACAGGCGGTCGCCACTCTCGGCACGGTCCGAGTGACTAGGTCTTGTATGTCGCAGTTTTTGAACTATAGTTCATTTTTTGAACTATAGTTCAATTGATCTATAGTTCAATATTTGAACTATAGCTCAAAAAATGAACTATAGTTCAAATGAACTATAGTTCAATAAATGAACTATACTTCAAAAAATGAACTATAGTTCATTATTTTTAACACTAAAATATTAACAATAAAAATATGCAAAAAAATATAAATATATATGCAAAATATTTAAAATGTATAAAAATTACGAAAGTTCATTTTTGAACTATAGTTCATTTTTTGAACTATAGTAAATTTTTTGAACTATAGTTAATTTTTTGAACTATAGTTCATTTCTTAAACTATAGTTCATTTCTTAAACTATAATTCATTATTTGATGTTATATTAATATAAATATATCATATTATTATTAAATATTATATCATATTATTTTAACTTTTAATACAAGAGACACAGCCGCCATGGTTTCAATGGATTTGTTGAGTTTGCGTGCGAGTTAAGTCAGGGCTTCGGTGAATCCGGCCTGGACCAATTGCTCTCGCAGTTGCTCGGTCAGTGTGTTTAGAGGAAACTGTTTTGCTATGTGCATAAATGCTGGCAGGGATTTCTTAATGTTGTTATAGCCAAAATCGATAGCTTTGTCTTCATAGATGTCGCAGGCATGGATCACATCATGTCGCGTTGGGGGAGTCCTTACAATCAGGGCGTCTCCCTTTACCTGTGCCCCTAGGCTCATTTATGCCCATATAGGCGTTGGCAGGCTTCACCGGATATTTTTCCCTCCCTGACGGCTAGCTCTGGATCAGAGACGATGCTACCGTCTTGTTGTCACCTTGGCCTTGGTTAGATCTGTGGCTGTTTACTCAATAAGCACTTTCTGGGTATTAAGCGAGATCTTCGAATGATTACCATTAATGATGGGCTGAAGTGAAAGAATCACACGATTGAAATCAAAGATCACTGGATAGACGGAAGAGTCACGAAGGATGGGCAAATATTGCTGCTGGGCATGTCTAGCATTGAAGTCCATCAACTGCAGGCCAGTCATCTCCTGAGTTTGGTTAAGCGGTTTGTTTTTGATTATCTCTGGCGCCAAATCCTCGTAGCTCAAGGGCCCCTGTAACGTGTCCAACTCGTGGGTGCCAATGGCCACCAGGGTACGCTTACAACAAATGTTTATATGCAGCTAATCCTGCAGATCAATTAAACTGTTTTAGGACTCTTGAGTAAAAGACACATTGCAAAGCACATCGGCGACATCATGTGGACGAATCAGTGTCGTGGAGAAGGCAACACTTGGCACTTGTCGCTGAGTTGGCTCCACAAACTTAAGCTTGGGCTTTGAGACATGAATGTCTAGTAGACATGTTGAAGATGTTTTAAAATGAAGTAGAATCCAGCTTTATTACGATAACTTAATCGTGTAATCATAAACAAAGCTTAAGTAAAATGCCCCTGGAAAGTGAGACTGCCTATTGCAAGAAGTAAGTCAGTATTTCACAAGGTTCGCAAGGGAATCTACAACGTCACCTGAAATTAAGACATCCAACCATAAACTTGGTGCGCGATAGACTCTATGCAGCTATATCAGAGACTTCTTCGTCGTCCCCCACAACATCTTCTTCGTCCGCCTTAGCTTCAGCGCTCCATCATCCGCTACAACTTCATCCAGTACCGGTGCGTTGATATCAGTTAAGGGCCAACAAATAATATCCACTTTTATTATTCAACCACCCTCAAACTTTAAAATAAACCAAATCCATCGACAAGTGTTGAAAATAATTGTTAAGGGCAATCACGCCCTCCGTATTGTTGAAGAAGAAAATTTAAAAACACTTATTGCAATGGTAAGCCGAACCATCATCACGAAAAGTTCTTTCTAATGTTTTACTGCCAGATACGTTTCAAGAAACGCATGCTTCTGTTCAGAAGGATTTGGAATCAGTAAATGCTGTGTGTTTGACAACTGATGCTTGGACATCCATTAGCAACCAAAATTTTGTTTCAGTAACTGCCCATTTCATTGACCCAGTGGACACAGTTTTCAAATCCAGAACGCTCACATGTGATGAAATTACCGATCCCCAAACTAAACAAAATTTGCACAAATTTTTAAAAAGCGTATTAGAAGACTGGAAAATTTCAGATAAACTTGTACACACATACGCTAACCTCGTTGTGCAAACGGGATTAAAAGAAACAAGCGAGGTTAAAAAAAATGCAAAGCCATTGTGGAATATTTTTACAGAAGTTCATTAGCCACGGAAAAGCTAAAAGAAGCCCACAAACAGCTAAACTTACCGATACTGGAACATAATGTCAATGTCGACGATGTCGTGACAAGATGGAACTCAACGTACGAAATGTTTGAGCGTCTCGTCAAAGTTAAAAAGGCTTTAGCTGTTGAAGTTAAAGAATGATAAAATGTTTGTAATAAAAATAACAAGTGAACACAATGAAAAAGATCGCACAACCTAATCCATAATGCATTTTATTCAAAACCTTTCTTTGCGAAATACTTAATAGGGCCGATTTTTGTTCAACTAGATATCTGCTTGTTTTTGCAGCTGCTAAAATTTTGATCTGTAATTTGTAAGTTTATGTGACATATTTCTCTATAAAGATTATGAGAAATCGGCCCATAATCAAACAAAAACAGAAAATGTATCCAAATTTATTTTTGGCTGCATACACACTGTTTGATACATGAGTAGACAGCGGTTTTGGCATATTTTGAAAAGCATGTCCGATTTAAATTCTGATTGCACACGTCTTATATTTATTGAAAAATGATTAAGGTCCGCTAAAAACGGCATTTTCCACACCTCCTTTATTCACCCGTGTAATCTCGCCGTTTATCAAATCTTCATAATAATCTTAGTTTTACCCTTGTAGAGGGTATATTAAAATTGTCGAGATATTTGTAACGCAAAGAAGGAAGTATCTCCAACCACATAAAGTATATATATTCTTGATCAGCATGACGAACTGAGTTGATATAGCCATGTCCGTCTGTCCGTCTGTTTCTATGCGATCTCCTCCGTCGGTTTGTCTTTTGGTATAAATAAGCTGCACATTTGTCGGAACCGGTCAGATCTGATGACTATAGCATATAGCTGCCATAGGAACCATAGGTCGAAAATGTTGTTTTAGTGAGAAAAACTTTTTTGTCTTCAACGCAAACGTCCCCAAGCCTCGTATTTATAATTTTTCTATGCTTTCACATAATTCCACCAAGTTTGATAGGACAACTATAAAGTATAGCTGCCATAGAAATTGGGTGTAGAAAATGTATATAGGAGGCCTTGTCAAAAATATGTACATTTGGCCGAATGTACATATTTGTGTCAGTGGAATCAGGCTGCAAATTTATATAAATCATTCAAACTACAAGGGTATAAAAACTTCGATCGAGCCGAAGTTAGCTTTCCTCTACTTTTTAAAATTTTATCAACACCTATTTTGGCGAGTAGTTTACAAGTTTCGCAATATATTTTGGGCTGTTCAATCTACAACTCTTATTTATCAACGTCTGCGCTTTCATTAATAATCAAATAAAAATTTGGCAAATTTCGCGGTTTTTGGACCATTATAAGCTTATATGAATAATATTCAACTTTCAGGATTTTTTGATCGTTCGGTCTACAACTTCTATTTAACTGTCTATATTTGCCATATATCTAATTCTTTTAATAATCTAAATTCAAATGAGAATTTACATATTTTGCATATTTAAACCTTTAAGTTTTTGCTGGCTCTAGTTCTTATTATGTTGGTACATAACTTTAAAACAGGGACACACCACCCCACAAAGAAGGTTAGTTGAACGAACAGCTGTTTTAATGGTATCTCTACCATATCATCAGCGGTCTTCACCTGGTACCACAATCAGAAAACAACTCCCTCCTCATGCCTGTAATGCAGAGATGGGCATGCACACATATCGTCACACTTTTCACACGCATACAAGCACAATTTGCGTGCTCCGCATTCGTGTTCTATAAATAGCTTTCAATGCTTATAGCGTACGTGTGATTTTGTGCAGTCGGCCGCGGCAGAGGTCCTATGCACACGTGGCAGCGCGCTGCCTATGTTCTCTAGAACTAGCTATGTTCTCTATAGCAGAATTCAAACAAACACTAAGCGCGCCACGTAATTATATTCGAAGTGAGCGGTCAAACTAGCAAGCAAAACGAAATCAAATCTAAATCTGCTTCAAAGCTGATTTCGTTAAATCTTTTACGATGACCTTACTCTCTCACTATTTCTGGGTACACTGGACATTTTATATGGAGCACCTGAAAACAGCTAATCGACAAAATCTAAATCTGAACTACTTTCAGGAATATCACTATTATTCAGCAGTTTTCTTCACGTTTGTCCATCGTAATATCATGAGTTTAGCGGTTCAATTTATACATTTTTGTTATTAAAATCAATAATAAGCAGTGTAAAGCAGCCCAACTGAAATATTCTATATATATATATATATTTGTATGCTAAGAATTTTTTTGCTGCTTTCTGCTGTGCTGAGAGCTTTCTTTTACTATTGTTCATCCGAACTTTGCCACGCATCCTTCTGACTGTTACATACATAAGTATGTACAGACCCAAAATTCTTATGGTGCGCTTACATTGCGGCACAGAGCGTAACATTTCAGTGTCCCAGTGTCACAGCGCAATGTGAACGGCAACTGCCTTGTCACAGAAATTGTGTGTCACATGAATGAGTACTTTTCAATGTGAAAACCTTTACTCATTTGGTGTCACAGGCTTTCTGTGACAGAAGGTGGCATGCTTGTGACAACAATTAATTGAACAGCTGATTCAATGAGTTAGCTCAAAATAAGCTCATATGAACTATTTTTCCTGTGACAAGCATATCGCGCGTGTTCGTTTTTCTATCACACTGTGACAACTTAGATTGGTTTTTTTGCGACTTAAAAATTTTGATAGAGGTAAATACGCATAATTTTTTTGTGTTTTCTTCGATTTTTTTTATTGTGATTAAATTAAATTTCTTTGCTGCAAGAAATGAATGGGCGAAAGGCAACAGAGATAGAGGCGGGATAATATGCAGATAAAACGACTCCAATTCGATGGGTGTGATTAAGTTAAAAAGGGTTGTGTTTTATTTCCTAAGAAACAACAGAATTACAAAAATGAACTAAAAGTAAGAGCGATACCTACGCTTCGTTTCTCTCCGCCGCTTTTTTTAAGAATAACATATATTTATCGATACATACGATAGCTTATTTTTAGTGTGACCGCAATTCACGTCAACAGAATTGTCAAGAAAAGGTTCAAATGAAGGCGGTTGCAAATTTCAAATTGGGCGGCAGTTAAATTTAAATGATAATTCAAAATCCAGCGTAATGATGCCAGCATACATGATGGGCGACGAAATACTCCAGCGGCTGTCTTCACGGTTGCAGACCGTACCTGGCCGTCTCGTCCAGTTACAACCGCAACAATTCTTTCCTTTTTCCACTGGGATCGGTGGACTGCAGCATCGCAGATGACAACAATATCTCCTTCAGCAAGTGGTCGTATAGGATGGTACCACTTTGTGCGTCTACACAAGTCTGGAAGGTATTCCTAAAGCCACTTACGCCAAAACGAATGCGCAAGCTGCTGTACAATGCGCCAATCTTTCCCAGTCGGCTGGAACAGTTCTTCTTGAGGGTGCGGCGTTTGGCTAGAACTGGCTGAACCTATAAGAAAGTGATTAGGGGCTATAGGCTCATCTGTCGGGTTGTTTAAAGCAATATGTGTGAGTGGTCGAGCATTAACGATGTTCTCAGCGTCACACATTAAACTGTAAAGTACATCTTCCTTCAGGTTTCTGCTCCACAAGACATTTCCCATAGCCCGCTTAACGCTACGGACCAGCCGCTCCCAACATCCTCCAGCATGTGGGTTCAATAGACAATTAAAGAGCCATTCTATTTTATGTGTTGCAAGTTCGCTTGCAATCCTCTCTGGATGAAGTCCCTGTACTTGTTTACTTAATTCAAGTTCAGCTCCAACCAAATTATTTCCGTTATCTGAACGAATCCGTATTGGTCTCCCACGCCGAGCCATGAAGTTGTGCAACATCCATGTCAGTCGTCAAATCCTTGGCAATTTCTAAGTGTATTGCCCTCACTGTAAGACAAGTGAAGAGACATATCCAGCGTTTCTCTGTACTCCAGCCATGGACTATCACAAATGGTCCCATGTAATCAATTCCCACGTAGGAAAATGGACGAACACACGGTATCAGTCTATCTTCCGGAAGTTGTCCCATTTCTGGTACGACTGGACGCGCTCTTTGTCCTTGGCAAGTTCTACAATTTCGCGAAACTCGACGAACTTCTTCTCGGCAATGTGGTATATAAAACTTTCGTCGAATTTCAGCTATGATCGTATTCTCGTTCTAATACTTCCATTCCTCATGATGAAGCTGTTCGATCAGACTGGTCACAAAATTCCGTTGGGGTAATATTATCGGACGTCTAGTTTCCTCTGTGATTGCATATGCATTATTGATACGACCGTTCATGGGAATGATCCCATTTTCATCCAAAATGGGAGACAAATTCCACAGCTTACTGCCTTTTTGGATTGGATTTCCGCTCAAAAGTATCACCCGCTCATCGTGGTAAGCTATATCTTGAACATTGCGAATTACGATCCTCTCTGCTTCCTCAATTTCAACTACCTGAAGGAAGCTCTTCCGCGCAGCCAAGCGATTTCATATGCGGTATATCCATGCGAGAACTCTTACCAATTTCGTAAATGACGAGAACCTTTCCAGCATAGCCTTAATTTCTTCATTAATGGTTCTCTCCGACCCACATGCTGTCCCCTCACTGACTGAGAACATGAACCTTGGGCGCAGTTCCAATTCCGTGCTACAAATCTCAGCTTCTTTACTGTACCAATCGTCAATATCCGCTAGTAAGAATCCCGGGCCTGTCAACCAGGATGAATCTCGATTTGCTTTAAGCTTTGTAGCAAAATCTGCTGGATTTTCTTTGCTAGGCACCCAGTGCCAGTCGTCAAGATTTAAGACGTCTAATATTTCATCAACACTATGCCCCACATATGGTACTTCCGACGATCAGATTTTATCCAATAAAACACCGTTTTAGAGCCGAACCACATGAAGATTCGTTGTTGGATTACACCGTGTCCTCCAAAAACAGATTTTCGCAGTCGAGCTGCTATTACTGCAGCTTGGAGCTTAAGCCCAGTAGATAGCTTCAAAGGGGCACATTTGGTTTTACCCATTATGAAAGCCAATGCCCAACCACATTCCGTTTTTATGCGCCAGTATCCCACTGTAGGATAAGCCATCTCACTCGCATCTGAGAATATGTGAAGCTCAACCATTCCCTTATAAAAATCAGCTCCGTAACATCGAGGGATTTTGATCTGGGTGACTTCACTGAGGCTCTGGAGCCAACACTTCCATTGGCCATAATCTTTGTTTTCAATCTGTTGATCCCAACCAGTTCTATTTTGCCATATGGATTGGTGAAGTAACTTAGCAATCAGGGAATACTCCGCGAGAATCCCAAATGGGTCGAACATAGACATAGCGACTCTTAATAGTGCCTCATCAATTTTTCGGAATGATAACAAGAAACCAAAATCATCGCTTCCTGTATACCAGAACATTCCTAATACTCTTTCATAATGCGAGGTATCATCCCTGTCAAGACTTATGGTGTCACAGACACCCCCATTTGCAAATATGCGGTTGAACGTTTCCGAATTGGACAAAAACTTTCTTAATTCGAATCCTCCACGTCGATGTACCTCAACAATCTCTCTCGTGACCCTCACAGTTTCGTCTTCAGATGAGAAACAGTGAACTAGATCGTCCACATAATGGTTTCTGATTATATCATCGACAGCTTCTGGGAATCGCTCCTTAAATTCCACCGCGTTTCTATTTTTCACATACTGGGCGGAGGCGGGTGAGCACTTGGCTCCAAAGGTCATCACCTGCATTTCGTTTTGGATCTTTTCTCCATAGTATACGTTGTGCGCAGCGATCCTCCGGCCTTATCCTGACTTGGTGAAACATTTCTGCTATGTCGGCGGTTACACCAATACTTTTCTGTCTGAATCTCATAAGTACATCGGCTAGAGATTGGTTCTCATCAGGTCCACTCATCAGCATTGAGTTCAATGACACTCCTTCAGCTTCGGCTGCTGCATCGAACACAATCCTTAATTTGTCAGGCTAATTGGGGTTCACAACTCCAAAATGAGGAAGCTAGTGAGCTGCCTTATGTACCCTTTATTCTCGTACGCAGTCATCAGCTTGCTGTACTTTTCAAAGTATTCTGGTTCGCATTTAAACTTTCTTTCTAAGGATAACTGCCGCTTAAATGCCATCTCCTTACTGTCTGGTAACATTACTTGATCTGTAATCCACAGAAGACCCATTTCAAAACGCTCACCAACACGTTTGGTTGTGTCTAGTAGTAACTGGTTCGATCTTGTGGTTTCTCGACCCTCAACATGGTTCTTCACACCTCGTACATCCATTTCAGCATTCGCGATGTAGTCGTGCACCAATTGGTTGATATAATCATCGTTGCTTCCTCTAACTAGATGGACTCCCTTTAATTCTTTGCTGGATTCGGACTCTCCTTGACATTGACCATAAACAATCCATCCCAGCCTGGTTATCGCGACAGCTGGTCCATTCCACCCAACTGTCTGCCTATTCTTGGGAACAAGTAGGTGTATGTTGTCCAGTACCCTTTTAGTGGAATATTCTTTAGATGGCGATACTTAGAACTTAGCTCGAACATATTTATCGTTTGCTTCGGCAACTGTAAATCCTTCATAGTTCGAACACCCTTCAGTTCAAAAACCTTATCGTCATTCTCTCCCGATATTCCAACGTCAAACTGACCTACTAATTCTGTAACCTTCTTATCGCCAAAGCATTGTAGTGTCAAATTTTCCTTAGGTCCATTTAGCTTTAACAAATCTGCCAAGCTTTTATTCATTAGCGTTTCGGAAGATCCTTCATCCAAAAATGCATGACACTTTACTTTTCTACCATTCGCATGCAGCTTTACGGGTAAGATTTTGAACAGGATCTTCGAACTCTTCGCATGCGTTGCTGTACCTGTACTTTGTCCTTTGTTAGATACCTCAGTATCCAAGCTTTCTATAACTTTGTGAAGTAATTTATGAACACGTTTGGTGCAGCCTTTTGTGTCACACTGATGATGTATTTTACAGTCTTGACTTCGATGCCCACATTTTAGACAGTTAAAGCAGAGCCTCTTTTCCTTTGCAAGCTGCCATTTCTTGTCATTGCTCATCTGAGCAAATACATTACATTTCTCCAAGCTGTGTTTTTGATCACAGGAACAACAGCCCTTTTCATTGCCTGGCCCAGCTTTATTTGCGTGAAAAAATCTTGAGTTTTCTTTCCTTGGTTTGTAAATTGCATCATCGTCGACCAAACCAGAGTCTTAAATATCGTCTGCTAGCTCCTGCAGCCATTTGCTGAGGTCCTTGATCGATTTATTTTCGCCCAGCGGCGAGCGGCAAGTTGCACTGGCAACTTGAGCACCAATTCCTCCATCAAGGTTGGATTCTTTAGCTGAGAATGTACCTTTGCTGCTTCCAAAAACGCAGCCAAGTTTTGTACCTTTATTTTAAATGTAACCATTTGATCCAACTTTCCCTCGCGGACATTTGGAAATTCTCTGATACGACTAATCTGGCTTTTGACTAGCCTCTCTGGTCTACCAAAATTCTGTTTCAGAGATTCTATTATGTTTGCTACATTCTTACTGTGAATAAGCAAACATTCAACTGTTTCTTTTGCTTTGCCCTTAATGGCCCTCTGCAGCCGCAACAAATTTTGTCGATCAGAATACTTATATTCAGCAGTGATCATGGCAAAGGCTTCATTAAACATGGGCCACTGCTCCGGTGTACCATCAAAATCTGGCAAATCGTACAATTTGTGATTTGAATCTTGCTGAATAATATCAACCTGCTCTTCTGGAGGTGCTGTGTCATTTGATGTATTAACAACACTGGTTGCTGACACCACTGACTCTTCAGCTGCTCTCTTTGTCCTACGACTATTCTGGCTTTTGACTAGCCTCTCTGGTCTACCAAAATTCTGTTTCAGGGACTCTATTATGTTTGCTACATTCTTACTATGAATAAGCAAACATTCAACTGTTTCCTTTGCTTTGCACTTAATGGCCCTCTGCAGCCGCAACAAAATTTCTCAAAATTTCCATCTGGAATTGTTGCATTTGTATCGTATTCGTTTGTTGAAATTCTTGCATTTGACGCCACATTTCCCACATTGTGCCAGTAACAGTTGATTCCTCACTCTTGGGATTATTTTGAGCACCGACCGCCTCCATTGAGGCGTCTACATTGGCGGTCTCGCCATTAACTGTATCTTCGTCAGTGCCACTCATTTTTGCTTTAGATCTGTTCAACACCAGACAGATAACCCTTTCCCCAAATCAACAATCAATAGGCACTTACCACTTAGTTTGCCACAAGCCAATCCTGGTCAATACGTCCAAACAGTTCAATTTCTGATACCAAGAAATTTGTTATGTGTGTATATGTGTATTTTCAATTTCATCAGCCAGCCACAAACACACATACACATCCGTCTTCACAGCCAGACGCCTGCCCGTAGACTTCCTCTACGTTAGAGCGAGATGACTATATGTGCACACTCCACAAAGCACGCGCACACACACACACACCCACAATTTCAGTGCGTCTCCTCCAAGCCACCAGACGCACAATAGCAAGAGCGCCATCTACCGTTGTCTATGGGCAAGCGTGGGTGGTGATCTTAGCGGGAGGGGGGGAAATTCAAAGTTCGAAATGAGAGTAAGGCCTTGAAAACGGCCCATGACCCCTCTCAGCGTTAGATAGGTCGGGGACAAGTGGGATTCAGGAACACTTTCCGTTGCGACCGCTGTCTGTGGCCAAGGGCACAGAATAGAATCGTGAGCTGGCGGAGAAAGCTGCATTGTGGCGAGTCGCCCAAAATAGTTATTGTTTTGTGTTGAGAAAATTTAATGTGAATGACAGTGCCTTGTTTTTTTATGGGAAAATATATTATATATATTTTTCAGCGTGGACCTGTGCCTGGAATAGGACCAATCTCGGCCGGATTTTAATGATCCTGGTGGTACGAGACAAGCAGGCTGGCTTTCCTCTCCATTGTGGCCAGGATCATCGCCGTTTATGAGACTCGACCCAGGATTCAGAAACGGATCGTAGCGGCCGCTGACAAATCCTCTTGGGAAGACCCTCCGCCCAGGTTGGCCGAAAATTAAAGCTGTAAGTCCGTTCCAATAATGGTAAAGTTTTAAGCCACGGACTTCGAGTCTGAGTCCACAACCGGTGCTCACTATATCCACTGAATGATAATTGTTCACTTACAACTAGAGGAGCAAAACTAACAGTCTAAAAGCTCATACCACTCGCACATTTGTGCATATAAATTGAAGGGTGCTCGCCCACGACGTGGATATACATATGAAACGTTATACATACAAATCTACACCAAACGTTAATATTAAGACTTAGAATATTAACAAAGATTTAAGATTATTTAGAATTTATATTCAGACACGTCTAGACATTTACATACACACAAAAAAATCAAATCATATTTCATTTAATAACATATACCATAACTACAGTTTAAAATCCACATTTTTATACTGACCTTTTCACATATATTTTAAATTAACGTTTAGACACCTATTTTAATGTCGATTACAGACACATATACACTCATACATATTCAAGTTTACATATATTTAAAACCCCATATACAATTATGCGTTCCTTGTAAGTGCGACGCGAGTCTAGTCTAACCTTTTTGTTTGTTCTGCCGAGGTATACCCACAGACTATAATTATTGAATCAATGTTACAACTGGCTAGCTCAAGGTCTTTTTTGGTTGATTATAAGCCTTTTTATAACCAACACAAACCAACAGATATTAATTACAACATTTTGGAATAGAGCTAGCCAGTTGTAACATTGACTAAAAACAGGTCACCAAACCCCACATACATATAATTATTTAAGCTAAATTCACGTTAGACCCATTCTGACCCAATTGGAGCTCCGTTATGGTAGGCTTTGGGGGATGGCTAAGTTTCCATTTTGATAAAATTCGTCCGGAATTGTCGGCGATTAGAAAGGTTGCTAGACACGTGATGCAAATTAACATTTTGCAAGAAATTTTGAATGTACATAAATTAAATTTAGTCTGAGAGGTTAATTTTTGTCAATGATGACTGAGTTCATGGTTAGTATTATTAACGTTAGTATGTTTATAACGACTTTGAAGATGATTGTGTGAGTATTTTTTGAAGGGGAGAGAAGGGGAATTTGCCATAGCCTGGAGTGAGCCGACCGTCTGGCTTCTACGTTAGGGCAGCTGATAAAGCCAAATCGCTGCATGGAGGGGTGGGAGCGTTGCCGGTAGGAGCAGCTAAACCGGGTTACCACGCTTGCCGTCAGATGGCGCTATTTGTCTGTTAGAATTGAGTTTGTGTTGTTTAGCCGTTTTTTTGTTAGTGAGAAGTTATTTGTAGTGATGGTACGCGCTGCGGGCTAGGATTAAGTATGTCGCCCTAAATGCCGAAGCAAGCCGGTGTCAGCCCGAAAGCAGTGTCCGTAACATGCTGTCAGATAGGACCACATTTAAAACAATGAGAAAGGATCCCACCGCACAGCTTATTAGGAAAAATCACCTAATAATCATTGACTTTTATAGCCTATTCACATTGGGCTACATCCAACATCCACCATGCATTGGCTGGATGTGCCGTAATAGCCTATTCACATTGGGCTACATCCACCATCCATTGGCTGGATTTGCCGTAAGGTTTTGCCGTGCCGAAATATTCTCATCCATTTCAACATCCACAATGGATGTTCCTATCTCACACTGTTCGACTTAATTTTCAGCCGATAGTTTTCAAATGCAACACTAAAAATTTGTCATTCACTGTGAAAAACTTGGAAATCAAAGTGAAAATGTAAACAATGATTGACAAGACTGTTTGGAATAAGATAAATGTCGAAGTCAGCAGCAACTGGTATGTTTGATAAATTGGCATATTTGTTCGTATTTCTGTACTTTTACAATTTTTTTTCCTTGAAGCCGGTAAAAAAGGAACCGCGAGCAGAGTGAAAAGGTTTGCAGAGATGGGGAACCTGCTTATTTGACTTGCGGCAGGAGAATATTGAGGGCTTGCGGAGGGCCAGGAAGAACTCCCATGTGTACACGGAGATGGCCCTGTCAGCATGGGCATTGCCTGGTCGAATGTTTCTACAAAGGTAGACATCCTGTCCAAAAAGTACAAGTAAGTATTTTACTTGGCTATGAATAAGTTGCAAATGTTCACGCAAATAAAGTGAGTACAAGCGGTGAGCCTCCATTCAACGAGAAGCTGCACTCGTTCTTGGGATAATGCCAGACAGTTTAATCAAATAACTTGATTGTTTCCAATTTATTAATAAAGTGAGTTCTTTGCGTAGATGGATTCTGATACGACTAGTTCGATCTCAATGATAGCCACCAGTGCGATATTTAGCTGAAAATAAAATGAATTGAAAATACAATAAAATTTTGACTTGATGTTTTTATGGGCTTCTGTTGACACAATTATTTGCTATAGCGGATCTAAAATCTGCAGAAGTATTGTTTCGATATGGTTGTTCCCGGACTTCACATGAAGTGATCTTCCAATTTTCGGTAATTTATCTCACGATTTTAGTAGCATTTGGAACTAGAAAGCCATGCAAACATTTCCTCGTCGTTGAATTCTTTGTTTGGGTCATTTGTCAATTCATTCATAATTTCATACAATTTGTACACTTTTTCTTTCTTTTTTTGCAAACTAAGCACATTGCCAATGGATGGTGGATGTTGGATGTGGCCAGTGTGAATCGGTGCTCACATCTTTCAAAAATTCCATTCGTTCCCCAAAGATGTGCTCAGTGTGAAAACCATATAAGGTTTAGCCGTGCCGAAATTTTCTTATCCATTTCAACATCCACGGTGGATGTTCCTATCTCACAATGTTCGATAACGTTTTCAGTCGGTAGATTTCAGATGCAACACTAAAAAATTGGCATTCACTGTGCAAAAATTGGTATTCACCTCGAATATGTAAACAATGATTGGCAAGATAAAAGAAGAAGAAAAATGTCGGAATCAGCAGCAGGTAAGTTTAATAAATATATTTGATATTTGTATAATTTTAACATTTTTATTCCTTGAAGCCGGTAAAAAATCAACCACCAGCAGAGTGAAGTGGTCTGAGGCGATGGAGAACCATCTCACTGACCTGTGGCAGGAAAATATTGCGGACTTGCGAGGGGCCCGGAAGAACTCCCATGTCTCCCATGGAAGAAAACGTTTTGGATAATGAGAGTAAGTTTAATCAAATATTTTATTTCTCTCCACAATATAAATATAATGCGTTGGTTGCAGATGTGGAAGAATACTTCGCAGATGTAATCGAGATGGACCCTGCTATGGCTAGTTGCAGTTCCAACTCAATGATAGCCACCAGTGCTTCCCCAGCAAAGCGAAGAAAAGCTAATTCCCAAGCCGAGCTTGTTTAAATAGCTCGTGAGACGCTTGAGGTGCAAAAGCAGCAACAAAAATCGCAGGAGGAGCATCAAAAATCTCAAAACGACATCCTGCAGCAAATAGCGAATAGCCAAGCCACATTCCAGTGCTGCAGTTCTTACGGGAGTCAAGGGAGTAGAATGGTTTTATGTAAGATATTTTGCTAAACATAGAATAAAAGAATAAAATAAAATGTTAAGTTAATGATTTTATTGGCTTCCGTTCACACAATAGTTTGTTATAGCACATCTGATCTGTTCTCCTGACGGGCTAAAGTCTGCAGAAGTATTGTCCCGATGTGGTTGTTCCATATTTTATTACAATTTGTACACCATTGCACATGCATCAGCTGATTGCCAATAGATGGTGGATGTTGGATGTTGCCAATGTGAATCGGTGTTTCACATCTTTCAAAAATCCCATTCTTTCCCCAAAGATGTGCTCAGTGTGAAAACCATATTAGCCAAAAATAACTACATTGACAACAAACAGAAACAACCTTTATACCGTTCAAGCGGCAGTGCCACACGAATTTATGGACTTCCCAATATACATAAAAAAGACGTGCCACTTAGACCCATAGCCGCATCAACTACTGCCCCCTTCTATAAAGTAGCAAAGCACATAGGATACATCTTAAGGAACATAACATCGGAAAAGTACAACATACAAAACTCAGCTCAACTAAAGGACAGACTTCGCGACCTGCAGATTGAAAAGGACGAAATATTGGTATCATTTGGTGTGATATCATTATTCACCAATATCCCAACATCACTTGCGATAAACAATATCATGGAAAGATGGACTGAATAGCGACCACACACAGATATACCCAAACGAGTCTACAACCAAATATTTGGAATGCCAATGCCAAAATTGTCCCCAACAATAGCAAATATAATTTTAGTTAAAATACTGGACGACACATTTGAAAAACAGAACGCAATGAACATACATATAAAACCCCTTTCAAAATATGTAGATGACATATTGTGCATCGTAAAATCGAAGGATACAGAGAAAATTTTAGAAGTAATAAACAAACAACACAGACGAATTCAATTCACGGTAGAAATAGAGGATAAGAACAAAATAGCCTATCTAGACACAGAGATCACAAGGGACAAGGAAAAACTAATATTCAACTGGTATACTAAACCAATGACATCGTGCAGATTAGCCAACCAGAAAATCAACACGGCTAAAAATCTGATTAGAACAGCCTACTCATTAAACATTAAACAGATTAGACCAGACAACTACATAAAAATAAAGATAATTTTATTGAACAATAGCTACCCAAAACAACTAATTAATCGATTAATTAAGGAAACAACAGACAACTTATTTAATAATAAAAACACCTTGGAGAACCAACAAGAACCAAAGAAATACATAAGCGTCACATATATTCAAAATTTAACAAATGCAAAGTCAATAACAGAAATATTGCCAAAACAAACGACACAACTGCTGATATTCGCCTACAAAGCCCACAACAACACAAGACGCTTATTTACAAACACAAAAGACCGAATTAAAAGGGAAGACAAGAGCGGGGTTGTGTACGAATTCAATTGTGAGGGCAAAGACGGAGAAGACGAACATAAAAGAGATGCCCAGAAGAGCAAAACAACAACAGCTCTAGCAGAACATGTCACAACAACAAGCCATACAGCTGACTTCGAACATGTTAGAATACTGGATGTGGAAACGAGATGGAACACAAGAATGACACTGGAGAGCTTGCGGAGAGAGAGCGGGGCCAGCCGTCAAGCACAGAGAGGACGTACAACAAACAAATTTCATATACGCAGCGGCACTGTCACAGAGGAGAAGCAACGCCAAGACAAAAAATATAAACAAATATTGAATAGAAATTAAAAACATGGATAGACTGGACAAACAACAATAACTAAGTGCAATACAGGAGACAACTAAGACGAAAGCCAATTAGGTATTTAACATTTAAAGTAAATTGATATATAATATATGTAGTGAATATGTGTATTGATGTGTGTATGTTTATTACAAGCTCAAAAAACAGACTCCCTGAAGAAGGCAGCAAAAGCTAGCCGAAACAGCTGAGTTCAAGAATGTTTTAATTGCAGCAAAGAAGGACGGCCTAAAATAACCCCAGTAAAAGAACACGAAAAGAAGGCATGTTTGGCAAGTTGAAGACAGAGTTGCGAAGCACCCCGCACAATTTAATGAATTATGTACGCTTGGATGCAGCCACTTTCGATAATCTCTTTTGCTGGGAGAAAACAGACGACGAATTTTCGTAAGCCCATTTCACCTGGCGATAGACTAGCAGTGACACTGCTAGCATGACAACCCTATCATACAAGCCGTGTGCGGAGGGCCTTAGGCCATATCGTCATCGTAGCGATTTCACGTACACGTGGACTAACATTTAAGTCGCTATGATGTCGCACACTTGAGTTTCAAGGGAAAACAACATGCGTGCAGCATGACGATAGGCGACTGCACGATAGTCGTCATGCTGTTGTTCTCCCTTCGAACTCAAGTGTGCGACATCAAAGCGAAATCAAATCGTACGTCATTGTATGTGAAATCGCTACGATGACGATACGAGCCATGTGCGGACGCCCTTAATGTTCCTCTGCTACAGACTATAATAAGACAAATACTACGTGTTCCCATTCCATCATTCCAGAAACGGCGCTATTTGTTGAATCCAAATGTAGTGAGTGAACTGTGTTTAAAAGAACTAGTGTAAAGCATATTGGTTACTTGAATGACAATAAACAAATATCTATAAAACAATTTATGTACATGTGTACTATACTGTATTGACAAATTAAGTCATGGAAATTAAGTACAAGCGAAGATACTGCAAATTAAAACGCAGAGTTAAAAACTACCTTCTGGTAAGTACATACATATGTAGGTAAACTGACATATATGTATGTATGAACCTCCTAAATATGCAATTTTTAAAGTCATGGTCTTATCCCACCATCTGATGCTTTTTGTTGTATAGTCTGCGTAAAAAAAACAAAGTTAAAATAAGTCAAGTTTTATAGGGCTCGAATAGGCTCTAAGGTTTTGTGATAACTCATAAGCAGTGTTGCCTATTATCACATAATTGTTTCATTTATAAATAGTCGGATTGGTTTAACTTAAAAGTTATTTCGAATTCCAAAACTAAAAATAGAGGAAGCTAACTTCGGCTCGGCCGAAGTTTATATACCCTTGTATAATTTATATAAATTAAGGTTTTAAATGATTTTCGTCGAACATCCTTAGCTGTGCTATTTCCCAAACTCAGCAATAGACTACTTCGACTATTTGCTTGCCTGTTTGTTTTATGGCAACTATACGATATATATCCGATTTTGACCAAAATCCCCAAAATTGTGTGCAAACCGATATTATTCATAACTGGAAAGTACAGAAACGCTAACATTGCAAACAAAAAAGTTTTTCTCACTAAAACTACTTTTTCGACCGATCGTTCCTGTGACAGCTATATGCTATAGGCATCCAATCCGAACGGTTCCGACAAATGTGCAGCGTCTTTGTACAAAAAACTTTGTGCAAAGTTTGGTTAAGATAGCTTTAAAACGGTGGAGATAGCATAGAAACAGACGGACGGACATTGCTATATCAACTCAGCTCGTCATGCTGATCAAGAATATATATACTTTATGTGGTCGGAGATGCTTTCTTCTATGCGTTACAAACATCTGGACAATTTTAATATACCCTCTACAAGGGTATAAAAATAGTGCACTATGTTAATTTATTTATTATTTTTTTTTTTATTATGTTTTCGATATCAACTATCCAATCCTTTATTTATCTTTTATTCTTAATCAGAATCAACAGCCAAGCCTTAAGGAACGCGTGTTATCAAAAATTGGGCTCAATTTTTTGATTTTCACAATTATTAATTATACAACAAATATTAGCTATGTGAATGCCGAGAACTACATTTTTCCATTTTGCTGTTTTGAGGTCCGATCTAATGTACATATGTATGTAGTTATTTCATTCATTCACATATGCATACATATCAGCAAGCTAGATCGGCATTAAAAAATATCTACAAATATCTAGAAGTGGTTGCAAAGTAGCTATATAAATAGCTAGCATAGTTTTTTTTATTAAACAGGCCAACAGAAATTTTGGTCCAGCCTTCTAGTTGCAAAATTCCTATCCAGCTTTGTGCACTGATTCCAAAGCTGGTCTCGGTTTTTCTCCATCAGCTCTCGTTTTCAAGATTTTAGGAGGCTACACCGAGCAAAAATATCTGTATTTATGAGTTTTATGCTACGGTATATAAATTAATGCAGAGTCGAAATAGGCCATTGAAGAGTAATTTTCATAAAGTTATGGCAAATTTTTCAAACTTAATCGTCGTGTACAAGCTGTTGCGGTGGTTGGATTTTAATGACAACCACTTTAGCATGAAGCCTAGTTTTTCTATTTTCACAAATTTTATTGCATTTATATTAGCTTGATGGACAAAGTTTCAGCCTGTTAATCACGAAAAAATTAATTAAAATTTATGGCAAGACAACTAGATTGATACACAAAATGTGTAGAGGAAATATTAAAAGACTACGTGATCTAACATAGACCTTACATTAATTGTCAAGCAAATGTACAATAACATTAAGGCAGTACTAGATTCAAACAATTTCCCCCAAATTCAAATTTATTCAATATCAAACACCCTCTCGAGATTTCAGTGCAGAGTCCATCTGTGAAATGAATGTATCAGGGGTGCCATGGAAATCACTTTCGCCGTAAATTCGCTCGAATTTGATTTTGCCCTGCCACAGAGCCTGTTTTCGAGTGATTTGAAAATCGTGCGCCCTTGAGTCGGCGATTTGCTTAAATAAACCCATCAAACCCATTCTCATAAAAAAAACCTCATTGATGCATAAAGTGTGTTCAATTTGTGAATAATCTACATCAAAAAAAGTAAACATTTAGCATGTTAAGTTTATTAAATTAATATTTATAAAATAAAACGCTAGTTAAATTTGTCATTCACTACAGCTAACCAAATCGCTAGTATTTCAGTGGTGCCACCTTTTAACATATAAATTTCGAAATTAATCGAATTTAGTTTTAAGGTGCATAAAATAGCGATTTTTGTGATAAATCAAAGATAAAAAAAAATGATTAATTATGAGTAATTTTTGCGTTGATATTTGATTATTTATTGTGCAATTTGTAAATCGATTGCTGCCAATCGAGTTCAACAAAGTGGCACCGCCGAAGCCAAAATAATGACGAGAAGCCGCTCAAATGTTGTAATTTATTTTTTAATGCAAATTTTATTATTCTTTCGAATTGTTTATAATTTCAATAAATTAAAGTAGGGAAAGCATCAAACAAATGTCAAGAGCGAAATTTTCTTGGCTTTTATTAAGGAGCATAAGGACTTAGCCCGCAATTTCACAAAAGTCGACATGGCTGCAACCTGGAATAAACTGACCTTAGAAGAAAGATGGTCCGATGCGGATCCAAGCCGGCTGCAGTTTATCGTCTCCTTCCAAATTTTCTTCCCTTAATCTTCAAATGCTATCTAATGCGCGAGTGGCATTAATTTAATTAAAGCAATGATTTTGTTTACATTTTCGTTCGCCGTTCTTGTGTAACCTTATAGCAGCTGGAGTTGCAAGGAATCATTTTTATTTATTTGGGCGGCAAATTTGAATTTTTTTTTGTGCGAAATAAAAAATATTTAACTTAGTTGAAGAAAATTAAGATTGTTTTGTTTAAAAAAGAAGTAACTAAACCTTACATTTCAAAATATTAATAAAAAAAACGCATGAAAAAGCTTACTCTAATTCGCTCTTGCGGGGTGTCTACCTTACGCAGTCAATTTCGGAAAGGTTTGTGAATACGCTTAAAAAATGAAATCGCTCGAAGTTCTGTGGATGGCGAAAATTTTTCGCGCGATTTAACAAATAGCTAGTAGCCAAAACGCTAGTGAATTCGGTGGCACCCCTGTATATTTTGAGGAAATTTACCATTCTTGTTATTCAGGAAATGAGCAATGAAAACAAGGTAGTGCAAATACTTGCTCCATGTTTCAAGCGAATTATTTTGAGAGTTTGGCACGTCATTTGACGAGATAAATCTTAAGTTAAAAAATTTGAATTTTTTACTTATATTGTTATTTAGTTAAGTAGCCATAAAAAAAATCGATTTTCAAGAATGTTCTCTGAGAAGACCTTTAAATTCATTTATGTAAAAACTTGTTCACAAATTAAGGCTTCACACCAGTTGACATGCGACTAGACGCACTCAGACTTAAAGCTAAATATTTTTTATTTTATTTAAGTTTGACAAAGTTCTGTCAACATTGCAGGGGTCGCTTAAAAAATGACAGTAAATGATTTCTTACATCTAACACAGAAGAGTGAGCAGAGAAAAGATGGTAATACATATTATAGTTAAGACACAAATTTCGGAAAGGTTCATAGTTAGCATAATTTGTTAGGCAAGGCTGTAGATAGATTGGAGAGAAATTTCTGGTAAGACGCAAAGGAACAGCAAGATTTATTTGGCTTAACAGAGCGCAAGAGTCAATATCACCTGATAAGAGTTTATGAATGAAAAGCACACAATGGCACGTACGGCGGTTCTTAAGAGATGGAAGATCGATTAAGAGTAGTCGATGCTCGTAAGATGGAAGATGGATGGTGGGATCCCAGTTGAGCCCACGGAGGGCAAAAATTAAAAACTGTTTTTGAACCGATTCAAGTTGGTCCTGATATTTTTGGTAATGCGGTGACCAAACACACGACCCATATTCAAGTATTGGTCGAACTAGAGAGACGTATAAATGTTTAGTGAGATACGGATCGTTAAATTCCTTGGACCATCTTTTGATAAATCCAAGAACACCCATAGCTTTATTAGAGATGATAGAGACATGTCTATTAAAGCTTAACTTGGGGACAAAGCGGACGCCTAAATCATCAACCTCGTAAATGCGTTCAAGAGGATTGTCATCAATCGAAAGTCGTATAAATACGGCTGTGTTCGATGGAAAGTCATACATTTACACTTTTCAGCGTTAAGTGGGAGGGAATTAACCGAACACCATGTATGCAGAGAGTTTAAGTCCAATTGAAGAAAGAGAGGAGACAACGGGTCCTTATAGGACAAGCAGAGTTTTAGGTCATCGGCGTACATCAAAGCATGCGAATGAAGCAGGACGTGAGGGATGTCGTTTATGAACAAATTAAAAAGTAGAGGTCCAAGATGACTACCCTGAGGTACCCCAGAGAGTACGCTGATGGATTCCGAAAGCGACGAATTAAAACGGACACGCTGGGAGCGATGTGTCAAATAAGCCTTTATCCAGTTAAGAAGGTTTAGAGGAAAACCAAGCAGATACAGTTTGTGAAGGAGGAGATCATGATTGACAGAGTCAAAAGCCTTGCTTAAATCAGTATAAATTACATCAGTCTGCAGTTTATTAATAAAACCCCTATTCACAATAGAAGTAAACTCAAGCAGGTTTGTAGAAACAGAACGCTTTTTCATAAAGCCGTGCTGAGATTGCGAAATAATTGAGCGACAAGAGTACTGTATTTGAGATGTTATGAGCATTTCAAAAAGTTTAGGAATGTCAGATAGTTTTGAGATACATCTGTAATTTGTTACTGACGATTTAGATCCTTTTTTATGAATAGGAATGACAAAAGATTCCTTCCAATCGTTGGGAAACTCACCTAGCTCAAGAGATAAGTTAAACAACCTTAAAAGCGGGAAGCTTAAAGAATTTGCACAATTTTTAAGTACACAGCTTGGAACATTGTCAGGTCCAGGAGAATATGATGTTTTTATCGAACGAATACCCGAAAGCAGACTCTCTAAGTCCAAAACAGGTGGATGGATGCTGTTAGAGTGGGTAATAGGATTTAATATGTGCACAGTTGGTGCAAAGCCAGCAGACAACGTACGAGTCGCCAACAATATTGCCACCAAACTCACACTTCTTCATAGTGCATGGTACGCTCATATTGAAGAGACTTTAAGGGCTCCAAATAAGAGAACCAAAAGAGAGCGGCAGGCAGATCCAAACGATGACAAGCGGGGGGGTAGCAGCAGATGCACTTATGAGAGAGCGGCAACGATCAAATAGTCCAAGTAGATGCAATAGATCTTAAGCCACACAGAAAGTTTACTGTTTGACGCCGAGAGCTATGACGGCAACAACAATTGTTAGCAAAGAGAACAAGATCGCGCTCACGTTGAAAAACGAAATGCAAGGTGCAGAGAGCAAGCTCACAACAACAAGTAGCACGTACGGGAGAGTGCACAAAACAAAATCAAAACAAAAGCAAAGCGTTGGTTTGTTTGCAGATTAGAGCACTTTAATTTAATTGATTTGTAGGTAATCTTAATGCCACTGTAATTGACACTGTACGGGCAAGATTGATTAGGAAAGTGTCACTAGATCACGTCGGCGGGTTTATAGCTGATATGTTTGCGTTTAAGCTCAAAACAGAAAAAAATTGCAGGAGCGCAGAGACAACACGACCGGCTTCTTTGACGTTCGGAGTTGAAAAAAAAAAAAAAGACTAATAAAAAATATTTTAATATTAGTCTTATCTGTGCACACACATCCCAACAGACAAGGACGCCTCGACAAAAAACGAATTCACTGCGCCTATCATGACATAATTATCATGCTTGGCGATTTTAAAATCGAGAAAAAAAAAATTGAGAGAGAGAGAAGGAGTCTTTGAGCGCGTTCACCAGCATAAATCGATGACAAAAAATCGACCATTTTTGTTAGATTGTGCTGGTGAACAGGCATGATGTGCAATCATGATTGCTAATTTTCGTGATTTTGTTAGATGTGAATAAATCAAAGAAATAGTTTGTTAGAATTGCTTGATTGTGATTTGTTATCGATAGCACACAGCTGTCATTTGTAAACAAACAAGTAATTTTGTCAAGGCAAATGCGTAATGAATGTGGAAACCTCTTTGTTATTAATTAATGAATTGGCAGAGGACGTGGATTCGCAAGTAGGCCACGGAAATTCGTGCACGGCCCTGAAGTCTTTACTGGTTGTTGCGGAGGAGGAAAACTTGAAAAGCCGACTTTTCAAAAAGAAGCAGCCCCCGCGTACTCAATTGTTGTGAAAGTACAAAAATATAGAATGGAAAAATTCAAGGATTATTTCATGATGTGCCGTGCATCGTTAAGGACTCTCAGCTCATTGCCCATTAAATACTTTATTAAATTGAACATTTGCAGACCCTTCTTTGCGTTGCCCTGGATGAACTAATAGCGAAAGTAACTCTTAATAAAACCCAGCGTTATGTAATTTGGCTGCTGGCAAAACACAGGAGTTCTTTATATTACTTAATGACCGTTTTGAAATAGGAAAAAGATCTGGCCATCAGATATTCGAGTTTGTTGTGTACATTCTCGATGGGATTACAACAAATTTTAAATGGTTAACAAAGTTTTGAGGAAAATTCAAGGAGATTCTAGGAGCAGTTGCTGCTATTGACGACGGTCATATAAATTTAACAGTCTGTTCTAAATTTTATTTAGCTATTAGTTGCCAAAAATTCAAAACTTTCGCCAACAAAAATATATCGATGATTCTGTTGCCTTAAAATTCTATCAAACACGTTCACCAGCAGCCAAACACTTTTTTGTTCATTGATGATTTATGTTAGATGATTGGTGTGTGCTGGTGAACGCGCTCTTTAGCTCGACATTCGGCCGACTTAGACTTCATGAAACAACCTCCGGTAATGGAGAGAGGCTTATAGATTTTGCCGAGGGCAGGAACTTGGTCATACAAATTACCAGATTTAAAAATCGCGACATCCATAAGGCAAACCTCTGATCAATCAATTTCTAGTCGTAACCATAGAAGAACTAACATAGAAGTACAATCTGCCATAGAATCACACTTTGAAACGCCTCTCTTTTTTGAGTGATGTTAACTCCATTGTGACAAGGAGATACTTCATAGAGACAACAAAATCTATTACTCAATATTACTGTCGACGTAGGAAAACACGGTGGTTAGAGGGAGACGGACATAGTTAAAAAAACTCGGAGAGTCAAAAAATAACTCAAAGAGCCAAAATGACAGCGAGCAGCTGACAAATATTTGAGTGAAAAATTGTTAATTGTAGCAGATTGTGCTTCTATGTTATTTCTTCTTTGAATCTGCTACGTCGACAACTTTTCACTCAGATATGTGTCAGCTGTTCGCTGTCATTTTGGCTCTTTGAGTTATTTTTTGACTTTGTCCGTCAACATATAACCACCGTGTTTTTCTATGTCGATAATAATTTTAAGTAACAGATTTTGTTGTCACAATAAAGTATCTACTTGTCACAATGGAGTTAACATCACTCAAAAAAGAGAGGCGTTTAAAACTGTGCTTCTATGTTAAATTTTCTTTGTCGCAACTAATTGTTATGCGAAACCGACGAATTCGCCCCATTCTTTAAAAAGATATAAGAAAAATCCCAAAAACGCGAAGAAATGTTAAAAATATTGTATTTTGGGTATATATTTTTTTGGTATTTTGAACTGCCAGGGTCACTCTCAATGTCACAGCATATTTGGTAAACAAACATATCTGAAAGTCGAAAAGTGACAATTATGGTTTTTTGGAGAGAAGAGGATATCAATTGCCTTATTGACTCCGTCAGAAACTGTCGCTTTGTCTGGGACTCGTCTTCAGTTGATGAAACTACAAGCTCACCAACTTTGCCGGACTATGTGGAAATGGTTGTCAGCTATCCCATTGCCATAAGTGAGCCCTTTTTTTTTCCTACCAAGCGATACCCATTCGTCATTGGAGGGCTCTGTGGATGGTATCGACTTTGAGCATAATTCGTCAAATTTACACTGGAGTTTCGACTAAAAGTGCAACACCCCATAGCAAGCGAATAGTTTGACGAATGCAATCACAATCCGATTAACCGACGGGAAAAATAAATAATCGGAATACTACCGCTACAGCATGTATGTCTGTCGCTGCCTTGAAAATTTCTATGGTGAAATAACCCAAGATATTATACTAAAATGTTTTTAATTTTATCAGAATATTATTACATTTGGTAAGAAAAATATTCCTCCAACCCTTTTCGCACGCATTCGACACTTACTGTCGGTCGTATATGCCTAGCATCGACTGGAATATTGCTGTAATTAAGTTCTAAAATGCGATCTAGGTCGTCGGGGTATCCAAATTCCTTGAAGAAAACAGCACTTGAAAGCGATTTGCCAAAATGCCGAACGCGCTTTCGACAACTCGACGGTTAATAGAGAGCATGTAATTAAAATTATGCTCCGTTTCAGATAAGTTGCTGTGGGAGTACGGCTTTACCATGTAACTGGTAAATGCAAAAGCGTCGTCGGCTATGAAAGTGTATGGCGAAATCTGTTCAGATTGTGGAAGCCTATAAGGTGCCGGTATGTTCACTCTATTGTCTTCTATAGCGTACTTGAGATCGGAATAAAGTCAAACTCCTGCATCTCCGACTCGACCGTTAACTCCAACATCTACGTAGACAAACCGATGATGTGCATCTGATATAGCCATCAGGATAATCCAGTGGTCTTCTTTGTAGTTAAAATATGTAGATCCGGCCTTCGTCATTGCCCGAATTTTGCAAAGTTTGCCTAAAATTAGTTGTATATAATATATACTTTTTTCAACAATTTTTTTTTTTATTTACCTTCGACTGCGCCAACACAATTTGGAAATCCCCACATTGTACAAAATTCTTTTGATATGCTCTCCCAGTCTTAGGCACTCCGAGGAAATGCGAGGTATTCGTCCCTCAAAACTTTATAGAGTTCTGGAATTGTCTCCTTCAAAATTTTAGAGATCGTTGACAGCTGGATCCTAAAGAGCAATGGCCAATTGTATTGAGATTCGCCTAAAATGAGTAAGACAGACATCATGGCATATACAAATTTTGTGTGCATATAATAAATTCCATACCTGTGGCAAGGTATCGTAGGGTTACCTGCAATCGTTCTGCAGGTCCTATGCAGTTTTGCATAAAGGTGTTCTGCTTTTCAATAAAGGGTTTCACCCTTGTCAAAAGCTTCCCAAACTGATCCGGATTCACTCTGAGCGTGCGCACGTACAAGTTATAATCTTCACCATGGATTTATTTAAGGAGTTAGTGGCTGAAACCTGGCGAATAATTTTTTTATCAACAAAATGCAAAATATCTTGCATATTTTAGTTATTTGGATACTTTAGTTAGAAGCAGACGGCAACTGCTTCTTTTTGCAACAACCACAATTAAGAAAACTTCTTGTTTTTCTTCTTTTGCGATTTCATTTTGCGCAATGAAATAATAAAAAAAAATTTAATTGCAAAGTGCACTCTCCTAGATTTACCAAATTCATTGTCAACCAAGTTGTTACAAATATTAAAACCAGCTGAATCAATTTTGCCTACTGCGCTGCCGGCAGCTTCAATGCCTCTGTCACTAAGGCTGGAATGACACCTGCTTTTTTTTCGACAATTTCTAGCAGCAATTTTGCTCTTATGGGAGTCGAAATGGGTGAGAGCGAGATAGACAGTTGTTGAATTCGCCGCACAATTTATTGCTGCTAAAGTCAGAGAAGCCGGCAGAATTGTTTTGGCTAGATACAATATTGTCGCTAGACAGCAATTTGCTGTGGCGGCTGTGTTTTATTTGCAAATTGAACTGAAACTTTGATCAGAATGGATGTCGTAAATCTTGCTTTGTGTACATTGCAGTTAAATTATTTAATTGTTGCAATGAATAAAATGCAACCTAAACTAAAAAAAAAAATAAGTGGTCTTCAAGATGGCTGCTGCAGAGGGAGGATGCTGGTCAGTATAAAAAAAATACATATACAATTACCTAAAAATATAATTGGATATTCAGGTTTTAGTCATAAGCTTCTGCGAGAAATTTACGAGGAGGATTTCAATTTATACGTGCGCACTCTGAGGATGACTCCTGCCCAATTTGCGAAACTGTTGGAAAAGGTGCAACCCTTAATTCAAAAAAAAAATACGGTTCTGCGAAACTGCATTGGGCCCGCGGAGCGCCTACAGGTCACATTACCTAGCAACAGGTATGCACATAAATGTGTCATTTGTATAAATATGAATGTGTAAATTAAATCTATTGACAAGAATGATTATATTTTAGGCGAGTCCCAATATAGTCTACAGCTACCATTCAGGATCCACCAGTCTACTATCTCCAAAATTTTAAAAGAGACTATTCCAGCAATTATAATATAATATAAGGTCTTAAAGGACGAGTGCTTGAAGTTCCCGCACTGCTATTAATTCCGACTCCGATATTATCACAGGCTCGTGGAATGAACTTGAACATATTGTTGATGCCAACTACAGTAACATCGAAGTGGATGCTCGCCATATCAGATCCAGAAGAAGTGGCGAGAGTGTACGGGAACGAATTAAAGTATATTTCGCAGAGCAAGAGAATTTGGAAGATTAATTACATTTACATAAAATAAAACAAATAATCAATTGAAAACGATTGTTTAATGTTTATATTTTATGTTTTTACTCTCTTCAAAGCTGCTGTTTTTCATATTTGGCCAATATTGAATTAATGCCACCCCTTGCATCTAAATATAGATCACCATCCAATTTCTCCAAACAGCGGCTGACATACATAACATGACATAATAAACCATTTTAAATCTTTCGCTAAATCAATTTAAATTTATCAAATGTCAACAACAGCCAGTGTGACCTTTCTTGTTGAAAATGCCAATAAAATCGGCTGGAAATACTAGATTCTCAATGAACTTCAGGATTTTATTGGTATGTTATTTAAGTATGCCCCGAATTTGCCGTGTTCCTCAGTTTCGCCCGACAATATTGTTGCTAGAAATTGTCGGAAAAAAAGCAGGTGTCATTCCAGCCTCATCAACAATATTGTGCGGCGAATTCAAAAATGATTTGTCTCCCTCACACCAACGACGTTTGCCCATTAACAAAAAACTGTGACAATAATTGTTCGTAAAAATTGAATGTGTCATCCCAGCTTAATCGAGTGTTCTTGTTGCAGCCAAAGTACTCACGCGGCTCGGGCTTATGCTTTAATACACGTCGAAAGCTAAATGTCGAGAAGCTGCAATCAGGGTTATTTGATAAGCTGATAACTAAGAAAAACCTAGAGGGCAATTTGTTTGACCGAACAGCCCTTGCAAAGGGCAACCCACAGCAATTTGTGACACGTTTTCTATACTGTAATTTTTTAGATTACATGAGAAAAAGGACTATAACTTCCTTAATTTTCGAGTTACCGACATGTTCAGCCACTCAAAATGTTTGGACAAAATGCGACTCTAACATATTTTTTTTTTTAAATTTTTGAAGGATTGGTCTTTTTTGCTAGACTAAGTTTTTTGAAGAAATCCTTTTTTTCCAAATATAAGTTTGAAAAAAAATATTTTAAAATTGTTTTCAAAAGAGCATGTTAAACCTGAACATTTGAAAAAAATTTAAAACTCTACCTTAAACCGTTCTCGAGTTATTTAAAATTCACAATTTTACCCTTTTAAGCGTATAACTTCCGCAAAAATGCTTTTAGATGTTTTTATTTTGCTATTTTGAAACATATAACACTTCACAATCCAAATTGTGGCTTTTTAACAATACCTACATATTTTACACCTATTAAACTTTTCGAGGCTGGGAAAAGTTTTCTATAAAAGTCTTAAAAAAATCGATCATGTTTAACTAAAGAGAACCAACTAAAAATTTTACATTTTAAAGCTTACTTGTTAAAACTGTTCATCATATAAAGATAGGTTAATATATTACAGTACTTTTCTGTATATATACAAAGTAATTGTAATTAGAGTTGTGTCACTTTTGTCGAAAAAAATTGTAACTGATCGTATTATTTGAAGTTGTTAATCATTAGCTTATTGAGGTTCGTTAAATAGTTTTGTACTATTTTGATAAGTGACTGTTTAGAAGAACAATTTTTCGATTTTTCAGATGAAACTCTTTTGATGATAAACAAAAAAGTTAATTTTCCTTGTTTTGGATTTATGAAAACATATTAGCCGTTCTAACATGACTATACTTACTGTCATTTTCGATATCAACAAATTTTTCTGTTAGTTTAAACTTATTTGTAGTAAGAAAATTAAGTTTTTTGAGCTGTGACACTAGACGATTTTCACAAACAATTTTTGCAGTTATGACAGAGGAATGGATTACTGAAGACAAGTTCGCCTTAGGAGATCTCAAGCGACGAGCTTAAGCGAATCACTGACAATACATTTGAGTACTCTTTTCATGAAAAAATTGTTTTGAGTTATTTATGAAAAATGTCAATTTGGAAAGTTCTTCCAGTTTATCTTCTGATAATGCATCTGAAGCAAGGTGAAACTCGAAAATCAAAACATCAGAAAAAATGCCTCAAACCAAGAACTTCTCATAAAAAGAAATCTAAACTGCTAAAAATACTGTAAAATCGTATGAACCGCGTTCAAAGTCAACAAAGATCATTAAGGCCTTCTTCTGGTCTATTTACCTGCTTTTTAAAAACTTATAGAAAGAAATCTGGAAAAGATTTTATAATTCTGTTTTGTTGTTGCTGTTGCACAATTCATAAAAAAAAATACAAAATGAAAAATGTGTGAATGTGAGGGGCGTTAAAAAAGTTCTCGGCCTCCAAAGTAGGTTCTTCTAAAAAAAAGGTGTATTGATGGTTCGCAGCTCTCCGGGAGTCCCCATTATCTCAAAGCAAAACGGGGAAAACTGGAAATTGGTGAGTATGAAATACATACTATCAATGCCTTTATGGCCCGAAG
The DNA here is from genome assembly GCA_037044535.1 of Lordiphosa magnipectinata. Taxonomy (NCBI): domain Eukaryota; kingdom Metazoa; phylum Arthropoda; class Insecta; order Diptera; family Drosophilidae; genus Lordiphosa; species Lordiphosa magnipectinata. The sequence continues at coordinate 122,088 of JBAMBO010002647.1, read as the reverse complement.
CAGAATCATGAAAATAAAAAATTGAATTTGTAAAAATGGCTAGCATTTGGAAATGAAAAATTTATTTTTGACTATTTTTTTGCACTCCAGTGTAACAAAAAAATAGTAAACGAGGAAGCAAAGCTAGCGATTTCGACCAAACTTCGCTTAAATCAGCTTAAAAACATATAATGTTAACAATGACCGAGTTCAAAAGCGCTAATATTGAAAACGAAAAAGTTTTTCTCACTTAAACTTATTTTCCGACATAATATTTCTAAGGCAGATACAAGAAGTAGTCATCTGATCCGTTCGTTTCCGACATATTAGCAGCGTGCAGAAGACTGTGCAAAATTACGCGTAGTACGCGTAGAAACACACAGATGGACGGACAAAGCTAAATCGACTCAGCTCGTCATGCTGATCAAGAATATATATACTTTGTGTGGTCGGAGATGACTCCTTCTATGAGTTGCATACTTCTGGGCAAAATTATCAGGGGTGCCACAGAATTCACTAGCAATTTGGTTTCTAGCGATTAGTCACATCGCGCGAAAATTTTCACCATGCCACAGAACTTCGAGTGATTTTATTTATTAAGCTTGTACACAAACCCTTTTGAACTTGACTGCGTGGGGTAGGCACACCGCAAGAGCAAATAAGAGTAAGCATTTTTATGCGTTTTTATTAATATTTTTAAATGTAAAGTAATCGGTAAGTTCTTTTTTAATAAAATTAACTTAATTTTCTTCAACGGAATTGAATAGAAATTCAAATTTGCCGCCCGCCAAATTAAAAACGAGAGCGTAAGTTAAAGTCGGCTCTAACCGACTTCGATATAACCGTTACTCATGGAAACGAATGTTTAATAGCCTTCCTGTATGCCTGAGGTGGGTCAGCCGAAAAGTACGCAACATTTTTTTAACTCGGCTATTTATCATCCGATCTTAATGAAAATTTCAGGGCTTATAGATGTTGCGAATATGAATCTACGTTTTAAATTTGAGACCGATATGTCAAAAATTGTGGGAGTTATTCCACATTTTTTATTGTGGGGGCGTGGGTGGGCGTGTCAAAAATTTGAAATAAACTTGATCTGCGTGCAGACTATAGGAGTCTACATTTCAAAATTGGTTGCTCTAGCTCTTCTAGTCTCCGAGATCTAGGTGTTCATACAGACAGACGGACAGACAGACGGACGGACGGACGGACAGACTGACATGGCTATATCGACTCGGCTGTTGATGCTGATCAAGAATATATATACTTCATATGGTCGGAAACGATTCCATCTGCCGGTTACATATATTTGCACGACTTTAGTATACGCTTTTACTCCTCGAGTAACGGGTATAATAACACCTTGCAGCTCTAGCTGCTGTATGGTTACACGAGTAAGGCAAACGAAAAGGTAAACAAAAGAATTGCTTTAATTAAATAAATGCCTCTCGCACGTCAGATAGCAATCGACGATTTAGGGAAGACGCAGTCGGATTCGCATCGGACCCTCTTTCTAAATCAAACAATTTACGAAGTCAAAATTCTGTGTGTAATGCTCCTGCCGCTTGAAAAGTACCTTGGGCCCAGCTTTATTTAATTGAAGCAATCGGAGGAAAGGTTGATTCATAAGATCCAAAAAATTTCGCTCTGGACATCTGGTCAATGCTTTCCCTATTATAATTTATTGAAATTATAAACAACTCGGAAGAATACTGAAATTTACTAACATTTGAGCGCCTTCTCGTCACTATTCTGGCTTTGGCGGTGCCACTTTGTTGGTACCAGAAACCGATGGCATCAGGGAGGATGATTAATTATTATTCTAGTCATCCAAAACACATGATAGTGAACACTACCAAGAATTAGACGAGTCTTAGACACAAGCGACCCAATATTTCATAACAACAAAAATAAAATTTTAAAAACCTTTAAGAATCATGACTTTCCAGATCAGAAAATATATGCTCTAATGAAAGCCTACACTTTGACCAACACCATTGAGAAAAAAAAGTCCCCTAAAAAAAAAATTGAGGAAAGCTAACTTCGGCTCGACCGAAGTTTTTATACCCTTGTAGCTTGTATGATTTATATAAATAAATAGCCTGATTCCACTGACACAAATATGTACATTCGGCCAAATGTACATATTTTTGACAAGGCCTCCTATATACATTTTCTACACACAATTTCTAAAAAAAAAATTGAGGAAAGCTAACTTCGGCTCGACCGAAGTTTTTATACCCTTGTAGCTTGTATGATTTATATAAATAAATAGCCTGATTCCACTGACACAAATATGTACATTCGGCCAAATGTACATATTTTGGACAATTCCTCCTATATACCTGTTCTACACCCAATTTCTATGGCAGCTATACTATATAGTTGTCCCATCAAACTCGGTGCAATAATGTGAAAGCATAGAAAACTTATAAATACGAGGTTTGGGGACGTTTGCGTTGAAGACAAAAAAGATTTTCCCACTAAAACAACATTTTCGACCTATGGTTCCTATGGCAGCTATATGCTATAGTCATCAGATCTGATCGGTTCCAACAAATGTGCAGCGTATTTGTACCAAAAGACTTTGTGCAAAGTTTGGTTAAGATAGCTTTCAAACTGACGGAGGAGATCGCATAGAAACAGACGGACAGACGGACATGGCTATATCAACTCAGCTCATCATGCTGATAAAAAATATATAAACTTTATGTGGTCGGAGATGCTTCCTTCTATGCGTTACAAACATCTCGACAATTTTAATATACCCTCTACCAGGGCTGCAAACCCAAAAAAATTTTCGGAACCTCTGGTTTGCAGGTTCGAACCAAAATTTACCAACGGTTAAGGTTCGGAAATTTGAGGTTCGAGGTTTTCGGACTTTGGTTTTGGTTCGAACCTTGGTTCGTTACACGTTTTACCCAATATATTTAAAATAACAATAAATTTTATTAATATACAAAAAAATATACAGTTTTTTTTATTTTTGTTTACTTAAGTGTAATATTAATCTTTAATTTAAATTTATGAGTAGTATGTCTTCGAGTAGTTGACTGTCTATACTACTTCTTTGATCAGACAAAATAAATTTTAAGGTGGAAAAAGCTCTTTCAACTGAGACTTGAGTGGATGGCATTGATAAGACAGTTAGCGCAGCAGCTTTAAGCTGATTACAGAGAGTAAGCTGAGAACAAAAAAGTCGCTAGGCAGGAGATCAGATTTCTGAAGTTTTAAGGAAGCGTCATACAGTGGGCGTAGTACTGAAAAAACGGCATCTACTTTTTGCCATTCTGCTTGGCATAAATGTAACAATTTTATATCGCTCGAATGCTCAATGCAAAAATCTTTGAGCCAAAATCTTCGCACATTTTAAATGTAGAGTTCCATCTTGTAAGACAGTCGACAATTGGTTTCTTAAAATTGCTTGCAAGCAACAAATTAAGACATGTGGGAGTTCGTAGTTTTTTGCAAACTAATCTAATTCTGGACATATCAATATGTAATTCTTTAAAGAAATCCAAGGAAACTAAATTAAGCGTATGCGCTGCACAACGTTTTGTAGTTATCTGATTATCCTGTAAATCCATATCTACCATACTGAGTGCGTCGCAACTGCATTCACCCTCAGCATCATCCAGTTCAGCTTTGCAAATGTTTTCCATTATATCGCCCACACGAACCATGTTGGCTCCGTTGTCAACTGTATAGGTGTACACCTGACGCATAGATACATTGTAGGACTGTAAGACGTCGACTATAATTGATGTGAGATTGGCGCTCGTGTGCTGGCTATGGACTTCTTTCATTGCTAGTGTATAGGTCTTCAGTTCGCCCTCTAAAATAATTTGCACATTTATGCCAATTATCGACCGGTCTAAACGACTAACACAATCGGCTTTGATGGATATCAATCTGAAATAACACAGAAAATATTATGCTTTATTGATTGTCTACATTGATTGTACTACATACATATATATCACGAGTACATCACACCCGCAAAAATATATACAAATGGTGGAAAAAATAGCTAAATTGGCAATTCTGGTATTTACATACATATATACATATGTATATATGCAAGTGAATTCATACATACAAATATTTAGCAAGCCATGTATGTATGCATGAATGTAGATCTGTATGTACAGACATATTTTTTCTGAACTTACGGATTCTGCAAAACATTGATTATGCTTTCTCGTATGCGTTGAGCTCTTAATGCAATTACGTCTCTAATGTTTTGCCTGTTTATAGCAAGTGGCGGCTCAAAGGCATTGCACAAAGGCTCAATGATTTTACGGAAGCCTGAATCCTCTAGCATCTTCAAAGGCCGACCATTCTTTGTTATAAGCTCTACACAAGCATCCGATATAGCTTCTTTGGAGATTTTCACTTTGATCAGTTTTTCACTCACGAAATTGAGCATAGATTGGTGTTGGTTTGCCACACTAGGAACTTTTTTTTCACAATAATTTGTTTAAAAATGCTTTTATGTTTTCGTTCAAGGTGCCGCATCAAATTAGCTGCATGACGGCCGTTCATCTTGAGTTTAAATTCGTGACATTCTGATTTATCAGTGCTCACATTGTATGTAAATTTCGTATATATTAAATTTGATGTCATTGCTGAGCACCTCCTTAGTCAAACTTCTTAAACAAAAAGAAATGCGCGTGCCACTTCTGATTTGTATACACATGTTTTTGTCTCTTTCGTTTTCAATTCTTCTTTGGGCAAATTTTTGGCGCGCGGCACTCGCTTCTGTATGTATGTACGTATGTATGTATATATTTTTGCTTAAGCATGCACAAATTTGCTTAGCGCCCGATACACAAAACGCTAGTTATCGTTTGTGTTCAATGGTGGGCAAACCCTTGCTTCGAGATTTTTTTTCGGCAATTGGCGCCAGTCCCATAATAATCTGCGTCAAAAATTAACTCGCTTGGAATTGTGCACAAAAACAACAAATAGCGCGGGCATAAGAAAAACGCGGCCATATACAAACACGGCATTATACAAAACAAAAAAAGTTTCACATGCGTGCTCTCCTCTCTTTCTTTCCGAACGAAGGTTTTGTTGTTGGCGCGTGCAGACCTGCAACAACAACATCATAGGTGACTCTCTTCTCTCTCTCCTATGTCACTGGCAAATTAAAAAGCAACAACAATGTTGCTGAGACAGCAATGACCACACACACACACTCACACAAACAAACAAAAATCGGTTTTCTCTATCTATTTCTTGTAGTTCTTCTTGCTTGAGTTGTATTTTGTGCATTTGTATTGACTTTCACGAGCTCGTAAGCTCATTCTGGGCACCCCTGGTTTAGATTGAAACGGGCGCATATGTATAAGATGAAAAATAAAACGTTCAATACACTGCACACTGTACACTGTACATACATAGCTATTTACATTGAATTTGTATATTACAAATTAATATGTTTGACTGGAAGTAAGAGCAAAGTATGTATTTCATAGTCAGGTTTGACCGACTTTCAGTATTGTTATATTTCTAATTGTCGACTCTGTTGTGGCGTACATGCAAGCGTACCCAAATAAATTTAATGTCAATAATTTTTTTTTTTTAACCGAACCAAAAGCTTGGGTTCGGAACGGGTTCGGGTTCAACTATTTTCGTCCCCGTGGTTCGGTTCAGGGTTTGGTTCACAGTAAAAAAAAGCCGGAATTCCGGGTTCGAACCAGTTCGGTTCAAAACCGGTTTGCAGCCCTGCCCTCTACAAGGGTATAAAAATATTTATAAATCCTTAGTATACATACCCAAATTGTCCGACAGACTTGCTAAATCCGATTGCTACAACAAAGACAACGTCATAATAGCACACACACACATATTCACAACGAAAATGTTCTTTAGCAACACTAAGAGCAAAATAGGATTACTTGACAAAATTAATGTTATTTACAAAATACCTTTTGCTGGAGACGGGATCAGTATATGCGATAAAGTATACGTTGGTAAGACCAAATCAAAACTTAATACTAGAATAGCGGGCCACAAGTCTGACAAAAAAAAAGGAACAAGACAACAAACCAGAAAACAGCACTTGCAGCCCACTGTGCTGAGAGTAGACACTCTCCGGATCTAGCAGCAGTAAGCTTCTTTCAACAAGAACAACATTACAATAAACGGTTTACCTTGGAGATGCTAAACACAATAAACACACCCACACATAAAAGACTGTCGTCGGGTGTGGCGTTCCAGTTATATGTGTGGCTGCTGGTGCGGGAGGTTGTGGGCGGGAGGTTGTGGATTCGATCGCGCCTCCGACCATCTAATAGAAAAAGTTTCTTCTTTCTTTAGAAAAAAGCTTTTACACACCCGGTCACCTTCACCAGCTACTGGCGCCAGCTGTGAAGTAACTAGCCATGAAAAAGCAAAAATTCTCTAACTATTGCCGTTCGGATTCGGCGTTAAACTGTAGGTCCGTTTCTCTGGTGAGAAACATGATAAGCACACACGCCAAGAGATTGAGAGAAGTTGGCAGACACAGAGAATGGCGCGCATTTATACTTGACCACAACAAAAAAATAAAACTAGTTTTCAACTCCACAGCTGACAAAGCGGACGCTTGTGCCTTTTGTACGTATAAATATATGTTAAGTTATATATAATCACTAGCATAGTACCGGTCGCGCTTCGCTGCACCGCCATCAGTATAGCCTTTTTAATTTGTGTCCCCGTAGAGCCCACAAATCGAATCTTACATACAACGGCTTGAATTCAACGTCTTACTACTTTGCCTTTTCCTCGTTACGACTTTGCTGCTGGGTCTTTCCTCCAATTCCCACCCACGTTATCGTTATTGCTATCGTTACCGTTTCCGTTATCGTTATCGTTACCGCCCCATTTCACTTTATTTTGTATTCTATCCTTACAAACCGAGTTTCAAGCCAATCGGATGAAAAATAGTTTTTTGCATGCATAATTTTCAGGCCATTTTCCTCGTGGGCGGATTTTCCAAAATAGGGAAACACGTGTCGAATTATTTCGCATAGTATGCTTACCAACCAAATTTTAAATTTTTCCATACAAACTTTTCCGACGCTTTTCCGAGTTTTCTCTTTGAAATTTTGTAAAACCCCGTCTTAGTTCGCACTTTCACCACTAATGGAAACTCCTGTTCAAATTTCAGCCTTCTATCTCTTACCGTTTGCACGTAGAGTAGATTGTAATGTAAAATTGTGTATTTTGTTGTGTTATATTGTTACAGCCCTGAAGACGAATCCCGAAGGGTTTCGAAATATATTGGAAAACCAAAAATCGTGTTTTGTTTTATAATGAAGCACGTTAAAAACATTGACCTCGACCCGGCAGTAACCCCCAGTATAAACAATTCGAAAGAATAATAAAATTAACTAACATTTGAGCGGCTTCTCGTCATTATTTGGGTTTTAGCGTTCCCACTTTTTTATACCCTTGTAGAGGGTATATTAAAATTGTCGAGATGTTTGTAACGCATAGAAGGAAGCATCTCCGACCACATAAAGTATATATATTCTTGATCAGCATGACGAGCTGAGTTGATATAGCTATGTTCGTCTGTTTCTATGCTATCTCCTCCGTCAGTTTTAAAGCTATCTTAACCAAACCTTGCACGAAGTCTTTTGGTACAAATACGCTGCACATTTGTCGGAACCGGCCGGATCGGATGACTATAGCGCATAGCTGCCATAGGAACCATCGGTCGAAAAACTAATTTTAGTTAGAAAAACTTTTTTGTCTTCAAAAGTCCCCAAACCTCGTATTTATGAGTTTTCTATGCTTCTACATAATTCCACCAAGTTTGATGAAAATCGGTCAACTATATAGATAGTATAGCTGACATACAAAATATAGTTCTGAAAAAATGTGTTAGTAGGGAAAACTTTGTTGTTTTCAATGCTATCGCTCCCAAAGTTGTTACTGATCAATATTATATGCTACCACACAACTCTTTCAAGTTTGAATCGAATCGGTTAACCATAGCACATAGATGCCATACGAACGATCGGTCGAAAAAGTATTTCTAGTGAGAAAAACTTTTTTGTTTTCAATGTTAGCGTCATTATACTTAACAGATGAATATTATCAGTTTCCATCAAGGCTACAAACCTCTAAAATTCTGCAGAAGATTCGGTCCAAGGGGAACCTTGGTTCGCTTGAACAAAAAAGAATAGTTTTACTTTCGATTTATTATTTCTACGTTGATATTGAAATTTATATATACTGCTCGCCACTTGAATAGGACACCTCTAAAGTCGATTTTCTATAGTTAATTGCTGCTAAACCAAGCCATCTAGGAAAATAATTTTTGTTTTCTTATAAAGTTTATTTAAATGTAGTAATTAGACGAAAATTACAAAATTATTCAAAAGTTGTAGGTATACAAAAAACATTGTTAACCAATAAGTAACAAATTTTGGAGTCTTCATTTTGCACCACTTGAGTAGGACACTTTCTCTAAAAACCATTTAAAAATATTTCAATCCTTTTCAAATAACAATATTACTTAAATAAGAAATTACTAACATGTTTTTAAACCAAAAAAAGTTTTTAATAGTGTGTTGAGCCTCCTTTTTTCTCCAAAACCTCACACATTCGGTCTGGAAGGGATGCATACAATTTTCCCAAATAATTTAACGATATCGAGCCCCATGCTAATTTGATAGCTGCAATTAGTTCGGGAACGCTCGAATATTGCTGACCTGATCCATATACTTCACGTGTTAGCCATCCCCACACATTCTCAATGATATTCAAGTCCGGTGAATAGGGTGGCCAGTTTAATAACTCCACGTTTTGGATCGCTATATACGATTTAACAATCCGGGCCGTATGTATAGGGGCATTATCATGTTGATAAATCCATTTTAGATTTGCATAAAGAGTTTGGAAGTGTGGAAAGGCCTCTTTCAATATACCATTATAACACAACGCATTCATGGTGGTTGGAATAAATTTAAGCTCACAGGTGCCATAATAGGAAATGGCCCCCCATACCATAATACCTCCAGCACTGCTGTGCAACTTATCAAGATGGTGTGGTTCTTTTTGAAGATCATGAAAATAGTACCTGTAGCCATCGGGGCCCTCCAAATTAAACTTTTTTTCGTCCGAAAAGACAACACATTTCCATGTGTCCAGGTGACATGTGCGCGCGCGACATCAAGGCGTTGTAACTTCCGAGCCGGGTTAAGAGGTGGCTTCTTCTTGATTTTTAGTCTCTTCAGGTGTGTAGCATTATTAATAACACGACGCATGGTTGTCAAACTTGCTTTAACGTTGCATTTTTCCCTTATCTTGGCCAAAGAGTCGTGCGAATTGGAAGCTTCTCTTAATATAAGTCGCTTGTCCGCGATGGTAAGCACACTGTGGGTGCGGCCCTTCATGTTTTTACCATAATTAGCCTCATTATTTAAAAAATTTGTTATGGCGTGACGGCTCCTGTCGACTTTTTTTTTTGCTATTTTGGCAATAGAAAGGCCAGAATCCTTGTAAGCTTGGATTTTTCCTTACTCCGACTCAGATAATGAAGTGCCACGCCCCATTTTAATTTTTTTTAAGTTTATAATATTATATATTATTATATATTAATAATATTAATATTATTAATTAAAAATACCGTTATTCTACCATTTCGTTTTCGAGTTACGAGCAGTTTTAAAGAGAGCATACAGGGTGTCCTGTTCAAGTGGCGAGCAGTGTACCTCTCTATTTATATACTTAATCATAATATTTAATACTTAAGTTATTGTATTTATCAAATCCATTAGCTGACACTAACAATTTTTAGGAACTGCTTAGTTTAAGCATTATATCTTCCAGGAGCTGTTTATCTATACTAGCTCTTAAATGAGAAAGAAGAAACTCTAAGCCCTCTACGCAGTTGTAAAGTAACGAGAAGTAAAGTAAAAATCTTAAACAAAAAATGTTACTTCTTCTCTCCTGTCAAAATTTGTATATGAAAATTTTACTTTAGTTCTCGTTACTTCACAACTGCGTAGAGGGCTTTAGTGTTGACAATGCTCCTTCAACTGATACCTGAGTTGCTGGAACAGCTAGTTTAGTAAAGGCAATATTTTTTATAAGTCTTCGTTTTTATGACCTTTCCAAAAATTTTAAAACATTGGTCGATATATGTAATAAATGTGCTCTTTGACAATTTCCAAAGAAATCTATAGCATCAATCACTGCTTTTATATTTGATATTTAATTATTGCTTTCTATTGCTTTCATAAGCTTCTCTTCTTCACAATCTGACGATGAATCAGTTGCTTTGCAACTGTTTTTTGTAAGCAAAATATGAAATTAATAAACAATGATTTGCTGAAGATTTTAGAACAATTGCTCGGCGTGAAAATCAAGCGTAATATGAATCACTTGGTAGTAATTGTGATCCATACCGTCCGTTCAAAGCCAAGTTGATTCATCATATGGTCAAACGGTTTCTTTCCGTATAATCTATTATCATCATCACACTTTATCTTGTCACTTTACATCAAAAATCATTCACGCTTAGTTCGAATGATCAATCTATTGGCGCCATCTATTGCTTTTATTTTTTCTTTTAAAAACTTAATTTTTATAAATTATACAAGCTACCAAACTACCGAGCTGAAGTTAGTTTTCCTCTATTTTTAGAAACTAGATTTTCAAGTTAGAGAATGAAATCTCTTAAAGTTCTGGGACACCGATTGATGGATTTTTAGAGCGTTTTCAAACCAACCGAGGCCAAAATCTCTAGAGATTTCCCGACACCCCCGAATAATGAATTTAGACTTTTTTTTTACATATCAATTTTGGTTAAGTTTTTACAGAGGTTACTTGATATACTGCTAATTGCATCACTTGCAGTGCATCTGAGATATTAATATAGACTTAGTGATGGCGGCATCTAGGTAATGCATCTAGGTAGTGCATCTAGGGTAATGGATCTAGAGGACTTGCATCTGTGGCGGTAGTTCGTGACACATAAATAGGCATACGCACTATAAAGTGTACGTATACATACTTCTTTAGCGTTGATGCATTTGAAGCTGTACGTAGGCGTCTACGATTTAGGTTCACACATATTCTGAGCTCTCTTCATGGGAAACCCTGCTCTAGAAAATTCAAAATTTGATAATTTTCATAAATATTTCGAAACTAACTTTATTTAATTTATTCGAATAAATATTTTTTTATATTTTAGGAAAATGCGTCCATTACTGACGAAATATCCTTCATTCAGGCCGAATTATCTACAGCCCGCTGTGAAAGGAGATTCCTAATTCAACGACTTCTGTTTCACGAAGGATTAGAAAAAAACAGTCATATTCAAAATCGCAAATTCATTGAAAGATTGGATTTTAAGGAAAAAATTAATGCAGCTTCTAGTATAAGTAAAAAGAGTGAGTTACTTCATAAAATAGAGCCTAAATCTAAAACTAATTTGATTATACCTATACATAGAAAAAGTACAATTTTTCCAATTACCTTAAACAATGTTTTACTTCACTCAATAGGAGATATTATATCAATGAATCCCAATTTTCACACTTCTTGTTGGATATATCCTGTCGGATATGTTGCGACTCGAATATATGCACATCCAAGGGATCCACGTAACAAATGTGTATATACGTGTAAAATTCTGAATAATGCTGGAATACCTCAGTTTCAAATAATTCCCGACAATGATTTGGATAGTGTTTTCTTTGGTGAATCTGCTGACATATGTCATCAAGATCTATTAAACACTATTCAACCATATTTTAAGGAAAGTCTTAAGATAACCTTGCAAGCGCAGGGAGAAGCCTTTTTTGGTTTATCAAATTTAAAAACACAATCGTTATTATTGTCAGACTCCGGGCTTAAACACTGTGCTAATTTTAAAGGGTTTAACTCGCAAGAAAATGAATTATCTGAAAGCAGAGATCCAGCACTATCTTTTGAAGAGCTTCAGTCATTATTAAAATAAAATTATATGTGCCAACTAATCTACTATAGAAATTATTTGTTCTAATAAAAATATGATTCATTTATTTAAATACAAAACTCAACTTTGTAATCTTTTATTTTTTTGGATTTTTACCGGCCGACTATATATCGAATTTTATGTGATTTTAATGGAGTTAATGTTAATGGCAACCTTATATTCAAGTACCAAGTATCAGATGAGCTAGCACTTTGATTATTCACATTACATCATATAAATGCGCTGTGCTCGCTACAATTTTACTTTGCATTTTGTACAAAATGTATCGTTGAATTCATTGATTGCCTCTAAATGAGCAAATAATGCTCTAAGCTAATTTGTATCGCTATCAAGGGGACGACTTTGTTATCTCTCTGCCATTTTTTCATGGTAGAAATCACTGACACCGTTGCACTGGCACAATAGGTTGATGCGGATCACTCTGGACGACAACCACTATCATGTCTACACACTGGTCAGATTTCACCTCCGTTTTCACGATCCCTGATGGATTCGGGGTCTTCCCTAGTGCTGACGAGTAATTATTACACTATAGAACCTCATTATATAGCTTTATTTTCAGATAGTAGTCCGTACCAAAACTTGGTCCTTACTCACTTTCTAACAAAGTCCTGCTAGCTTACCCAAGATTTTCCGCTTGTACGAACCTCGATGTTGAGGGGGCAATCGGCAACAGGCGACACGCAAACGCGTGCTAAGTTGCTGTTGAGATGGCTACTTTTCCCCGAGCGAAGTTGGGGTAGTGTCGCTCTGACGTGTCTTCTCTGCAAGATCTATGGGTGGTGGTCTGCCTCCTAGAACAACGTTATATTGGCGTGCTTCTATGGTATGGGCAACAATGTCTGTGTCGGCCTTCTTCTTGGCTTCAGCGCACATGGTTGCTGTCACAATGCCATTTACCAAACTTAAGGGAGTTCCGTCCTCAGGTCGAAGCGCACTATTTTGGTCTCCTGGACATCCTATCCTTGGTGCAGTCCTGGTTTGGGTGAGCCTCGGAGTGTCATCCAATAAGGTATTGCTGGGTAAGGAGTTGGTTGTGGTTTGGGACTGGAAGGATCTCCGTCTACTGGTGGAGATGGTCATTATGTGACAGCCCGTGGCTACTCTCAGCGCAGCGTTTTGAGCTAGCAGTAGGTTTCGCCATTGGGTGTCAATGACGGAGACCATTTCGGGGCTGCATAATTCAGCATAGATCTGCCTATGGCCTTGTAAGTGATGGATATCGTCTTCTTCTCCTTCCAACATGTGCTTCCTGTAATAGCTTGCAATACCTTTTTGTCCTTTTATATTTGACCTTTTTTATTACATCCTCCGAATGTTTGGAGAAAGTAAACATGGAGTCGAAGGTAATGCCTAGGATTTTAGGATAATTAGTGCTGGGTATCCTGTGGCCACTGATGTGGTATCCAATTGCGTCTTGACCTGTTTAGTCCAGGTCGTTAAGAGTGTAGGTGAGGATTTGGTGGCCGACAGACTGTGATCGAGGTTGAGTGTGTGTGTGTGAGATATCTGGTTAGCAGGGGCCCAATGTACCTCAACATGATTGCGACCAATCCATCCGGCCCGATTGCTTTCGATGTTTTTGAGGCCCTTATGGCCAGTTCCACCTCTTCTCTACTGAAGAATGTCGGCTGTTCTTCGGCGGAGAGGCTGCGGATCTTCTTGGCAATTTTGCGCTTGGTTTTGTCTGCGCAATTGGTTTGGGGAACTAATTGCCTATTGAAAGCTGCCGCACACTTTTTCGGGGTAATTGGCGTGTTCCCATAAAACGAGGTTGTCACCAGGTCTGTTTTACGAGGATTTGTCAGCTGTTTGATTGTGCTCCATAATTTCTTGGAGCCTTTGTCCAGCTCCTCAAGCTTCTGAATCTATTTGTTTTTCCAATGTTGGCTCACAAGCTTGGTAACTTCCTCTCTGAGCAGCTGAATATCTTGGTTTGTGGCGCCATCCTTCCTGAGAGCGTCTCTTCTTTTAGCGAGCGGAATTGCCTCCGCAGGAAAGAACTACAGTTAGGATATGCCTGAATCGACGTTCGCCTTAGTGGACAGATTCAGGAGGTGGTAAGGGGGCAACCGCTGTTTCTATGCTTGACTCGAATCTCTCCCAATCGGTCTTGGCAAAGTTCCCAAGGCGATGCCAGCGGGCCAGGTGGTTTTGATTAAAAGGGATGGGCTGATGTTGGTGATGGCCAGTGAGCTGCAGCAGTTGGCGGTGATACTCGTGGGGTGATCTGCTCCTCAATGAGATCTCCTCTCGTGTAGCAGCTCAGTCCCGAATACTAGGCAGTGGGCGTTAAAGTCCTACCACTATTCTCATTTCTCACTCCAGGAGATGTTGGATGTTTGGACGGAAACGACGTTTAGAACCGTGCCGCTTTTGATGGCTATGCCTTGGACTTCAATGTGTTCGTCATTGCTGTTAATTGCCAGGTGTCGGTAGTTGACCGACTGGTGTATAACGAACGCGAATTCTCCTCCTTTTTTTCTCTCACGTTCTGAGCGAAGGTTAGTTGGAGGTTGTTGCAAGCGAATTGATTGGCGTAAGTTTTGTCTCCTGGAGGGCAGCCAGCACTATTCCTATCGCGGCCATGCTAATGCCATTGCAATTCCATTGCAGGATTTGGAACTCTTTTGGAATGCTTGGAGTAGGAGTTCTGGATGTGGTGATCAGTGGACTGGATTGTTTTGTGGGTTTTGTGGTTGTGGTAGTGTTGGTGGATTGCAGCAGGTACACTTGAAGCGGGTTGAGTGGTCTTGATGTCTGGCAAGACCACAACATCGTAGGTGGCACCATTCTCTGCAGCTGTAGCACAGTACAGAACACACTCGTCTGGTGATGATCACGCATAGACTGTGGGCCCAGGTTTTGTCTCTACATCACCGGCGCAGAGGCTGTTTTTTTTTTAGATTCATGTTTATTAATCTAATATTAACTAAAGTTACCTAACCCATAGGAAGGACAATTTATTTTAAGTCAGTTCTTTATGCCCGTCTCAATTGCTTCAGTCTGCGCAGTTCATTAAGCGCCGGCTGCAAAAGTGAAGGTCGCGTCCCAGAACCGTTTGCTTGAAACCATCAGATCACAGAAGTTACTTGCAATGTTCCTGAGTGCCCGAAGTTGCTCCTCCAAGCGTCCATATTCAAAAAAGACGTGTTGTGCATCCTCTAGAGTACCTCCGCTACACCAAGTACTCTCGGGGCTGCTGTCGTGCCCGAAGCGATGGAGGTAGCTTCGCAAGCATCCCTGACCTTTAAGAATTTGGGTAAGGTAGAAGTTTACCTCACCATGGGGTCTCTCTCCATGGTTGTACTTTATGGACTAGCCTGTGCGTGCAGCGGCCTTTCGAGGATGAGTCCCAGGCTCTCTGCCACTTCCTAAGGCTGTCTTCCCTAGCTGCCGCTCTCTCTATAGGCTCACACCGGGGCAGCGTACAGCATTGTAGATTTATAGACTCCCATAAGGAGTCGTCGGCGTTCATGCTTTGGGCCGCGGGTATTTGGCATTATTCGTGATAATGTTCAGCACGCTTCGGCAGACTTTTTTTAAACATAATCAAAATGCTCCCGAAAGCAGAGCCTGGTGTCTATCATGACACCAAGGTACCGATTAGCTCGCTTGGAAACCACTTCTGTTCTTCCCACCATGATAGTGGCGCCTTCGACACGTTGGCAAATGCTAACCAGCACCGCCTCAGCTTTTTGCGCATCCAGCTCCAGTCCCACCGACGATAGCTATCGGTAAACCATGGATATCCCTGCGCCGCATGCAGACTCTGCCATCTGAAGCTCTTTGGCCACATCATCCGCAAAGCCGACAATGTGCGTGCCAGCTGGAAAAGATAATATTCCATAGAAGAGACCCTAGGACTGAACCCTGAGGTACTCCCGCTGATTTCATCCGATTTCATGCCTTCCTCCGTCTCGTATAGCATCTGCCTGCTCGAGAAGTAGCTACGTATCATGTCGTACAGGCATGCCGGAATCAAACTACGCTATTACGTCCAGAATGCTCACCCAGTCCGCTGTGTTGAACGTCGATTGCCGATGGCATCGATGGTTGATTTCGCCTTCCTAAGCCCAAACTGACAGACAGTCGTTTGCCGTCCGTCGTATTTTATTGAAGCAGTCGCCCACACCGCTCGGCTTGTAGTCCTGGCGGCGTGTAACCATGGTCAGTGTAACCTCGCCCTCGGTTCCGGTACTCTGTGGCCATCCACATTACTGATACCCTCGGAATCGGCAATCGGGGACTGGGACTGGGGCAGCCGCGATTTTGGGCTAACTCGGGTAATTACAGGCGACGCAAAGCGGCGCCCTTAGAACAAATGCGGTTGCATAAATCGAAATTTTCATGTGCACTTACGATATTTTGAACAAACCCATCTTATAGGAAATTTTTCAAAGATTTCAAATTTGCTACCTTCAAAAAAATCAGATTTTTAGTTCAGGAGATATGTATAGCCCTTCAAAGTTGACCGATTTTCAATTTAAAATAGAACACACAATTTTTAGTCAATTTGGTACAGTTTCAGGTAGAATATCAAGATAACTAGGTAACGAATAGTAATTTTTTTGTTACTATTGATTTTGTATTTTTGTATTTATTCAGTTAGGGTATTCACCAGCTCAAGTAAAAGCGTAAATCAAAAAGCGTAAACTCCAAAAGTTTACGACACAACAACAAAACACATAGGAAAAAAATTACCAACTTTTTGTTGCCCTGGGGTATGTTTATAAAATCGTTCGTAAAAGTGTAAAAGTGGAAAAACTTGACGTGTTCAAAGTATCGGCTAAAAGTTCTTAGTATCGTACTTATCTGATATAGAAGTTTAGATACATGTTTCTCTGTGTAGCCGTTGGCTGAGTGGATAGGATTGTCGCCTTGTATTTTTTGATATTCCGGCTCGAGTCCCGGTAAAGGGTGGGTGGGTCTATAATATTTTTTTTTTTTATTATTAAAAAAACGCAAAACTATGGCAGAGATCAGAAAAGATGTCAATCACAACCGATAATAAAAGGAAATAAAAATATAAAAAGTCAGCTCTATGGTTCGAACACACGTCTTCCCGACTATGAGTTATGCATGCCGTGCTCTACGCCACTGATTTGTCTGAAATTAGTGGTTAATAGTAAGTATTAAGTCTCAATTAATAGCAAAATTCACAGCCTGTCAAAAACAGCTGATTTATTATTAAAAAAAACGCAAAACTATGGCAGAGATCAGAAAAGATGTCAATCACAACCGATAATAAAAGGAAATAAAAATATAAAAAGTCAGCTCTATGGTTCGAACACACGTCTTCCCGACTATGAGTTATGCATGCCGTGCTCTACGCCACTGAGTTGTCTGAAATTAGTGGTTAATAGTAAGTATTAAGTCTCAATTAATAGCAAAATTCACAGCCTGTCAAAAACAGCTGATTTACGCCAAAAATTACGAGGGTAAACAGAAGGGGTGCTCAATAGCTGCGTCGCGTAAAGATACACAATTACGCTTTTACGCTGGCTGGTGAATACCCTAAGTGAATTAAAGAAAAAAATGTATTGTTTGCTTTGTGTTTCTCCAGGTAAATCGCTACAACTGTCTATTTTTTCACTATTTTTCAACTTTGATTGAAAAAAAAAAAATTTTATATTTTATTTCTGCCATATTTTTAAAATGTTCCTTGATTATTCCTTATCTATTTTAATAAAGTCCAGCTGATTTTTTGACTGCTAGAGGTAAAAAAGTCATTGTTCCAAAATTTGTATTGCGCACAGTGGCGAAATTTGTGTTTTTTCGTTGCAACATCAAATTAAATCGCAGCCGTGACCATTAAATGCATCTGTTGAAGCATTAGTTTATTAGAATTAAATGAAATATACAAACTGAAAACTGATATGAATGATTTACACTTGAGCATCAGCCCAGTGTTCAATATCACCCAAGCCTTATTGCAGCATCTTTCATCAATAAGCAGCGATTTAAATGTAATAAATATCGCCTGCATTAATATAAGTTTAAGCATAAGTTGTCAAAGTGCGCTCTTATCAATGTTCTGTCGCGCTCTCAATGACGTTGGCTACAAAAGCTCTGCTGAGGCCGCTCTTGTGTTAGCGATCGTATGGTCATGTATGTAGTTAGTTGGAATTACGCGCTGGCTGTGACCAGACATATTAAAGTGATTTTTAACCCTCTACTGCATGAGCATAGAAATAATAAAGAAACAAATTTTTTTTATGTAAATATGTGTTTATTTAGGTAAAGATAATATATATAATATTTGGACAAATTTTTTTTTGGGGGGCATATGTTGGGGGGAAAACAATTAAGACATATATGGCTTGCTATGCATTTAGCGCATTTCAGAGTTTGCCATATATAGCTTTCTATGCAATTAGGTTACTTCATGTGAAAGTTGGTAAACAGTTTCTTTTGTCATTATAGCATAGAAATACATTGCATTTCTCACAAAAAGTGTATGAGCGGAAAGAAGAATTGTTTTGGCAGAGTTGCCTTTGCTTTTTCCAGGTGGGAAAATGCCCAATATTGTCCACCCGAACAGAATTCAAGGGAATTTCCTGGTGCTTTATTCTTTTGCTGG
Organism: Lordiphosa magnipectinata; assembly: GCA_037044535.1. Lineage (NCBI taxonomy): Eukaryota > Metazoa > Arthropoda > Insecta > Diptera > Drosophilidae > Lordiphosa > Lordiphosa magnipectinata. The sequence continues at coordinate 103,546 of JBAMBO010002647.1, read as the reverse complement.
TAGAAGGAGTACCTTCCCTGCTTGTAGTCGGGGATGAAGTTGGAGTCATCGCAGGACGTCCGCGCTTCTTAACTTTTCCTGCCTTGCACAGGTGATCAGCTATTAAAAGCTTGAAGTCGAAGAGTGGCATATATTGATCTGACTTACGACGCCATAGAATCCATGAACTAACCACGCACATATCAATCATGTGAAAAAATATTTTTTTATACCATTTTCTTGAACGCATATAAAGTCCCAGTAAAGAATCCAGTAAGTCAACGCCACCCATATGGTAATTGTATACATCAACTGCCTTAGGAGAGTCGATTTCTACATACTTTTTGTCTTTCTTACTGAATCGGTTTTTTGTTGAAACAGTACTGCTTCCCACGTAAGTAGAAAGAATGTTGACCACTTTATTGTCAAACCAAGAGACGAGGCCAAGCTGAACTCCATCGATATTAGCAACTTTTTCGACCATGCTTCCACGTCCCTGCTTTTTCAATTCTTTTTCATTTGGCATCTTTAAATTAGGTACTCGATTAATCCTTACCGTACCCAAAGCCAATATACAATTTTTCATAAGGTAGACTTCAAGTTTGGGACTATTGAACCAATTGTCGAAAAATAATTTGTAGTTTTTTCCTTTTGGTACGGTTGCCGATAGTCTTGATACAACATTTCCGCTTACTCCCAAATTAGGTGCTCCTTCCGGATATGTATCACTTTGGGCTCCCGCAAAAATATCAAAATCGAAGCTAAAACCTGATACTCCACTCAAAACAAAATTTTTGAAGCCCCATTTGTGAGGCTTTGCCGGACTATATTGTTTTAAGTGGTGACGGCACTTCGTGGGAATAATTTGCTCATCAACCACCAAATGTTCTTCCTTAGGTAAGAGCAGTAATTGATTACGGATTTTGTCCAGCACTGGTCGAATCTTGAATAGCTTGTCAAACCCGGCTTCACCTGCCAACTTCATATCGTCATTATTGTTGAAGTGCAGAAAACGTTTTATAGTTTCCCATCTGTTGCAACTCATGGTGCCAAGTATAAATTCTTGACCAAGAGTCGTATTCCAATAGAGTCTTGAAGAAGGTAATTTCACCAACGACATGTATATGACCATGCCGATAAATTGCTCTACTTCATTTCGAGTAATATTAGCGGGCCTATTTATATCAACTTGGAGTGCATATAGATTTGACTGATCAACCAAGAAATTCATTAGATCGTCGTTAAAAAAAAATTATAAAGGTCTGCCGGTGTCTCCAGTTCATTGAAACAAGTTGGAAGATTTATATTTCCTTCAAATGGAAAGTTCTCATCCGAATACGGTGGCAAGTGACCAGCTTTCCATATCGGTGCTCCTGTCTTTTTATATCCGTTACTCGTAGAATAAAAGGGTATACTAAAGTCGTGCAAATGTATGTAACAGGCAGAAGGAATCATTTCCGACCATATAAAGTATATATATTCTTGATCAGCATCAACAGCCGAGTCGATATAGCCATGTCCGTCTGTCTGTATGAACACCTAGATCTCAGAGACTAGAAGAGCTAGAGCAACCAATTTTGAAATGTAGACACCTATTGTCTGCACGCAGATCAAGTTTATTTCAAATTTTTGACACGCCCACCCCCGCCCCCACAATAAAAAATGTTGAATAACTCCCACAATTTTTGAGATATCGATCTCAAATTTAAAACTTAAGTTTATATTCGCAACATCTATAAGCCCTCCATCAATATCGGATGATAAATAGCCGAGTTAAAAAAATGTTGCATACTTTTCGGCGGTCTCACCTCAGGCACACAGGATGGCTATTAAACATTTCTATGCATGAGTAACGGGTATATCGAAGTCGGCTAGAGCCGACTTTAACTTACGCTCTCGTTTGGCATTGGCTTTGGCTTTGCTTTCGAAGTGCACGGCCTTTCACAGCTGTCATCGGAACTACTCTCATCGGTCTCCGAAATATAAACATCTTCCTCTCGGAATTTTTTATTTCCAACAACTTCGTCTTCGGAATCGGTTGTGTTGTCGTCTTCACTTAGAAGCGGATTATCGATTTCGTCCACGTATTGCAAATTACCGTAAAATGATTGTGCATTTATTTCTTAAAAAAAAAATTGTATATGTACATAGAATATGATGCACGCGTTACTGCATGTACAGCCATATATGGCTTACGCAGTTTTTTGCATAAAATAGTACATGTGATGCTTACCTATACCAGAGAGGACTAAATAACCAGAGATGAAATCGCTCTCACTGTTAAGTTAACAGAAAAAAAACCATGAAGCCATCAAGGCGTTGCAGTTTTCGGAGTCAGCAAAGACAAACAGCTGCGTGCTGTTTTGTTTTGGCTACAAATGCGATAGAGAAAAGACACAAGCGAAAGGGAGGGCATGTATATCGCTCTCTGTCATTTCGTTCTGTTTGTGTATCTCTTGTATATTTTTATGTGATGTTACCAAGACTGTTTGTTAGAAATTCGTATTGTTGTCATTGTCGGCATTGTTGCCAATCTTCACCAAAGTGACTTCTCATTTTATTGCCTAAGCGAATGACAACCTGTTGCCTGTTGAATGGCACCTGTTATCGAGTTCGCATTTATTTTAATTTATCTAGGCGTGCACTTTGAAATAAAATTTGGGAAGCTTCCGATTTTGGTAAATTCACACACAAAGGAAATTGACTGAAAATTTTGTATGGAAATTATTTTTATCATCCGAAAGCATAGTTTGCGAAATATATGTTTTTTTCCCATTTTCGAAATTAAATCAACAAGATAGGAAAATGAGGTGGAGGGTGAAAAATAAAAGTATAAATAATACAAACACATTATTTTATAAGAATTGAAATAAGGGAAAATTATTGAAATGTTTTAAAAATTAATTAATTAATGAATCGCCGGAAAAGTTTGTATTGGAAAATTTTTTTCATCCGATTAACTTAAAACTCGGCTTGTAAGCATAGTACGCGAAATAATTCGACACGTGTTTTCCCGATTTTGAAAAATCCGCCCACTAGGAAAATGGCCGGAAAATTTTGCATGCAAAATCCCATTTTTCATCCCATTGACTTGAAACTTGGTTTGTAAGGATAGAATGCCAAATAATTTGTGATTTCAGTTTCCGATGCAGGAAAATCAGCCCCCAGGGTGTAAAAAACTCTGTATGGAAATCACTATTTTGTCATCCGTATGAGTTAATACACGGTAAGGACAGTAGGCCAAATAATTTGAATGTGATTTTCCGTGATTGGAAAATTCACGACAAATGGTGGGAAACGGGTTGCGGGGGTGGGTATGAAGTTCGAGGTGAGAAAAAGGAGTTCTGGGAAGAGTTCAAGGCCAATTGTTAGCATAGCATATAATATCAATAATGGCCGAGTTTAAGGACGTTTTCATTGAAAACAAAAAAGTATTTCGCACTAAGACCCATTTTTCGACTGATGGTTCCTGTGGCAGCTATAAGATATAGTCATCCGATCCGGTCCGTTCCAACATATTAGTAGCGTGCAGTAAAAAGAAGACTCTGTGCAAAATTACAGCTCGATATCTTAAAAACTGAGGGACTAGTTCGACAGACAGACAGACAGAAAGACAGACAGACAGACAGACGGACAAAGCTCAATCGACTCAGGTCGCCGCCCTGATCAAGAATATATTTAGTTTATGGGGTCCGAAATGCGTTGCAAACTTCTGGGCAAAATTATAAATCCAGTATTGTTCGTTCCTTCAGAACATTTCGCATCGTGCACAACCCAATTCTACCGCCTCTTCTTCATCCTGGACCACGTCAGATAGCAGCTCCTTCTGATCCCCCTGGATCCCCTCAATATCCATAATGGGATAGGCATTTTTTTTAATTTTCGTCTTAAATACATCCTGAGGGTGGAAGTGCTTATTGCAGATGTACAAATGCACTTTGCTCTGCATGGACGATTTGATATGGCAGTTTAGCTTCCACTGACCACGTTTCCGAGGATCAGTGGGAAAACCATGTAAAATAGATGGAGGGGATGTGCATCAACACCCAACCACACAGCACATTCTTTGCCATGATTCAAAACACGGCTGGTGTACAGGCTGTCCAACATGACCCAAACTAATAGTTGGGATCGATCCCGTACGGAGCCAACGCCCGCCTTCAGAGTGACATACATCTGTGAAATGGCGCCCACAGATTCGCGATTGGGCATTGACGCTATACACGTCAGCAAATTTTCTCACCATTTTCCAACCTGTTTTCAGGAATTCGAAAACTTTTGGCACCTAGAGCCTAGAGCTATGCACTTCATATTTGTCATTTTTAAAATTTATTATTTTAAATCGCAGCAGATTCGCACAGAAGACTTTTCGTGTCGACGGCTGAATCGCTAATGCCGCAATGCACGCACCAGCCAAATGCATGGCAAATTTGCGGTGTTCACGTGTTCGGTCTGAAGCAGTGGACGACAAAAAGCAAAATCACATTTTGGCTTGGCATGTATGTGTGCGTAGCCACTGAACGAAGTTCAGCGATGAGCTCGGTGTGCCAACTTTGCAACGTTGGTCTGACGTCATAAGCATAAGCAAATTACAAAAACAAAAACCAACGCACATGTGCGAGAGGAGAGAAACACAAGCAAAAAATAAAAACAAAGAAGCATGGGCAAAGACAACGCTCTGTGCGTTCGTGTCCGAAAACTGCCAGAGCCTCGATAGCCTCATGGTTTTTTTCGGACTAAATTTAAGAGAGCGAATTCATCTCTGGTTATTTAGTCCTCTCTGCCTATACTCAAATTATATTTTTTTATGAAAGAAAACTTTCTATTCTGTTAGAATAAAAATACTCTTCAGCGATAAAAGTGTTTTTTAGTGGAGCAAATTAAATTTTAAATTCAGCAAAATTCACTTTCATTCATCTGCTTGAGACGCTTGCACAAAACTGATTGAAACTTGAGATAAGGCAACACAAAAATGCTCTGAACATAGAATTACAACAGAAAATAGTGCAAAGAGAATAACTGATAACAAACGGTTTAGCGTATGTACCGTTTTATACCAAAAAAAAAATTATTGGAAGTGAGAAGCCATATATGGCTTTGTATGCGGTAGAGGGCGCGAGCGACTTTTGTTCTGCATATTACCAGCGAATCGAGGGAGATATACCGGCGTATGAACATTATTTTGGATTGGATTCCGTGAAACTGCTAACGGATTTTTCAGCATCCGATGCTTCACGCTAAGGCCCAATATTTTCGAGCATATTATGGCGCCTCTGCCAGCCGATCGGGTCCAAGCAAATCGCCCGTTTTTGGTTTTGGGTATTGACTTTTGTGGGCTCTTCTTATTCAAGTCGGAGATAAGAAGTAGACCGCCTGGGGAAAATGCTACATACCAATATTCATTTGCTGCTACCAAGGCAACTCATCTCGAAGTCGTGGAGGATTTGTCGACCTCAAATCATTCATCGCTGCCCTAAAAAGATTTTCCAGTATCAGGTATACCGAATACTATTTCATCGGACAACGCGACGAATTTTGTTGGCGCTAGAAATCAGCTAGTCGAGCTCAGGCGACTTCACTTTGGAGACCCGCAGAATAGCGGAATCTTCAACGCTTGCTTGGCCATGGCTATAAAATGAAATTTTTTACCGCCTCGCTCTTCGCATTTCGGCGGCTTATGGGAGGCCCCAGTGAAGTCGACCAAATACCATTTCTATCGCGTTGTGGGGGGCCAAACTTTGATATTTTTACGAGCTGCGAACTTAGGTATGCGAGATCGACGCCATTTTAAATTCTCGTCCTCTTTGTCCCGTTTCAGAGTACCCAGATGATTTAGACACGCTTACGCCAGGGCACTTCCTAATTGGTTCCTCATTTTGCGCCTTAGATGAACCAGATATCACTCATCTGTATATTAACAGTCTAAGTCGACGGCAGTGCGATTGCCAAATGCAGCAGGTGTTTTGGCGAAAATGGGGCACAAACTGCCTATCTCTGCTGCAGGAGCGTGGCAAATCCCGCTCATCATCACCAATCTTGAAGCTAAGCAGCGTTATGGTACCATTCCAATGGCGACTCTGTCTTGTGGATAGCATGATCACAGGAGACTGCGGCGTTGTGTGTGTCGCTATATTAATATTATATAAATCTCTGCTAGACTAATAAAACCATGCGTCAACAAAACCGCAGTTCTGCCCCTGGAGTTTCCAACGGGGAAGCATGTCGGGAGCAGAAGGCAAACACAAATAATTTTAAATAATTTAGTCATCCTAAGCATTAATGTTAAATGTTAAATCAATCGTTATTCTGTTAACACACTTAAAAAATAAGTCAATGTGTACTCATCGTGACAACATTTGTTCAACGTAGAATTAAATATACTTTTATAGTGAAGTTTAAGAAAAAAATCGCATGGAGTATTATTTTTTAACCAGTAAAAGTAAAAATTTTCAAAAAAAAGATGAAAATACCAGATCTGTAACCCGCATTTCTCAGCCATCGCGTTAAATTACTACAACCTATGAATATAATGCTACCTACCTATAAAGCTGAACCCGCCTCGACTTCGTCCGTGTTCAAGATTTTAAGAAACTGTAGAAATTGTGTCGTTGGATATTAATCTGATTGCCTTAATTTTATCTTGTAGACAGAACTCGAAGTTCACAGTTTATAAAAATAAATCACAATTTTGCGTGGTAAATTCAGTGGCCCTTACACATGCTAAATTTGATCCCATCCCGTCATAAGGAAGACAACCAAATTTTCCAGGCGCTGAAACGACTGTTTGGGCCATGGCATCTCGTTATCATTTACTTATAATGCAACTGCATAGATTAGGAGATGTCGTCTACGACTTGCGGTGACAAAGAAGTCCCAAGTCCGACCATTGCAAAGTTGTGCTCATCCGTTCGACATACAGAATCGCCGGTGTCCTCAAATGAATCACTTAGAATTGGGCCAATGTTACTCATCATCAGCCATCTCGCATCAGCTATAGGTTCTGTGGAACTGACCCCTACTCCACATCGCTGCCTCCTTAAGCTGCGATGGGTCCGCCACCATCGCTTCCACTCTTGGCGTGCGTAGCACGCCGGCAGCGTAATCTGTTCTTTAACGAAGCCGAAGCAGCGTTGCAGTGGTCTCCTAGAAAAAACAAACAATTGTGAATAATATAATTAAACTCAATCCCATGTGTGCTACAAATCGCTTACGACCCAAAAACGAGCGAATCGTATGAGAATTGGGACTTTTTGTGTCGAAAGCGATTTGTAGAGCACATGGGTATAATTACTTTACTTACCATCCTTTTCAAGGGCAGCACCTTTACTTTCCCAGATGATTTTTGACAAGCCGCTATCATAATGCTGCCACAGCACAATTTTTGTCTTTTATTACATTAATTAGAGCGACCTACCTACAAAGTTGAGCATTTATTACTCATTTTTAAACACCTCTCCACAACGTGAAAATGAAAAATATGGATTACATATATTTCACACCTTCGAAATAATCACTCATCACGTGACTATCGGGTGACAATCGCGTGACACGTTGACGTCGGTTGGCAGCGCTGTGATATCGATATGACTATTTCGCTCGTGAACTCTAGACCAACTTACGAAATGGCAACCTGCGAAATAATTTTTTTTTATATGGAGTTTTTGATTTCGTGGTTATTTCCGTACCAAGCTAAACGCGGAATTTCCAAATTGAATATTTTTCGCCGTCAAACGGCTTAATATTTCGTTTTGCTTTTTCCATTTTATTTTGCGTATATACACCAGCCCAAGCACAGACACAGGCACAGCTTTATTTCAAATTGAACGCAATTTAGTTTTATTCTCGCTTTTTATGTTTTATAAGTGGTTTTTAACTCTATTGGTAATTGGGCCCATAACCTGTAGTCTTTTATCCAGTTTTAGAGTTAAAAAAAACACCTTTTCACGTTTTCAATATATTTGTTTTTATTCTTTACTATTTTCGTCGCTGCGACTTGCCACTCTGGACGATTGATTGGAAAAGGCAGAGCTGAGAGAGAAAACTTAAGGAAGCCCGCAGATCACACTTATGTACACACGTATGTATATACATGTGTGGCTACAACTATAGTTGTCTCGCTCTAAGGTGGCAGGGCTGCTTAGTTGTGGAATTTCAGGCTAATGTATTTTGTATTTGTTAAACTGTCAAAAATTCCTCAGTTCAACAATTCCCAAAAGAGCCTAATTTTAAAATAATCATATACATAGCGCACAACATATTAACAAACAACACATTAAACAACAAACACACTATCGCCAAACTCAAACGCATTAAAATCATACTTAGTGAAAATATCCCAAAACCCACCCCGCTTTTTACTTTTGTTTAAAAGTTGTCGCAGCATTAACTAATTGTAGTCCAGCAGATAAATCCGGCTAGCTATTACTGATTTACGGTTGCCGATTAGTCTCTGCTGAACGGCATAGATAACGGGCTATAAGATATTCTGTGTCTTTAGTACTTTTTATCATAAAAAAAATTCCTGGGATAAATACACTTCAATACTTACGTATACCAATAGAAAATTTTAAGCGAAAACTTCCACTAAGGTAGGCTTATCCAGCAATCCGTAATGAATCATACTTTTTTTCGATTCCCTTTCAGCAATCATAAATGTCAAATTTACCAATCGCTATCGGCAATCACAGCATTCAGCAGGTAAAATCGGCAATTCTAAATCACAAATCGAAATTATCTGCTGAATGGGCCCAGTCACCCCCCCAAACAGATACTGATATCGACTTAAGCGGCTTTACTGATGAAGGCTATACTGATGGCGACGAAGCGCGCCTTGCTATGTAGTAGTTAAATAGCAAAAGAAAACTTTATTTTCCAATTTTTGTTATTGACTAAAAATTTGTTTACATTTTTATATAAGTTATTAAAACTAAATTTTTAAATGCAATAACGATTATTTTAAAATATAACAAATTAATACTTTTGTGTTTGGATACATAGAAATTTATGGCTTGCCGAGTCCTGCACAAATTTTACAATAGCTATACTCCTATGTGCTTCAAAAGTTTCTGCAGCTGAACTTAACAAGTTTTGAATTCGCATAGTGGTTCAATAAGTTTTCCTTTCAAAATCACTAATCGAAGTAATTATATAATCATAAAGTTCTTCAATCTGCATTTTTAATTTTTCTGAAAATAAAAGTTTAATTTAAATATACATTTTATTAAAAATCCTTTATAAAATTTTACCTTTATCAGTCACAACATTTTTGCTCTCCATTCCTTCGTCCTCCACGGACATATCGTCCTTAAACATATTTTTTAGCTTCGGTAAAACCAGAAGCAGGCAGATTAAGCCGATGAATTTGACAATTTTTTTGAAAATTAACAATTTTAAAATTATTTTTCCAACCGTGAAGAGATTTATTTTCGATTTCAGTTTCTCCAAGAACCATGAATTATGTGACTGAAATGGAATTTGTTGCGGTGGCTTATAATAATTTGGTGGTGGTCCATATATAGGTTGAGGTGGTGGTGGGCCATAAACGGGAGCAGGTGTTACCGTAAGAGGTGGCAAGTAGTTGTTATTTGGCAGCGCATTATATGGATAGCCCCCTCCATTATCTTCTGTAAAAATTTTTTTTTAAGTTTTTATAAAAAGATTAGCATAATAAAATAATACTAGGTTCGCCGTGTGGTCGAAATTCGACGATTTTAATGCAAATGTAGTAAATTATGAAAGATAAAGGTATATTAAATATTTTGTAATTATTTTCTTTTAGCATACAAATTTTCCCAATTATTAAAACTTGGACGGAGTCATAAAAAAACGGGTTTTATCCAAAATTAGTCGAGTTTTTCTAATTAAAATAAAAAAATTGGATCTTTTGAACAAAAAGAAAATCTCGTAATTGGTCTTTTTGTAAAGTTTTGCAATCCACATTACAACAAATTTAAATTTGTTTTTATTTATTGTGGCCACTGGTCCTAAAAATTTAAACAATCATCTTCACATCATCAACACATGTTTATAAAAACATCTCTTGAACCGAGGATCTAAAAAACAGATTGCATACGAGTCTATTGAAAAATATTACAAACGCCCTTAAGTGGACGGAGTCATAAGTGCTCCAGTTTTTGGAGCTTGTGCTTGACTTTGGAAGTTACAAATTCTTTCTCAATTTCATCCTGCCTCTTCCTCTTTAGATCTGGCAAATTACATAAGTCATTTCCCGTGCCCACAAACAAACACTTAATTAATTGAATTTACATTAGTAAAGTTGCAAAAATTTAAAAACTACATATTCTGCCCACAATCAATGACGTTTAGAAAAATAGATTTCACAATTTCATTCGGCATCTTTTGTATCGCGCCTTTGGTCATATTTTGCCCCGATTGTCAATCAGCAAAAGCAAATCAAAACAGGGTCGTTCCATGTTTGCATTTGCTTTCACGAAATCAAATCGAAAGCAACTCGTTTTCAGAAATACCACTTCTATTGATTGAAGTTCTATGCCCAAAAATACATAGCCAAAAGTTTGCTATCTTCTCTGATCGAAAAGTTGCTTCTTATTTGTAAACCCTTGAAAAAGATTCATCAAAAAGTAACATAAAATTATTTTGAAAACGAACTTCTTTGTACTCTGTACGAAAGGTACACAGAGTATATTAAGTTTGTGCAAAAGTATGCAACAAAGAGAATGAATCATTTTCGACCCCACCGGATCGGAAGGCGCTTCTTCTATTTACTCTTGATGTTTTCTTGTTTTACCCCCAACAGTTTGTTAGATAGATGGTTCGTACCAGAGAACTGCAATGCGTAGTCATTAATGCGTACTACGCACGTATTACGCATTTTTTAAAATACGCATATGTACGCATATGCATTAGAAATAGTAGGCTACGCATACGCACACTACGCATCAGAAATAAACTGAGTATGCGTAGTACGTTGACGCAAAAGTTGAAATACGCATACTTACACTGAAGCACTATGAAAAGTACGCACTAAATACGTCCTCAAAATGTTTCATTTTTCATTTATGCGTACTTTGAAATTTCTATAGGAAATCTAAGTTACTTTGTTAAATTTTTTTTGGGTTTTACTTAGCAATATTCTTAGTTAGTTAGTTTATTTGGTTATGAGTTCATTTTAGCCAAAACTTATCCTTGGTTTTTGCGTGAACAGTAATCTCGACAATATTTTATTTCTATTATTATTGCTATTAGTTTTTTATGGGCAACTTCCCCGTGACCAACGCTACTTTCATTATTTTAAAAATAGGTTGCGAAAGGCTCTGTGAAATTAGGCCGCGTGAATTTAGGCCGCGGTGCATTTTGCATGGCGGTCTAATTTCATTATGCAAAATGAGTTTAGACCGCCATCACAAAATGAAGTTAGACCGCGCGCTGGTTTTGGTGAATTGTTTCTGGAAGTTGGCTATATATATTATAGCATTTAAACATCGGCCGCGAATTATGTATTGCTGGAAAAGAAAACAATTTCGAAAACAAAAATTTAAAAAGATTCACTGTAATGGTATATATTCGTACATAGTATATTTTTATTTTGGTTATGCATACTAATTAATTCCGTTTTCATGAAGGATATAATATTGTTATGGTATTTATATTAAAAACAAGTGAAGTCTGCCAGTCTATAATTTGGAACTAATTGAGTTTAAGAACAATATATTGTCTACTGTATTTTGGGCTATTCGATTTCTCTTTTCGAATATTATGTTTCCAGCAAGAGAAAAAACCCTCTCTGATGCTGCGCTGCTTGCTGGAGTAGCTAAAACAGCCAGTGCGAATTTTGACAATCTTGGAAATTTAGGGGAATTATTTTGCCACCAAGTCAAAGCATTAAAATTGTTATTCAAAATCACTTTTTCCTTCGAGTACGTTTCTACTTCATTCCAGACAGTTTCGTTTTGTGATAGATTTGGTACTACTAGCAAATCAGCAAACACATCCCACACTGAACTTCTGCCCCTGCGTTTGTCTAGCAGTACATATGTACCATTTGCGATTTTGTCCATAATCTGGTTTTGGGTTTCCATTCTAAAAACAAAATTATCTATCTTTGTTCTATTTTAAGATAATGGGTATTTGTTACTTTTTCTACGCCTTTAAATTATGCAATTAAGGCAAGCCAATTGTTAGACTCCGTTCCAGATTTTGACAGCCATGAATTGCATTTTCAAGACAGTTGAACTTACAGTGCTGCATAATTTTTTATCGAAAATGATAACTTGCTCGATAAATATGCAGGCTGGTTTACCAACTTAAATCATTCTTAACAAGATTATTGAATTCTTTCGGCTTTTATAAATTTTGATTAAAAAGTGCGTATACGCATTTGATTTGCGTATACGCACAGAAATTATGCGTAGTGTGCGTATGCCTCAAATATTAAAACGTAGTGTGCGTACTTTTGAAGTATACGTCAGCGTAGTTGAAATACGCATACGCACTATGAAGTATACGTATACGTACTTTTTAAAATGGGTATTGAAGTACGCATACGTTTTTTGACTGGATACGCATTGAAGCATTGACGCATTTTAAGCTATACGTATGCGTATACGTTTTTGATACGTTTTGCAGTTCTCTGGTTCGTACCTTCTAAATATATTTAGCAATATGTATATGGGGTTTAGTGACCTGTTTTTGATTTTAGTCAATGTTACAACTGGCTAGCTCAAGGTCTTTGGTTGATTATACACTGCTCGCCACTTGAATAGGACACCTCTAAAGTCGATTTTCGATAGTCAATTGCTGCTAAACCAAGCCATCTAGGAAAATAATTTTTGTTTTCTTATAAAGTTTATTTAAATGTAGTAATTAGACGAAAATTACAAAATTATTCAAACGTTGTAAGTATACACAAGAAATTGTTAACCAATAAGTAACATATTTTGGAGTCTTCATTTTGCACCACTTGAATAGGACACTTTATCTAAAAACCATTTAAGAATATTTCAATCCTTCTGAAATAACAATATTACTTAAATAAGAAATTACTAACATGTTTTTAAACCAAAAAAAGTTTTTAATAGTGTGTTGAGCCTCCTTTTTTCTCCAAAACCTCACACATTCGGTCTGGAAGGGATGCATACAATTTTCCCAAATAATTCAACGATATCGAGCCCCATGCTAATTTGATAGCTGCAATTAGTTCGGGAACGCTCGAATATTGCTGACCTGATCCATATACTTCACGTGTTAGCCATCCCCACACATTCTCAATGATATTCAAGTCCGGTGAAATAAATAAATGATAAATCCATTTTAGATTTGCAAAAAGAGTTTGGAAGTGTGGAAAGGCCTCTTTCAATATACCATTATAACACAACGCATTCATGGTGGTTGGAATAAATTTAAGCTCACAGGTGCCATAATAGGAAATGGCCCCCCATACCATAATACCTCCAGCACTGCTGTGCAACTTATCAAGATGGTGTGGTTCTTTTCATGAAAATAGTACCTGTAGCCATCGGGGCCCTCCAAATTAAACTTTTTTTCGTCCGAAAAGACAACACGTTGCCACTCCGAAGTCCAGGTGACATGTGCGCGCTCGAATTCAAGGCGTTGTAACTTCCGAGCCGGGTTAAGAGGTGGCTTCTTCTTGATTTTTAGTCTCTTCAGGTGTGTAGCATTATTAATAACACGACGCATGGTTGTCAAACTTGCTTTAACGTTTCATTTTTTCCTTATCTTGGCCAAAGAGTCGTACGAATTGGAAGCTTCTCTTAATATAAGTCGCTTGTCCGCGATGCTAAGCACACTGTGGGTGCGGCCCTTCATGTTTTTACCATAACTAGCCTCATTATTTAAAAAATTTGTTATGGCGTGACGGCTCCTGTCGACTTTTTTTTGCTATTTTGGCAATAGAAAGGCCAGAATCCTTGTAAGCTTGGATTTTTCCTTACTCCGACTCAGATAATGAAGTGCCACGCCCCATTTTAATTTTATATACACTTCAATAAAAACAAAAAGTTTAAGTAAACCAAAATTTGTGTGCACGTGTCAACGATACCGACCAAATAAAATGCATGTTCTATTCAAGTGGCGCAAAAATTCCATTGAATTTTTGCGAATGCTCACATAAAGTGCAAACAACTTTATAACGGTTCTATTCCAAAGCTTGGAATATACCAGAAAGAGCGAAGAATGCTTGCACAAAGATAATATGCAAAAAATACTGTTATTCTACCATTTCGTTTTCGAGTTACGAGCAGTTTTAAAGAGAGCATACAGGGTGTCCTATTCAAGTGGCGAGCAGTGTAAGTCTTTATAACCAACACAAATCAACAGATATTAATTACAACATTTCGGAATAGCAATTGGGTATGTCCGTACAACGATCGCTGTTTCGAGAATAACCAAATTCTCTCATCAGCGGATTTGTTTTGCTGTTCACACTTCAAACAAACATCCAGTTAGTATTTAAACTCTGCAGGTGGCGATAATACGACAAAAAGTTGATATTTTTTACATTTACTTAATTTTGAGCATAAAAACGATATTTTTTGAGCTGGTCAAAAAAGTGTTTGGTAGGCCGTGTTAAGAGCTACAAAATTGGTGAAGACAGTAATATAAAATTCAAAATTTGAGATATAGACTTGAACAATAACACATTTTTTCAAAAAAGTCTATTTAGCATCTGAGATCTTTTGGAGTCAATTACAAAAAACCTTAGCCAATCAGACCAAGAACAGACAAGGTTTTTTTACTACCGATTTCGACCAGATTTCTCGAATCTGGTCGAAAGTATATCAAATTATCAATCACCAAGTTAAAACGATTAATTTTGAATAAACAAATTTTTCTCACCAAGAGCCATTTTCCGACCGATGGTTCCTATGGAAGCTATAAGTTATAGTCATTCGATACCGACAAAATTTTGAAACTCTCTTTTCAAGCATATTATATTAATAGTGGACAATTTTTAGAACGTTGAAGAAAAAAAGTTTTTCTCAGTCATTTTATAGTCATCTGATTTTGACCACATTTTGCAAATCTGTTTGAGAGCATTAATTATTAATAATGGCTGAGTTTAGGGACGCTAACATTGAAAACAAAAAAGTTTTTCTCACTGAGACCCATTATCCAACCGATTGAGATCGGTCCTATGGCAGCCATCTGATATAGTCATCCGATTTCGAAAAAATTTTGCAAATCTGTTTGAAAGTATTTAGTATTAAAAATAGAGGAAAGCTAACTTCGGCTCGACCGAAGTTTATATACCCTTGCAGCTTGTATAATTAATATAAAAGAAGCTTTTTAATGATTTTTACTCAACAATTTAATTTTCGCTTTAAAAAATATTATATAGCGGCTACACGATATGTTTCTCCGATTTTAATCATACTCCCTAAAATTGTGTGGAAACCGATAATGTTCGTAACTACAGTGTATAAAAACTCTACAATTAAACACAAAAAGGTTTTTCTCACTAGAACTACTTTTTCGACCGACAGCGCTCGAACGGCACTCAAGATCAAAGCGCGGCTCGATGGCAGCGGTAAGCTCTCCCCAAAAGAGAGCAACTAGCTGGCATGGACCGAGCAAAAGAACAAGGAGGGTCACAAACACTTTGCGGAGAGGCCGGATGAAAGCCACAGGGTGGAGGAGAGTGCGGTAATGAAGCGTCAGCGCTCATCCGAGCAAGCGAAGGTGGAGGCCCCAGACATCAAACGGCCATGCCCAAGACCGCGCAGCCGGTAATGTTTGACGGAGCGGGCTGGCTGTTCGGAGTCAATATCCCCAAATGTATGGACGATCACACCCTCAAGTGGGTCAAAAGCGTCGTTGCAGACATGAGAAGCCCATGGGAGGGTGCACAGCTGGAGGTTGTTGACAGAACACGTATTCCGTCAGTACCGAAGGCGATAGTGCTCTTCCCAAGGGTAGTGCCAAAGGAGCAGGCGCTGAAGTTATTACGGTGGCAAACCCGGACGTGCCAACAAGCGACTGGATGGTGCTATATGTTGCTAAGCCCGACAAGAACGGGCAGCACATGGTCCTCCAGATCAACAAGGAGGCCGACGACTTGCTCTACCCAAGGTTCGGGAAGATGGCTTGGGGAGTAGACAGCGTGCACCTACGACTCAAAAAGCGCCAGCCAGAAGACAAGAACGATCACACGCTGGGGGCTGGGGAGGTCGAGAAGGACTTTGGCATCGACGCAATGGTCGAAAGAGCCAGCAGCCTCGACATTACAGAAGCAGTGCAGTCTGCTGAGGGCGAACGGGATGGTGTATCAGCCGTAGTAGTTGACCCATCCAGCCTGGAGAACGATGAGGATGATGACTCAACCATGGAAGTTGATCCATCCGGGCCGTGGGACACCGACAACCATCATGCAGTTGAAGGTCCTCCAGGTCAACTTGCATAAAAGCAAGCTTGCGTCTGCGGAGCTCCTGATAACCCTTGAGGAAGGGCCCGCCGATGTGGCCTTAGTTCAAGAACCTTTTATTACGGCAGGGAACAAGGTCTCAGGGCTAAGGTCACAAAACTACAATACTTTCCATCCCACCGCGGTAAGTAAGGCACGGACAGCCATTCTGGTAAGAAAAGGCATCTATGCTTACCTTATGTCAAATTACAGCACGGACGACCTCACAGTTGTGGCCCCGGAAGGCCCGAGCATGATGAGCCAATAATAATAGCGTCCTGCTAAAAGGCACACGAGCGAGAGTCACCACCGGCCGAGCTCGTACGTCTAACGGCCGAGGCGAGTAGGAAAAACTAGCCACTTGTCATCGTAACGGACGTTAACGCACACCACACCGTGTGGGGCAGTCCGGACATAAACGTCAGAGGTGAGTCTCTCCTAAGCTTTATACTACAAACTTACATTAAAGTAGAAAACGTTGGAGATGTGCCTACATACGTGGGACCAACATCAGCCAACGTCCTAGAACTAACTCTGACCTTATTGAATAGTACTCAGGCGTCAGAATGGAGAGTCCTCGAAAGACTCTCTTTCTCAGACCACAAGTACATCCTTTACAAGATTGAGTTCGACCACAACCAAACCAGAAAAGCCTACAGGAACCCCCGGAACACCAACTGGGTGAAGTCCCTTAAAACGGCTGAATCAAAACTACCTACGCCACCTAACATCATAAACTCACAGTTAGCAAACGGAGAACCAGACCCCCCTGGTGGACCCCAGCGCTGAAAGAGCAGAGGAAGAACGTGCAAGAATGCTTCAAACTCGCCAAAGAAGCGGATGAGCAGATAATTTGGAAGGAATACAATATAAGACTTCGCTTCTTCAAATAAGAAGTACGAAAGGCAAAGCAAAACGCGTGGAGAACCTTCTGCTCCAGCATAGAGAAGGTCTCCGAAACAGCTAGAGTCAGCTGAAAACGAACGACGGCCACTGGACAGAAAGCAGCAGGGAAGCAATATGCGCTCTTCCTGATGCGCACTTCCCAGGCTGTACTGTAGTCACTGAGTCAGATACGCCTCATGACCTACACACGCAACAAATCAACATCCCAAATAACATCATTACTCCAGAGAAAATCCGTTGGGCGATCGACTCGTTCGCGAGTTACAAATATCCATGCGCAATCGTCCCATGGGTGCAATCAATTTTTAAAGCTTGCTTGAGATGGGGCTATGTACCTGTGGTCTGGAGGACAGTACGCGTTGTACTCCTGCCAAAATTGGGAAAATGCAGTCATGTGCAACCAAAGGACTACAGACCCATAAGCCTAACATCATTCCTGCTCTAAACAATGGAAAAACTATTAGATCTCCTTATAAGAGAAGGCTTGAACCTGAACTTGGAGAATAATCAGCACGCCTACACGAAAGGGAAATCGGTGGAAACGGCGCTATACTACCTAGTAGCCACCATCGAGAAGGCACTGTACCATCAGGAATTTGCCCTGGGAGCATTCCTAGATATATCTGGTGCATTTAAAAACGTCACCACAGCACAGTGGTTGCTCCCATAGGCCAAAAATAAAAAAGTCAAAGTTAAAATTTTGACTTTAAATGCATCAACACTTTTTCATAATTGGTCTAGCTATTAAACTGTATACTTGTTTTTGTTTTGTTCTAACTGTCCTCTTCAAGAATAGCATCAAAAGAGACAGCATAAAATTATTTTGGTATTGCAGCGTGAGCAACTTGCAAGTAGAGCTCTCACTAAAAAAGTTAAAAAAACATTAAAAACAAAGTTATTGTGCGATGGAAGGGATTATTATTATAAATAAAGGTATTAACAATATTTGTACAATAAAAAATATATGTACTTCCCGCTATGTGTTGTGTAAATCGTTATTGTGTTAAGTACGATATTGTGGACGTTCTGTGTTTGTCTTTGCTGTGTTTCGTTAGAGTTTTAGTTATGACCGTCATATCACGTCTCAATAATTCTGTTTGTATATTATTTATTAACATTTTAAGATTATGTGGTGTTAATTTCAAGTGCCCATAGGTGCCCGGGCTCTTGCTTTATTTGCGCCTAACCTCAACTTTAAAAAAGCACATGTGGCTTGCGAAAAAAATGCAAGAAGCGTGCTAGACAAAGACAAAAGATAGAGAACGACTAATTTGTATGTATGTGTGTTATTAGTGTAAAGAAAAGAGACGAAGTGTAGTGTCAGACTACTACAAGTGTTTTTTTTTTTGTTGTTGTTGTGGTGTTTTGTTGTTCTTGCTTTTATTTTATGTTTTGTGTTTATTTTCGGTTTTTCCATGCTAATAGCTCATTATTTTCATAGGGACAACATATGAATGCCAATTTTCTCGATTAGCTGCTTTTGATATATGGTGAGGAAGAGCAGGTTCACTCAAAGAAAAAAGTGATAGTGCACAGGATGCCATTTTCAAACAAGCCAATCATTTGGGTTATCAGCTGGACCAGGATGAGTTGAACAAATGCATAAATAACGTTTTCACAAAGTTTTCAAAGTTTTGGAACAAGTGCAAGCGTACACGTTTAAACGTTTTGAAGAGCCATTCTGATTGGCTGGCTATAATCGAATCCATTTCTGCGAAACAATGCGATGTGCAATAAACAAACTCGAATTTGGCTCGTGGTCGTCCAAAGAAAGATTTTGCGGAGTGTTCAAAAAGGACGAAGCGTCGACGAATAGCCGAGGTCGCAAAACATGATGAGTCTGCAGCTTCTGTTTTGCGCTCATCCGATTTTCCACCGATCCTAAAGCAGAGATGGGCATGCACACATATCGTCACACTTTTCACACGCATACAAGCACAATTTGCGTGCGCCGCATTCGTGTTCTATAAATAGCTTTCGATGCTTATAGCGTACGTGTGGTTTTGTG
This sequence comes from Lordiphosa magnipectinata, assembly GCA_037044535.1. Classification (NCBI taxonomy): domain Eukaryota; kingdom Metazoa; phylum Arthropoda; class Insecta; order Diptera; family Drosophilidae; genus Lordiphosa; species Lordiphosa magnipectinata. Next base: position 84,254 of record JBAMBO010002647.1, on the reverse strand, counting down.
CAGTCGGCCGCGGCAGAGTCCTATGCACACGCAGGCAGCGCGCTGCCTCGTGTGCATACGAACGTCGCGACGCGCCCATCTCTGTCCTAAAGTCATCCAAACCAAATATTGAAAAGGTTTTATCGCTTTTAATGGACACTGGAATCACGAAACACCAATACTTGCTTATTCGTGAATTCATAAATAGTGAATCTTCATGCAATATATTGCCAAGCTATGAGAAAATTCTCAAATTTAAGACTTTATGATATCCAAAAGACATAACAATAGCTAAAACATATGCTGAAGTCGAGCTGCAGAGTCTACTAGACAACACAGCTTTAAGTATTTTACAGCTCCAAAAAACTGTAATTGAAAATTGTCTTGATGGCACAGAGGACACATTAAAATTAATAGGAAAATGGGGTTTTGATGGCAGTACTGGGCACAGTGAATACAAGCAAAAGTTTTCAAACTGTAATTACGATGATAGATGTCTATTTGTAACATCGTACGTCCCACTTCAGCTAATAACTGAAAGTAACTCCAAAATAATATGGAAAAATCCTAGACCATCATCTACACGATATTGTAGGCCAATCAGACTTCAATTTAAAAAGGAGACAGCCACACTATCCGTTGAAGAAGAACTCTACTTCAAAAATAAAATAGACAACTTAATGCCAACCGAATTTCAAATTCCCGATAAAAAATTATTAATAAATTATGGCCTGCAACTTACTATGGTAGATGGTAAAGTGTGCAACGCGTTAAGCAATACGTCGTCTATGAAATGCTTTATTTGCGGTGCAAAACCCACCGAAATGAATGATTTGAAAAAATGTCTTAAAAAAAAAGTTGATGAAAAGTATTTTGAATTTGGCTTATCACCACTTCATTCTTACATACGCTTTTTTGAGTACTTTTTGCACATTTCATATAAGTTGGAAACAAAAATGTGGCAAGCAAGATCAGCAGAACAAAAGCTTAATGTACTGCAAAGAAAAGAACGAGTCCAAGCGGAGTTTCGCGATAAAATGGGAATAATTGTTGATGAGCCAAGAGACGGAGGCAGAGGAACTTCCCACGATGGAAATACAGCCAGAACATTTTTTGGTAACCCGAGTTTGGCATCTGATATTACAGGCATTGATGAAGAAGTAATAACCCGATGCGCAACGATATTGCAAGCCTTAGCATCAGGATATTCCATTAATGCTACAAAATTCGAAAGCTATGCGTTGGATACTGCTAAGCAGTTGATAAAAATATATCCATGGTACTATCTTCCAGCAACAGTGCATAAAACTTTAATTCACGGTGCGAAAGTGATAGAGCATGCGTTGCTGTCAATTGGAGAGCTCTCAGAAGAAGCTGCGGAGTCGAACAACAAAGAAATAAAGAAGTGCCGGCTGCAACATACTCGGAAGATGTCTCGCATATTGACAAATACAGATTTAATTAATACACTTCTGTTGCGTTCAGATCCTTTTATAACAAGTCAAAGAAAACTACCAAAGAAAGACAAATCTAAATTTTTTTCCTCTACATTTGATTTATTAGAAGATATTTGTTAATATTTTCCCCCCCCCCAAATTAAAATCATTTAAATTTTATTTTTTATGATTTAAATACATTTATTCTTAAATATGATTGAAAAAACTAGAGAACCTCATTTGTTTATATTTCGAAAAGCTTGTGGGGAGGGGGAGAGCAGTTACACTTTCACAAATTTATACTGAAGATAATTTAAATATACATATATTGGATGCTAATAATGAAATTTTTGCACTGTAACTCCACTGGAAGTATTTTTGCGCACCATCGCCATATAAGCCATACTAAGGTGCTATGTGAGCTATAGGATACAGTCTTCCGATGTAGCCAATTTTTTTTCTATATATTCAAAATATTTTTTTAGATTTTTGGTAAAAATTTCATAACGATATCTCAACGGGAAATATTTATGGCCGCGGCTCCATACAAGCCCAACCACTGTGCACAGAAGCGATAATGCGAAGCCTAAGGGCACTAGCAATACACAAGGCATTGGACTCCTGGATATACAAACTGCTGAGCTGCAGAAGAGTACAAGCCGAGTGGGGTACCACAACCATGAGGAAAGAGGCACATGGCGGAACGCCTCAGGGCGGAGTCCTGTCGCCCCTTCAATGGAACTTTGTGGTATACGAACTATTACTAAAATTCCGCAGGAAAGCACCCAAGAAAACCGTATATGCTGACGACATAAGCATAATTATCACGGGGAAATGTCCATCGACTCTCAGCAAAATCATGGACTCTACTTTCAAAGAAATACTAAAGTGGGCCACAGAAGTCGGACTCAGTATCAATGCGGAGCGGACGGACCTGATTCTCTTCACCAAGAGATACAAGGTACCGCAATGGACTCCACCTACGATAAATGGAACACAGCTAACGGCAAAGAACAACGTAAAATACCTTGGAGTAGTAATCGATAGAAAACTGTCATAAAGACTCAATGAGGAGGAAATGGTAAAAAAGGCAACCAATGCGCTGTATGCATCCCAGAAGAAGCTGAGCAGCACTTGGGGCCTATCACCAAGTCTAACGCACTGGCTCTTCATCTCAGTAATACGACCGATACTACTACATGGCATTTTGGTATCTAGTCCACATATCTAAAGCTGATGGAAAAGGCCCAGCGGCAGCATCAGTCTGCATAACGGGGGCGCTGAGGTCCACTCCAACAAACATCCTAGGAGTCAACCCCTGGATATCCAAGCACGCCTCCTTGCGCTTAAGACGGCTCAACGTCTTTGTGCGGCAGGCACCATGGAGCTACAAAGCTATGGACACAGCATGGTGGGTAGTGTGATCAATAGTAGCACGGACCACATGATCCTAAAAACCAACTTCACAGGCGCATCAGCATTACTGGGACCAGAGGACTGGCCCAGGAAGCAATGCACCTGTTCACAGAGGGCTCCAAGATGGCCTCAGGAGTCGGAGCCGCCGTACACTGCGACGAGCCGGAATTCAGGCTCTCCTATAAACTGCCAGACCGCTGCACCATATTCCAGGCGGAAGTCTTCACAATAAGGAAAGCAGCGGAATTGGCAGAACAATACGCACCAAACAACATAATAAACATAGCGGCAATCAAAGCAATGCAGAGACACACTATTAACTCCAAAAATGTTCTGGCAAGCAGGGAGGCAATAGATTCCCTCAGCATCTCTAGAAAGGCGCAAATCTATTGGATTACTAGCCACCGGGGCATTGATGGAAACGAAATGGCTGACAGTCTTGCAAAAGCCGGAACCGCACTAAGCCAAGAAGCAACACCAAACATATCTATCTCCGTACAGACGCTTTACAACAAGGTGAAGGAGATAGCGGAGAAAGAAGCAGAGGAAAAGTGGAAGAACACAACCGGCTGCAGAATCTCAAAAATTATGTGCAAGACAAGAGACAAAAAACTCACGCACTATATGCTACAGCTCCAAAGAAGAGACTGTAGACTGCTTATAGGCATACTAACTGGTCACAGAATAGCAGCTGCTCACGCGAAAAGCTAGGCATCACGACAACGGACATCTCTGGAAGCTGCCCAGCGATCGCTAAGTCAAGATTAAGACACCTGCGCTCCCCAAGTCTCACCTCTCTTGAAGAGGCGGCAAGGAAGTCTCCCAAACAACTATTGGCAATTGCCGAAACGTCAAAGATCCAATTGGATTTCTAATGGTACCCAGAAAAAACCACCCGGCCTCACAAAGGACCGTACGGTCTATGTGTTGCCCCTACAAAGGGCCAGCCAGAACTACTTACCCTACCTAAAAATAACAATTTTTGAACGACTTACTCTTAACCCAAAGTTCCACAGTCAAATAATATGCCAAATTAGGGAAATTTACTGCCATATTAGACAAATTATATGCGTGTGGAGTCATAGTTTTAGTTTTCAGGCCTGCAAAATCTGCAATCATGGATATTTGGTCAAATTATTTGCACGTGGGACCTTAGCTTAAGAACTGAGGTTAATTGTCTAGTTAGGTCACAATTGGCTCAAACAATCCTTCGATGGACCCTGAATTATGAAGAATTATCATGCCAAACATGGTTTCTTTTTAAATCTTCATCTTTAAATTCAAACTTTAAAATTTTAGATTGAGCACAAATGCTTTTTACCTCCTAACAAATGTTTAAGGACTGGGAAGACGGGGGAGACTGAGTAAAAAAGGTTGATCTATGTTCATCAAATAATTTTCGGTGACAAAAGAATTTTAAAAATCGCACTCCCACACACAAAACATTGGAAGACTCTGGCAGGTTATAAAGTGCAAAATGCCACAGAGTGTAGTAATTCGAGTATTTATCCAAAAACCGATTCCCAAAACATATACAATAAAATATTTTAACTAATGTTGTTAATGCAAATACATTTTTGAAGGTAATGTATGGAAAAAAGTGCGCCGCAGGGAAAATTTTTTGCTTCGTCAAGTTTGGCACTTACGATAAATTGTAAAATAGTTTAAATTGTACAAATTATATATTATATAATCAAAATATAAATAATATTATTATATGATAGAACATGAAAAATAAAATATTTAGGTTTATATTTCCAGTACATAAATCCATTGATAAGATTATATTGCAGAAAAATTTTTTTTTCAACAAAATTTATTTCAACCCGTTTTACGCCGCTGTTAGTCAAATTGCATATTTTGAAAACAAATTTCTGTAGGTTTAGTAAAACCAATTGAGTAAGTAACTACATTATACTATAGTAAATTTCATTGGCTTTCAGATGAAAAATATTGCGGCAACTCCCACCTGGCAGGTGGGCTCCAGGTGAGGGTGGAAAAAAACTATAAACAAAGACATACTTTCTACAAAAAACAAGAAAGAAAGTCGGTCAAGCCCGACTATAACATACTCTGCACCCTTAATGTCGCAACTCGCATTTGGTCACGAGTCAAACGGCCAGTTAACACACAACGCACAACGCAGTGCACTCTCTAAGTCTCTCTCTCTCTCTCTCTCTCTCTCTCTCTCTCTCCATCTCTCTCTCTCTCTCTCTCTCTCACTAAGATTCCTTCTGCTGAACGCAATGCTTAGGTTAAGGGTGGGGTGGGTGGGGGGTGTTAGCTGACCGTTTTTTGCTCATAACTTGAGTATCGTTCATCCGATCTTTATCATTCCTTTAGCAAATCGATAAATAATTTTGAGTACTAGATATCTCTAGAAAGTACGAACCATCTATCATCAAAACTGTAGGAGATATGTATATATATTAGGGCGGGTCAATTTGTATGGAGCTGAAAAAACGTGGTAAGCGTATAGCAGATTCGGAATCTGCGATGAATTCTAAGAAAATTTCACGAAGAAACCCCATGTCTAAAATGAATTCCTAGCCCCCGCTGCGAAGCATGAAAATTTAAGGTTGCAGTATATTTTGGTATATTGAGGTTTGTACGGTCTTTTTAAAAAAATACTACATTTTGTAAAGATATTATATTTTATTCTGATTCATTTTTTTATAATATATTTTATAAATATTTTTGTTTTTTAAATTAACCAACAAATTAAAATTTTTTTTAAATAAAAATAACGAAAACACGCCATACACTGATGAAGTGTAAACCAAAAGTCTATAACTTTTTGACAATAAAAGATATAGGTTTGCAATTTGAAATATATATTCAATATAATTTGGAAATTTAAGGTATTCAAAAAAAAGTGGGCGTGGCACGAAAGGGGGCGTAAAATACATTAGATGCCGTTTTTCTTTAAATCTAAAAATTTACCAAATTAATGAAAACAATGTTAAGTCACAATACAAAACGCTTATGTAATTTTTTAATTTTCACTAATTTACAACTTAATATTAAATATAAATAAAGTCAATTTTTAAAGTCTTGCTTCGACTCGACTTGTGAATATTTTAAACGACTTTCTAAAGCTCTTTTTAAAGACATTGGGTATATCGATGAAAATGGCGAAGAAATTATTATGGATAAATCCAAAGTAGGTCGAGAAAAAATAAAATTCAGAGAATATATTCGTCGCATGAAGAAAAATGATTTAGCTTTACAAGCTTTTTCATTCGATGGAAGAAAAAATTATGCTTTGACCCGAAGAGAAATTGATGGAAAATACCACCCGACGGTTCAAAAGGAGTCGCATATTGTGATTCTTAAGGATCCGCAAAGCAAGTTATTGGGTCACATAAAAGTTGACGCTGAAGAATCCAATACTAAGCAAAAAAAGCTTTGCGAATTCTTCGAGGAAAAAAAAATAAGTCTAGCAGGCTTAATAGGAATTTGCTGTGATGGAGAACCTACCAATACTGGAATTGAAAATGGAATAATTCGAAAGTTTGAAGTTTCCTTAAGTAAACCATTACATTGGTTTGTTTGTTTGCTACATTTCAACGAACTTCCACTACGCCATTTGTACAATGCCTTAGAAAATTCTAAGACAAGTGGACCATCCACTGCTTGTGGCACTTTGGCGAAGTTACTTGAGACATGTGAACAACTTCCGGTAAGCACCAAATTTTAATACAACTTCATCAAATTTAAAGCAAACATTTTCTTGCCGACTATACCTCATTTTGAACCCATTTCATTTGGGAATATGCCTCCAACTATTGAAAGTAAAGATAAAAAAAAATCTTTCTACTGACGTTTTTTATCTATATAGAATAGCCAAAGCTGTATCGGAAGGTTCGTGTTCAGAGGATGTCGCCATTCATGAAACCGGGAAAAATTGTTCATTCGCGCTGGTTGACAAAAGCAAGCAGAATTTTACGCCTTTATGTCGCTAGTAGTTTACCATCAAACAATTTAAAAATTTTGACTAATTTCATTATGAAAGTTTACATACCAATGTATTTTAATGTCAAATTTTATAACTCTGTGGTATACGGCAGTAAACTTTTATTTAATTTTATTCGGTCAGCACAGTTCTTGCCGAAAAATCTTCAAGAAATTGTAAACAAAGCAATACAAAACAATTCATTTTTTGCCCATACAGAAAATATTTTGTTAGCAATGCTTTTCGATGAAAGAAAATCTGTTCGAGAAAATGCTATTAACAAAATTATTTACTATCGCGAAAAATTACAAGATACGTCTAAGCTTCGGTCTTATAAAAAGAATATAATTAATTTCGACTGCACAGATTGTATGAATTTAGTTGACTTAGATAACGACGACATCTTATTTGAACCTCCGTTAACTTTTAACATTCCACATGAACACTTATTGGAGTATTTAAATTCTGAGGAAATACCACTGGCAGATCCAGAAATTCCATCCCACATTCAGGGAACCGAACGATGTGGGCAATTGTTGACACATGACGCACGACGCGTAATGCCGCACAATGTAGATGACGTTATGTCAGTAACTTTAGAAAGTCGTTTAAAATAACCACAAATCGAGTCGAAGCAAGACTTTAAAAATTGTCTTTATTTATATTTAATATTAAGTTGAATAAATGTAAGAAATTAGTGAAAATTAAAAAATTACATGAGCGTTTTGTATTGTGACTTAACATTGTTTTCATTAATTTGGTAAATTTTTAGATATATAGAAAAACGGCATCTAATGTATTTTACGCCCCCTTTCGTGCCACGCCCACTTTTTTTTGAATACCTTAAATTTCCAAATTATATTGAATATATATTTCAAATTGCAAACCTATATCTTTTATTGTCAAAAAGTTATAGACTTTTGGTTTACACTTCATCAGTGTATGGCGTGTTTTCGTTATTTTTATTTAAAAAAAATTTTAATTTGTTGGTTAATTTAAAAAACAAAAATATTTATAAAATATATTATAAAAAAATGAATCAGAATAAAATATAATATCTTTACAAAATGTAGTATTTTTTTAAAAAAAAACCGTACAAACCTCAATATACCAAAATATACTGCAACCTTAAATTTTCATGCTTCGCAGCGGGGGCTAGGAATTCATTTTAGACATGGGGTTTCTTCGTGAAATTTTCTTAGAATTCATCGCAGATTCCGAATCTGCTATACGCTTATCGCATAAAAAAATTGACCCGCCCTAATATATATACTTGATCTGCCTGCAAGTACAAGAAATATATGTCCCATACATGTCAAACCTCTATCTCTCACCATCTCTGAGATCTCTTCGTTCATACCGACGGACGGACAGACAGACAGACAGACAGACGGACAGGGCTATATCGACTCGGCTGTTGATGCTGATCAAGAATATATATACTTTATAGGGTCGGAAATGATTTCTTCTCCCTGTTACATACTTTTGCACAAACTTAATATACTCTATGTACCTTCGGTACAGAGTATAAAAAGTAGAAATAAAAACACGTAACTATAAATATTTTTTTTCGAAAGTCATGTATTATTTTAAGAACAGGCCGAAAATAGTCGGTAATAACCCGTGAAAAAAACAGCAACAGGAGACTTTAGAACACCTGCAAAAGTGTCTTTTCGAGTAATCGAACAGTCTCACCTGGCGAAACTATTATAGGTATAGTTTTTTGAATTCGGATTCGTGTTCACTGGGTGCTAACTACCTAAGAAAAGTAACTTTCAGCAACGCGGCGGAAAATGTTTTATAAAAGTAAGTAAATAGATTAGTCCTCTTCGTCGTTTTCAAGCAACGAATCATTTATATGAAACGAATGTTGCAAATTTAAATATTCAACTTTATATGTTGGTGGTATTCTATTTTATAATCAAAAATTTTTTAAGTCAATAAATTTTTGTCAAAAAGTCTTATGCTATAATAATTTTCTTATCGGGAAAATGTAACTTGGTAATACTATTTTTCTGAGAACTATCGAAATAGCCATATTGTTCAATTGAACCTGAATTTTTATTGAAGTTTTTATACCCTTGTAGAGGGTATATTAAAATTGTCGAGATCTTTGTAACGAATAAAAGGAAGCATCTCCGACCACATAAGGTATATATATTCTTGATCAGCATGACGAGCTGAGTTAATATAGCCATGTCCGTCTGTCCGTCTGTTTCTATGCTATATCCTCCGTCAGTTTTTAAGCTATCTTAACCAAACTTTGCACGAAGTGCAAATTGTATCTTGGTACAATTACGCTGATCAGATGTCTATAGCATATAGCTGCCATAGGAACCATCGGTCGAAAAGTAGTTTTAGTGAGAAAAACTTTTTTGTCTTCAACGCAAACGTCTCGAAACCTCGTATTTATAAGTTTTCTATGCTTTTGCATAATTACACCAAGTTTGATAGGACAACTATATAGTACAGCAGCCATAGAAATTGGGTGTAGAAAATGTATATAGGAGGCCTTGTCAAAAATATATACATTTGGCCGAATGGACTTATTTGTGTGTGGAATCAGGCTACTAATTTATATAAATCATACAAGCTACAAGGGTATATAAACTTTGGTCGAGCCGATGTAAGCTTTCCTCTATTTTTTCAATTTAATATTACTGGGAAGTTATGAATTCGCAAATGACTTCCAGTTTTGAAAGTCGGTATGCCAGATGTTTTGGTTCTTGCCCTGCGAATAATGGTGAACCATTCACAAGGTGCCCTAATGGTACGATTTCGCACCAAAGGTTTAATTTTGCAATGCCCGGAGTCAACTGGCATCCTAGTACATATAGCCAATTCACACCGCAGCAATAAGTCTGCAGACAATTAATTTTGTCTGGCACATACGATCATTTCGCTCACAAGAAGAAAACTTAATATTGGCACATGCGATAAAATTGATTTTGTTGTATCTCCGTAACCGTAGCGATTATCGCTATATAATTTTACTAGATGATGCGTTAGTGGATTTAGAACTAATTTTTTTTAAAATGTCAATTTCGTAAAAAATTGCACATACGATGTTTTCGCGCAGGGGTCGATATATTTGTTCCGACATATTAGCAGCGTGCAGTAAAAATAAGACTCTGTGCAAAAGTTCAGCTCGATAGCTTTAAAACTGAGAGAATAGTAGCTTAGAAACCGACAGACGGACGGACAACGCTAAATCGACTCAGCTCGTCACCCTAATCAAGAATATATATAGTTTATGGGGTCAGATATGACCCCGTAACGTCAGATTCTTTTTACTAGTTTTAGTTCTCTTTGGACGTTTTTAATGATTTAAAGACTCATCAGACTCGGTTAAGTAGTTTATAACATTCTTAATGCATTTTTCTACATTCTTCAGCACCTGTCATCCAAGGTATTAATTCAAGCAAAATATTGTTCAGGTATGTACCCGTTTTCAATTGAGGAATTTCGAATGTGGTACATGCTGCCGCTTCTAATAATTCAAAAAATGCAATCAGTATCTAAACTAACATTTATACTAGAGTCAGGAACGATTCACGAAATAAAAATATCCCTACACAAAAAAAAAAGTCTGGGTATTTTCAATCTTTTTAATCTTGGAGTAAGCCTGGCATATTCTGCACAATTCAAGCTTTCAAGGATTGGCCCAAACCTTTCAAACTTGTATCGTTCCAAATGTGCTTACTTCAATCCCCTTCGAGATCACATGTTCATAAATACGAGACCGAGAGCAACAAAATTGAAGTAGCATTTTTGATTCGAGAGCGAGAGCGACAAAATTTAAAAAGCATTTTTGATATGCGGCAAGAAGCGATGGAGTTGGTAGTGTGCGATGAGATGCCATTCCAATCGTGTTCAGTAGTAACACTTAAAAAATAAAATGTTAAATTTATCTTTCATTCATTATTTTTGAAATACATAGTTCCATTTTTATACCCTTTTAGAGGGTATATTAAAATTGTCTAGATGTTTGTAACGCATAGAAGAAAACATCTCCGACCACATAAAGTATATATATTCTTGATCAGCATGACGAGCTGAGTCAATTAAGCTTTGGCCGTCCGTCTGTCTGTTTCTACGCAAACTTGTCTTTCAGTTTTGAAGCTATCATGCTAAAATTTTGCACAGTCTTCTTTTTACTGCACGAAACGATCAGTCGGAAAATGGGTTTTAGTCAGCAAACTTTTTTATTTTCAATGCTAGCATTCTTAAACTCGGTCTTTGTTAATGGTATATGTTTTTAAACTGCTCTGAGAAATTTGATCGAAATTGCTATCCATTGAAGTGAGCTTTTTCATGTGTATTAAAACTTCGGGTAATTGTCTAGTATACCGTTCAATGCTCAAAAATTACGATATTTAAAATAACAATACAATTGGTATACACTTGACGCCTAGATAAATTGTTAGTCCGCATTTACACGGTGAAGCAAACTTCATGAAGTTCCTCATGAAGTTTTTGTTTGTAGGGAAGAGGTTTAGGGGGGTAGTCGAAGCAGGAAAAGATTCATGGCAAGCTGGCAATGAAGTTTTTCGATATGTATATGTATAAGATGAAAAATTTGTGGCAGTTTTCTCTGATTTAGTGTCTGTTTATGCTCTGTACCAAAGGTATACAGAATATTTGTGCAAATGTATGAAACCGCCAGAACAAAGCATCTCTGACCTTATAAAGTGTATACATATAATCACTTTCGCATGTGCAAAGTATATCATAGTCTGGCTTGACCGACTTTCCGTATTGTTATATTTCTGATTGTCGACTCTGCTGTTACGTACATAGAAGGGTACCCAAATAAATTTTAATGTGTGTCTTTTTTTTTTGAACCGATTCAAAAGCTTGGGTTCGGAACGGGTTTGGGTTCATCTATTTTTGTCATCGTGGTTCGGTTCAGGGTTTGGTTCACAGTAAAAAAATGCCGGAATGCAAACCGGTTGGATTCAAAACCGGGTTGCAGCCCTGATATTAAATAATAGTTCTGAATTTACAAACCTTTAAAAATGTTTTCTAAAAATTGGATCGAAAATCGCAGTTTCTTCAGCACATTGCAACCGAGAAACACAAAACAAATGCTGCAAACCCCAATAGTAGCACATCAAATAATAATTGTAAAAACACATTGTACACAGACTTACGCAAGACCATGGTGTCGATAACATTCAGGACTTTAAACAATGATATATTCAAATCATTTCTTCATAAATATTCAGTACAAAATACTCCACCCGAAAGTAATATACGTAAAAAGTACTTGGACCGATGCTACAACCAATCGCTCGAAGACATAAAAACTGACATTGGAAACAGTTCAATTTGGAATTCACTTCAGAAGGGAATGGAATTACAGAAAGAAGCCCACTCGGTATTGAACAGGGCAGTTTGAAAACCGAGGTGCGCACTAAGCTGGAACAAGTTTTGTAAAAGACCCCATATATTAAAACTATTGAGGTCCAGGAAACAATTAGCAGCGTTAATGGGTCCTACATAGTTGATGGTGTATGTGCCGACTTTGTTTTAAAGTATAGGTATAAATATGCTCCGCTGATGTATTGTCTAAATAGTCATTCTGCATTTATCGAAACAATTATATTGATCTAGCTGAAAGCATAATTCCGGAATGTAGAACTGTATGTCTCCGACATATGTTATATGTTTTCGACATACTTAACATATTTTTCGACATATTTTTGCATAAAAAAATGCATATTCCTGATATGCCATTTTTATTCGATCCGCAATTCAATATCATGCCTAAATCCAAAATTAGAAGAATTTTGAGTGCAGAAGTTAAGAAAAACTTAAAATCCGGGTTCTACTATTAACTACTTCATAACAAATGCAATTAAAATTTTAAGAAAAAGCGAACATCATTATTCTAAATAATATCCTTGTATTTAGTTACATGAAAATTTCTAATCACAATCTGATAGCTCCTCATCCAAGGTGAAGTCTATAAGTTAATTTCCTCCCCAGACAAGTACATACAAGGTTACTCGTGTAGCGACAAGGAGTATCGAATAATATGCAGTTACCATCTAGACATTTTTTATTCCGTGGTTCAAACTGTTTCTTAGTTCTGTTACAACTTTGCCACTACTCAAATAAATGGCAGACAAAAGTCTTATACTTTTTTAACGTCGTTTATTCACTAATTTTGGTAGCAAGTTTGAGTTAAAACGTATCGTTCAACTTCCAAAAATGTAAGATTTTTAATTTTTTCCACCGCTGCTCTTCTAGTTCGCCTATCCTAAGGCGAGGTAGATATAATTGTTGTCCAAGAGCCGTGGATTTCTGGTGACAGAATCAACGGCTTGAGGACACCCAGGTATAACCTTTTCCACTCCAAGGTTAAGGGTAAAATTCGGACATGTATTTAAACCAAAAGACATTTAAATCAATGCTGCAAACCTGTCCTATACCGAACCCCTTAGAACCGGTTCGGTTTGGGTTTTTTGGGTCCGACGAACCGGACCATGAACCGAACCCTAATATTTTCCCGACTCCTCGAACCTGAACCCGAACCGGACCACTTTTTTAAGGAAGTTCAGTTTGACATTAGTACACGTCGGGTCTACAGCGAGTTCCTAGCTTGAACTTATAATGCAACGGAGATTAGGAGATGTCGTTTGCGACTTGCGGCGACAGAGAAGTCTCAAGTCCGACCATTGCAAAGGTGTGCAGCTCATACGTTAAACATTCAGAATCGCCGTCGTCCACAAATGAATCACTTAGAATTGGGCCAAAGTTCCTCATCTTCAGTCATCTCGTACAATGAGCTATAGGTTCTGTAAAACAGAATTAGCGCCGACAAGTCTGGCAAGAAAGAAAGATGTGGAGCTGACCCCCACTCCACATCGCTGAGTTTTTGAGTTGCGATGGGTACGCCACCATCGCTTCCACTCTTGGCGTGCTTAGCAAGCCGGCAGCGTAAGCTTTCCTTTAACGAAGCCCAAGCCGCGTTGCTATGGTCTCCTATAAAAAACAATCAATTGTGAATTACATCCATCCATTTCAAGGGCAGCACTTTTACTTTCCCACATAATTTTTGTCAAGCCGCTATCAAATTAGGGCCAACTTCTCCTCCAATGAAAAGTTCCCCAAGTATTACTCATTTTTAAACACCGCGCCACACACACCGTCACACAATTGTGTTTTGGAACAACTAAAAAAATGCATTGTATACACGGATTAATACCGGAACCGGTACGGGAACCGGTACCGGAACCGTTAACCGAAATAAACCGATTCAAATCACGGAACCCATACAAATATTTTTTTGAGAACCGAAAACCGTTTACCGTTATTAATGGAACCGATAGAGCCGGAACGAAACCGAAACGTTGGTACCGGTACAGTTTCGGTTTTTTTTTACCTTTGCAGAGCGCATCGTAGTTTGGTCACGCGTTGGAGATCAACCTACAGGATGCTAAAATGTTTGCTTGCGGAAGACATCTTCAAAATTGGCTCCAGTTTTGCGGCTGCAGAGAACGACTTTCTTCTGCACCGGAATGTGTGGGACTCAGTTCGCCAAATTATACGCATACTAGAACCAGCGGAGGTTGCCACAACTAAACTTCAAGCCGAAAATCTAGTTTTGGGTGATTTTTATTCCATTTGGAAACACAGCAAATTGGAAATATCCAAAAATTTGTCCTCTCTAGCGAAAAAGTTTGTTCATAGAAAAACGAGGGAAATCCTTTCTTGAAAACAGTCCTTTTTTCGTTGGCATATTTTTGGACCCTAGATATAACGTAACGCTAAGTACTGAGCAAAAAATCCTTGTATCAATCTTTTACAAAATATTTATGCACAAATTTCGTCGGTTGCTGATCAATCACTGTTTCATGATGAATACAGTTCTAATACTAGTTCTTCTGAAAGCGCCGACAAAGTTAAGGCATATATGATATTGCATGAAAAGAAACTTGGTCATAAAAACACTTCAATTGTGTCAATTGTGTGTTGTGGATTCCTTTTAGACTTTTCTCGCACTTAACGTGTTCGAAACCATGAAAACATTCTTAACTGGTGGTCCTCCAAAAAGTTCCCAGAATTGTATGAGATTTCAAAAGTCGTGCTTTCTGTTCCAGTTACAAAGGTTAGCATGGAACGCCTATTCACTGTATGAACTCAACCACATTGAATGCAATTATGTAATTGCGAGCAAATCACAAGAATGCTGAACGTATAAAATTCAAAGTTTAATTCGACAACTAATAGTACTTAATATAATATATATGAGTATATAATGTAATCATAAGTTTTTATTTGTTAACTACGTAAAAAAATACGAAATAATCAATAGTCTAAATAATTTTACTTTAAATGAGAAACCATTCATTTTGTGTTGGATTCTGATTCGTTTAATTACACAGGAATAAAATGATTTAGATTTATCTCGGAATTTAATTTTTCTAATATTAATAATAAGTAGTACTTATACCGGTACGTAACGGTATACCGAAATAAAAATCCGGGTACTGTATCGAAACCGAAAACCGAAATTAATTGAAAACCGAAATAGAACCTTAAACCGGAACATATAGCCATGTCCGTCTGTCTGTCTGTCTGTCTGCCCGTCCGTCCGTATGAACGAAGAGATCTCAGAGATGGTAAGAGATAGAGGTTTGACATGTATGGGACATTTATTTCTTATACTTGCAGGCAGATCAAGTTTATTTTCAGTTCCTGCCCCGCAATTTGGAAAAAACGTGTATCTTCCACAGTTTTGATTATAGATGGTTCGTACCTTCTAGAGATATCTAGTAATCAAAATTATTTATCGATTTTCAGAAGGAATGATAAAGATCGGATGAACGATACTCAAGTTATGAGCAAAAAAGGCCAGTTAACACACCCCACCCACCCCCCACCCATAACCACAGCATTCTGTTGAACGGCAATCTTAGTGAGAGAGAGAGAGAGAGAGAGAGACTTAGAGAGCGCACCGCGTTGTGCGTTGTTTGTTAACTGGCCGTTTGACTCGTGAGCAAATGTGAGTGTAAGGGTGCAGAGTATGTTATAGTCGGGCTTGACCGACTTTCCTTCTTGTTATATTTTGTACAGAAGGTACATAGAGTATATTAAGTTTGTGCAAAAGTATGTAACAGGGAGAAGGAATTGTTTCCGACCCTATAAAGTATATGTATTCTTGATCAGCATTAACAGCCGAGTCAATATAGCCATGTCCGTCTGTCCGTCCGTCCGTATGAACGAAGAGATCTCAGAGATGGTAAGAGATAGAGGTTTGACATGTATGGGACATATATTTCTTATACTTGCAGGCAGATCAAGTTTAATTTCAATTTTTGATACGCACCCTCCCGCCCCCGCAATTTGGAAAAAACGTATATCTTCCACAGTTTTGATGATAGATGGTTCGTACCTTCTAGAGATATCTAGTAATCAATTTATCGATGACTCGTGAGCAAATGCGAGTGTAAGGGTACAGAGTATGTTAAAGTCGGGCTTGACCGACTTTCTTTCTTGTTTTCGCGGGAATCTCCGTACCAAGCTTTAAAGGTAAGTAAAACGAGAATGGAAATCTAGCTTCGTCTGCGCCGAAGTTTTAATACACTTGAAAAAGCTCGCTGCAAAGGTTAGCGATTTCGATCAAACTTCGCAGATCAGTTTGAAAACATTTAGTTTTAAGAATGACCGAGTTTAAGAACGCTAACATTGAAAACACACAAGTTTTTCTCACAAAAAGCCATTTTTCGAACGATCGTCTCTATGGCAGCTACAAGAAGTGGTCATCCAATCCTGGCGGTTCCGACATATTAGCAGCGTGCAGCCAACAGAAGACTCTGTGTTAGCTCGATAGCTTAAAAACTGAGGGACTAGTTTGCGTAGAAACAGACAGACGGACGGACGGACAAAGCTCAATCGACTCAGCTTGTCATGCTGATCTAAAATATTTTTACTTTATGTGATCGGAGATGATTCCTTCTATGCGTTGCAAACTCCTGGGCAAAATTATAATACACTTTTTAAGTGTATAAAAATATATCATTGATATTTACCAATATCAAATTGTTGATCTAAAAAAATATCAATTTGTTATATTCGAAATGTAATAGTGATATATTCGAACATATCATCTGGGTATTTTTCAGATGAAGGCCGATTTGATACTACAAAATACCAGATTGATACTATATATCATGATCTTTTTTTCTGTGTAGAGTTCGCACACATTGTAAGAAACTCCGTACCCACACTATACGAAATCTATTGCATATAGAAAAAATTAAAAAAACTACTAGACTAGACTGTGTGACGCATTGGAACCCAACCTACAAAATGTGCGAACGTTTACTAACTTTTAAAGATTTTTGCAATCAAAGTTGTTTTAAAGAGCTCCACCTAAAAACATCTGAATGGAACGTAGTTTAAAATTTATGTAATTTGCTGCAGACAATTTATAAAACTTCTTTAAAACTGCATTATTCACAATTACTCCCAAGTGATTTTCATTACGCTTGCTTTTCATTTTGACCAATTGTTCTAAAATCTTCAGCAAAACATGGCTTATTACTATCAGAGTGCCTCGAAAAACGTTCTTCTATTATGAGCTCAGTGCCAATATTGACTTGACCCGAGATTTCAAACTTTGTTAACTTCTGACCAAAAAAAAGCGCAATGCATAAAGAAATTCCAAATGATAGTTTTCAAATTTCAACTTTAACTGCCTCAACGTCTGATGGCGAAAAAGAGAAGTTTATGAAAGCAACACAAAGCAATAAACAAATATCAAATATAAAATCCTTCGAAAATGGTCCAAGAACGTTAACAAATGTTAATGAAATTTGAAAAAAATTAAAAAAACGAGGTCTGTAAACATTTTGTCTTAATTATACTTGCTGTTCCAGCAACTCAGGATTCAGTTGGATCTTTCTGATCTAAGACCTGGTATAGAAGAACAGCTCCTAGAATTAACTTAACTTAAACTAAGCAGTTCTCAAAAGTTGTGAATTTCATAGAATGAATTTGATAATTAAAATTACATTACACATGACATTTTTGATTTTTGCAACCAGATTTGTTCTAAGGGCGCCACTGTACGACGGTCGACACGAAGCGCGTGGTTCAGAATCGTTTGGCCTTGGATAAAATTCTGTAACTTTTGAACAGCTTAAAAGTTTCAATTAATTTTTTTTTTAAATTAGGAATTCTACAGGGTTTCATATAGTGAGTTCTTTAAAATTGAACAAGTGGTTTCGGTGTTATAGAGCGGCAAAAAGTCATATTAATAAAGCTATCGTGATGACTTTTGGTCAAAATATATATAACACAGTGCCACAAAATTCCACTTTTTTTAATGCCTGGGGACGGGACATATTAATTATGAAACTAGAGGCATCAGGGAGCAACGCCTCATAACCACTTTTTCTTGATCACGTCAAGTTCGCGTTTAATGGGCACATTTATACTAGCAACACACAGCTACAAAATCTGTTGCTGGTTAAAAAAAGGTGAGAGCTAAAATTTTGGAAAATTCACCAAAGGTGATGGGAGTCACCACAATTGCTATACTAAATTCCCGCCTCCAATGGGCAAGCGGTTAGTACCCCGCCCATAGAAGTCTTACTTAGAAGATGGAATCAATGGAAAACCACTCGATAGAATTTTGTAAGATTTTAAATATATTGAGATGCGGACCAATAAAATGTGTTCTTAAGAGATGGTAATATGCATCGAAAAACCGCGATAGTGAATACCACATTTGACATCACCCATTATCGAGTCGATATAGGCCATAAACTAGAGATAAAATTAACCGAATTGCGCTTTCAGTTTTACCAACGAAGCCTTGGTTCGCGGTTTATAGACATTTTTGTACTAGCAATTGCCTTAGAGCAACATTGGCCGTTTAGGCAAAACCAGCTTCACCAAAATTATGGATTTAATCTTATGAGTAAATTGCTTAATTACCAGCAGAAAAAGAGGTAATTTCATTCGAGTCGAAATAGCCATGTCCGTCTGTCCGTCTGTCCGTCCGTCCGTCTGTCCGTCTGTCTGTATGAACACCTAAATCTCGGAGACTAGAAGAGCTAGAGCAACCAATTTTGAAATGTAGACTCCTATTGTCTGCACGCAGATCAAGTTTATTTCAAATTTTTGGCACGCCCACCCCCGCCCCCACAATAAGAAATGTTGAATAACTCCCACAATTTTTGAGATATCGATCTCAAATTTAAAACTTACATTAATATTTGCAACATCTATAAGCCCTCCAATTTTCATCAAGATCGGATGATAAATAGCGGAGTTAAAAAAATGATGCATACTTTTCGGCTTTCCTGCCTCAGACACACAGGAAGGCTATTAAACGTTTTTTTCCATGAGTAACGGGTATTTCGAAGTCGGTTAGAGCCGACTTTAACTTACGCTCTCGTTCTTAGTGGAAATGATGAATTTTAATCAATGGATTATATTCATAATTTTGGAGAAGCTAATGATACCCAAATGGCCAATGTTGCTGTAAGGCAATTGCTTGTACAAAGATACCCATAGCTCGCGAACTAAGGCTTCGATGGTGAATTTAAAAACGCAGTTCGGTCTATTTTTATCTCTAGTTTATGGTCTCGATAATGGGTGATGTCAAATGTGGTACCCACTATCGCGGTTTTTCGATGCATGTTACCATCTCTTAAGGACACATTTTATTGGTCAGCATCTCAAGATATTTAAAATCTTACAAAATTCTATCGAGTGGTTTTCCATTGATTCCATTTTCTAAGTAAGACTTCTATGGGCGGGGTACTAACCGCTTGTCCATTGGAGGCGGGAATTTAGTATAACAATTGTGGTGACTCCCATCACCTTTGGTGAATTTTCCAAAATTTTAGCTCTCACCTTTTTTTAACCAGCAACAGATGTTGTAGCAGTGTGTTGCTAGTATAAATGTGCCCATTAAGCGCGAACTTGACGTGGTCAAGAAAAAGTGGATATGAGGTGTTGCTCCCTGATGCCTCTAGTTTCATAATTTATTGGTCCCGTTCCCAGGAATTTTTGAGTGTTCCACTGTGTAATAGAATACTCTGCTTTTTTTTTACAATAAGAACTTTAGTCGGTCAAGGATTAGGCACATTTCATATACAATTAAAATTTGTACACCTTTTATACTTGTACTTTTATTGCACCTTAAATTCACCAAAATGAATGTAGGATGCTAAATTTTTATCAAACTAATTTTTTTAATTGTTTCAATATTTCTACCAAGTTTCAACCCAATATAGCTCCCATACAAAATCAATACGTTTTCATACATTTTCTTGAAAAGTTCGCCATTATTGTAAATATTTTTCAAAATCATTTAGGATAGTGTAGCGCCCTCTTTATTTCGCTCTCACAGCCAAACTGCATGCCTGGGTACATTCCCAGCACTCGTTCCAGTGTTGCTTAATCGTTAAATTAACTGTAATGCTGAACTTGCCGAAGCTCGTTATCTAATCATATTACTGTAACTCGGCCGTCCTGACGTTTGAGGATCTGCCGATCCTTCCCGACATACATCTTGTTACAATATTGCGTAAATAAATGTTTCTGAATACTTGAAAAGTGTATTATAATTTTGGCCAGGTGTTTGCAACGCATAGAAGGAATCATCTCCGACCACATAAAGTATATATATTCTTGATCAGCATGACGAGCTGAGTCGATTGAGCTTTGTCCGTCCGACTGTCTGTCCGTCAGTCTGTTTCTACGCAAACTAGTCCCTCAGTTTTTAAGCTATCGAGCTGAAATTTTGCACAGTCTTCTTTTGGCTGCACGCTGCTAATATGTCGGAACCGCCTAGATCGGATGACTACTTCTTGTAGCTGCCATAGAGACGATCGTTCGAAAAATGGCTTTTTGTGAGAAAAACTTGTTTGTGTTCAATGTTAGCGTTCTTAAGCTCGGTCATTATTAAAATTAAATGTTTTCAAACTGATCTGCGAAGTTTGATCGAAATAGTTAACCTTTGGAGCAAGCTTTTTCAAGTGTATTAAAACTTCCGCATAGACGAAGTTAGCTTTCCTTTCTCGTTTGTGTTTAATTTATTTGGACATATTGTGGATTCTGTAAGGAATAAGTTTTTACTTCGTTCGCTTCTTTGCTCTCTACTTTGCTTTTTACTTTGTTCTTTACTTTGCTTGCAACTTTCATCGCTATTTTCATCTCTACTTTCGTCAATAATTTCATCACTACTTTCGTCAGTATGGTTGTCATTGCAACTAAACCAAGGTTTCATGTTGTAAATTGCCCATACTCCAGTGTAAGGTATTTGCGTCTATTGAAAATTCTCTACATCTTCTACTATATATCTGTCATTGTCGAACACTTTGTTTACTACTTAAGGTCCATTGAACTTAGGCTTTAATTTACTCGACATCCCCGGCTGTGAATAAAAATGTCTAACCATTACATAGTCTCCTCTCACAAAAATCTTTGGCGCTCTTCTTTTCGAATCTGAATGACTTTTAATATATCTTTGAGCTTTCTCTTGAACTTTAGATGCGTTCTGTCTTATCGGTTCCAGATTTCTTTGTGTTTCATTTTGGTTTTTGTCGATTATATTTTCTTTCAGGCTATCTATAACATTACCTTTTTGTTTGACGCCAAAAAAGCATTACGCTTGGATACTCCTATTCTTTGCGTTGTTCATGACGTGCTCTACATCACTTAGAATTTTATGCCACGGATCATTTTTATCTTGATGTTTTGCAATCATTGGACCTAAATTATTAACTCTCTCCGCTTGCCCATTAGCTTCAGGTGAACTAGTAGCTACTTTAATGTGGTTGTACTATACGCTTTGAAATAATCATTCAATGGCTCAAAATTCTCTTGCGAGCTCGTTGTATTAGCTCGTAGTCTTATAGTCTCTCATACTTTGTGCCGCCGTCTATCACTACCAATATGTGTTTTTTGGTTGATTTTTTACTATTAATTGGACCAAAATGATCTATATGGATGACATCAAACGGCTTGTCTCCTTTGGGTATCATGTGTACACAGCCTTCGGTCCTACCCGATTTGGCTGAGAGTTCCATACACTTCAGACAATTTTTAATGTGTGAGTCCATTTTTTCCTCATATTAGGAAACCAATAATTTTTTTTTAGTGAACTGTTCAGCACAGTGGCTAAACACGATCTGTGTAGGTTGTTTTTTTGGTTTGTTTTGGTTTGAGAATATAACCCAATAATAAAGCATACCCTACTGTCATCGTACTTTACATTGAATTAATATTATTGCCGACAGCCTCAGAAATTTTCATTCTAATAGAATTGGATGAGCCTCTGGTCATGGACGCCACATGCGCGTATCGATGTCGCTGCTGCGATATCACAATGGCAGCAATGGCTTTCATCATATTGGTCAATAATTTTTTTTTTAAGCCAATAATTTTTGTTTATGAGATCTGTAACTTTATCCACTCCTACATGACTTATTTCATTATGATGATTATATAATACCCTGTCTTCCATAGTCTCTGGTACGCAAAACAAAAGTCTATCTGCCTTCTTCCTATAAAACAAGAAAGAAAGTCGGTCAAGCCCGACTATAACATACTCTGTACCCTTAACGTCTCAGCTCGCATTTGCTCACGAGTTATACGCGCTCATCTCTAAGTTTCACTCTCTATCTCTCTCTCTCTCTCTCACTAAGATTGCCGTTCAATAGAATGCTGCGGTGGTGGGTGGGGTGGTGCTGGGTGTTTAATGGCCGTTTTTTGCTCATAACTTGAGTATCGTTCATCCGATCTTTATCATTCCTTCAGCAAATCGATAAATAATTTTGTTTACAAGGTATCTCTAGAAAGTACGAACGATCTATCTTCAAAACTGTAGGAGATATGACGTTTTTTCCAAATTGCGGGGGCGGGAGTGGGCGTGGCAAAAATTGAAAATAAACTTGATCTGCCTGCAAGTATAAGAAATATATGCCCCATACATGTCAAACCTCTATCTCTTACCATCTCTGAGATCTCTTCGTTCATACGGACGGACGGACGGACGGACGGACGGACGGACGGACGGACGGACGGACGGACGGACAGACGGACATGGCTATATCGAATCGGCTGTTGATGCTGATCAAGAATATATATACTTTATAGGGTCGGAAACGATTCCTTCTCCCTGTTACATACTTTTGCACAAACTTAATATACTCTATGTACCTTCGGTACAGAGTATAAAAACTCCGTTGCGCATCTCATAGTATTCATCTTCCGTTTGCAACAGCTTTTCCCTGATCTGACTCAGCTTTGTATCTTTGTAGCGGCTTAGCTATTAACGAAAAATCTTTGATGAATCTTCTGAAATAGGAACAGCGTCCTATGAAACTTTCGACTTCATGAGCTTTCGTAGGCACAGGAAAAAAACGAGCTGGGATCGATTATGTATCCCAGATACTTGACTGTTGGTTGCAAAAATTTGCATTTGTCCAACCGCAACTGCAATATATTTTCTACCATTCGCTTAAAAACTTCTTTAAGATTGGTTAAATCACTTTCCATGTCTACTGTTGCAATCATTATGTCGTCTAAATAGTCTACTACATCTCCTGCCATGATCATATCTGCTGTGAGGAATCACATTCTCCGGGCTTGCTGGAAGAAGTTATACTCATAGGGTTAGTTTATTTACTCATAAGTTTTCGAAAGTTTAGTTCCCAACCACGCCCAATGATGGCCAAGGGACAGCCTATCTAGTTCTGTAAGTTTCATGATGGAACCAATTTTTGAGATCCAACTTCAAAAATATCTTTTTGTCTACTAATCTCTCTAAAAAATCGTCGGTGAGCGGTAACGGATAATTATCTCTTGCAGTTCTCTTATTTAACGGTCGTAAATCTACACACACTCTGAGTTCTTTGCCTTTTTATACTCTGTACCGAAGGTACATAGAGTATATTAAGTTTGTGCAAAAGTATGTAACAGGGAGAAGGAATCGTTTCCGACCCTATAAAGTATATATATTCTTGATCAGCATCAACAGCCGATTCGATATAGCCATGTCCGTCTGTCCGTCCGTCCGTCCGTCCGTCCGTCCGTCCGTCCGTCCGTCCGTCCGTCCGTCCGTCCGTCCGTATGAACGAAGAGATCTCAGAGATGGTAAGAGATAGAGGTTTGACATGTATGGGGCATATATTTCTTATACTTGCAGGCAGATCAAGTTTATTTTCAATTTTTGCCACGCCCACTCCCGCCCCCGCAATTTGGAAAAAACGTCATATCTCCTACAGTTTTGAAGATAGATCGTTCGTACTTTCTAGAGATACCTTGTAAACAAAATTATTTATCGATTTGCTGAAGGAATGATAAAGATCGGATGAACGATACTCAAGTTATGAGCAAAAAACGGCCATTAAACACCCAGCACCACCCCACCCACCACCGCAGCATTCTATTGAACGGCAATCTTAGTGAGAGAGAGAGAGAGATAGAGAGTGAAACTTAGAGATGAGCGCGTATAACTCGTGAGCAAATGCGAGCTGAGACGTTAAGGGTACAGAGTATGTTATAGTCGGGCTTGACCGACTTTCTTTCTTGTTTTTTAATACGAATACCACAGCGGATGCGAACTCTGACTCGCTAGGTCGTATGAATCATTTCTTCAAGTTTTCGTCAAGTATTTTTTCCCAACACCTTTTCCTCAGCGTATGATAACCTTCTAGGCCGGTAGTATAATGGCTTATCATTTCCGATAACGATTTTCATTTCAAGCCTTGTATAATGTTCTTTAAATAGTGCCTCAAACTTCTTTTTTTTTCTCTTAAATGAGTCTTCAGATTATGCGTTACAATATTTCCTACTCTATTCTCTGTGATTGAGCTACCAGAGTCTAATAGGCACTCTATGGGAACAGAATTGTTACCTTTTTTTTCAAAATGAACATAAAAATATTATAGATTAGCCTTACATAAAAAAATAAAAATTTTCACATACTTTTCACAAGACCCAGTACTAATTGTTGGGCTAGCCGAGTATTGCATTTCCTTATACTTGGTTTTTCCCAAATACCCCCAAAATCTGAAGTTGTGGGCCAAAAACCGCCTCAATTAAATTGATATAACTCGCTCATGGACCGTTTGATTGTTTATAACCTTGTCAATTCCAAAGGCGACGAGAGCAATCTAATATATTATAATCAAGGGCTTAAATGATTTAACCAAATCAAAGCGAGGCAATTTCTTATGCGCTGAGTCCACGGAGTATTTTATTGCGCAAAGCTTTTTAAACAGATTAACTGGCCGGGCGTCGAGGCCCAACCGAGCTTTGCATTGCCCATCGCTGCAATAGTGGATTCGCATGCTGATGTCAGTTTCTTTTCCGCTCTCGTTATAGTGATTTCTATGTTCTTCATCATTGGGCATCCATGGAATTTTATCGCGGTTATGGTTATGCAGTTATCATTGGGCCTTATTTGTATGCTTGAAAAGCAATTTCTTAAGTATTAAATTTCGTGTCAGAGCATGTGTGTTTTGCCTTTCAGCTCTTGTCGGTGTGAATCTGGGGCCACAACGACAAGAGCCGAACGCTTGCCAAGACTTGCCCCAAGAGAGCAATCAGCTTTTCACAAGCCTTAACCGTGCCTGCCAGTGTACGGTTCTTGCTGTACACGGATCTTTTGTTTTATAAGGCAAATTCAACTCATTAACAAATAATAATAGCCACTTACTGCCCACAGCTTTTTACTATAGCTTAGTTTATATTTATAATAGGTAAACGTATTCGGAGACCCTTAATATTTGCCCACAAATTGTGAAACATGGAAGTTTATATATATTGGCATTTTAAGTATTTAAAAAAGATTATTTAAATCTGTCGCTAAACAAAACGGAGCATACTTATTGGGGCAGTTATGTTAAGACTGACACTAATATGTAAACACACTAAATAAAATTCTAGATCGCCGAGGTGAACTCAGAAATATGCGAATAACTTCGTCAAACGGTATCCAAATTTATTGGGACAACAGTTGTTCAAAAAAGAATTAATTGGGCTCTCATAATAAACTTTAAGGCAAAATAGCATAGAACAAAATAGTTAAACCAGTAGTGGCCAATTAGAAATTTAAAAAAAAAAGTTGAAAATGCCAGATCTCAGCATGCATTTCTCAGCCATCGCCTCAAATCAGTAAAACCCTTAATTACACAGAACAACACTAAAAAAAACCCCGGCATGAGACCGTTAAATTCTGATAAAAGGGACCTCTGTAAGCATCACCTCATACCCAGTTTTCAAGGGCTTCGAAAATGGTGGCTTGTTTGAAATTCACACTTTGAACCAAGTTGAAATTTGTGAGACAGCCAACTCTGTTTGCCATAAAACGAAATTTTATTGAGTTAAAAAATTGCCTATAGTCCGCGAACCAAAGCTTCCTTGGTTAATCTGAAAACACAGTTCGGTCTATTTTTACGTCTGGCTCATAGTCCATATGGAGTGGTTCGTGGGTGAATATAAAATTGGTACTCCAGTTCGCGGTTTTTTGGCTTTCGAATACCATCTTTGAGGGACATGCAATAGACCATTATAGCATCACAAAAAACGATTTTAATAAAAATCTACCGTGCGCTTTTAAAGATATTCAAGATTTAAGGTTTAACTCCTTCTGGAGGTACCTTAACCAATTGTACGATTGAAGTGAATTTTTTGTATTGCGTTTCCAATGACCCTGTCCACATTTGCTGAATTTTCCAGATTTTTATCTTAAGCCCTTAAAATCTAAGATAAAATTGTTGTCGTTGTGTGTTGCAAGTACAAAAGTACCCATAAAACGCGAACCGAGGCTTTATTTGAATAACTGGGTATGAGGTGATGCTTACAGATCATATTATCATAATTTAACGGTCTCATGCCGGGTTTTTAAAAAAAGTTGGACTTTGGAATTGACAAGGTTATAAACAATAAACAAAACAAAAAAAGGAAAAATCTGTTTTTCGCCCATACTTCAGATTGTGGGGGTGTTAGGAAAAAATCAGGGATGAGGAAATGCTATGCTCTACGGGCTCTACAGCGTATGCTAGGTCATTTCGAAAGTATATTTTGGCTGTAACACTGTGTTATTTTCGACTTCCTTCTTATCATTGGTAGTGTTGTTCCTACCTTTTGCTAAAGTTGAAGATAGTTGTATGTACTGCAACGCGCGCAAAACTGCGTCTGGCGAAGTGAAGCACTGCAACTTCGCCAGGTTGGTCAATTGTTGCTCCGGTATGGCAATAGATAGTGCACGAGCTCCTCATCGCCCATGCCAATTTTTTTGCAAGCATAACTTTGTCAGTGTAGTATGTGACAAACTACGATCCCACCATCCATTTGCGTCGTTCAAATTTTCGGCGTATTTCGAGAACGCTTTCCTTTGCTCCGTATACCAACTGAACATCCTCGAGGACGTTGTCAATATCAGCTGCCACGAGCGATGGGCTTGACAAGATCCACATATTTGCATTGCCTTTGAAACATGTGCATAAAAGTGCACGCACATCATTGTCGCTTACTGAAAAGGCAACTCAAACACTGGCCAAACGCTGCAGCCACTCGCCAATATCATTCTCGCCGTTGAATTCTGGCACCGATTCCTTTAGTGTATTAAAGAGAAATGCTAATTTGTTGCGTAATTCTTCCTTTTCCAGCTGCAGTTTAAAAATCAAACGTTCCAAACGCTGTTCTCGTTGATCGAAGTGCCGCCGTTGTTGCAAATTTCGTCTTGCGCGCTGTCACTGTGTGTAAGTGTATTAGTGTGCGCGCCGATTTCGTCTTACGCATTTTCTTTTGTCACTATCAGCCATGCTCCCATTTTCGCTTTCGCAAAACTTTTACGATTTCAAATCGGTTTTTGTACCAAATTTGTACTCTAAATCGAATTTTGTCAATAGCGCCATTGCCATAAGCTTAGTCCAAATCCCGGCGCAGCTCGCCTTCTCCTGGACTTAGTGCCACAACTTAAGGGGCAACTTCATTAAGTCATCCGATGAGCGTTGCTTTTGTGCCTGATGTTGGTAGTCCCAGTCTGCCACACCACATTTGAGCTCAAGAAGGCTCCGAAGTAAAAATTTTCTGTCCAATTTAGGCGATTTGAGGGTTTAATATTATTGTATTATTATGACAGTTACGTAAAGCCGGAGATTTTGTTTCTTCTGAACTGTAGCGTCCCCTACATTTCGCTCTCACAACCAAACTGCATGCCTGGGTACATACCCAGCGCTCGTTCCAGAGTTGCTTAATCGTTAAATTAACAGTGTTGCTGAATGTGCCGAAGCTCGTTCGATCATCCATGGTTCTTTTGAAGTTTGAGCTTTCTCCCTGTAATGTGCATATATGTTTGTTTGATCACACATTCTTTTCAAAATAAGTTTTATTTTTTGCTTGCATAACAGTTTAAGAACTAAATTATAACAAGTATTCTAAACAACGTTCATAGTCAGGGTCTGGGTTGAGCAAGCTGTGCACAATTTGTTCAGAGTAAATTGTTGTTAGAAATGCTTACACTTTTCCCCAAGTGCCTATGTGCACAACAATCTGAACACCTTAATTATTAGGGTATTCACCAGCCCGCGTAAAAGCGTTATTGTGTAAATTTACGCGACGCAGCTATTGAGCACCTCTTCTGTTTATCCTAGTAATTTTTGGCGTAAATCAGCTGTTTTTGACAGGCTGTGAATTTTTCTGTTAATTGAGACTCAATACTACTTTGTGTTGGTTATAAAAAAGGCTTATAATAAACCAAAGAAGACCTTGAGCTAGCCAGTTGTAACATTGACTAAAATCAAAAACAGGTCACCAAACCCCACATACATATAAATAATGGTCAGCACGCCATAATGTTTGTAATAAAAACCAAAAAACGGTTTCCCTATTATAAAACAAACAAAAAAATACCTTGTGTATTTACAAAAAACTCGTGGCCCTGCTAAGGAGGATCATTGGACGGATAGCCCAACCACCTAGCAGCAGCCATAAGCAACAGAATTAATTACAGCAAATTGGTAAACAAAACACCTTCAAACAAAAAACCATAGCCGAAGTTCGGGCTGCGAATTTATAATAGTGTAATTCCTATGTCTTTATTCGCCACCTTGAGAATATAAGTACTAACTGGATGTTTGTTTGAAGTGTGAACAGCAAAACAAGTCCGCTGATGAGAGAATTTGGTTATTCTCGAAACAGCGATCGTTGTACGGACATACCCAATTGCTATTCCAAAATGTTGTAATTAATATCTGTTGGTTTGTGTTGGTTATAAAAAAGGCTTATAATCAACCAAAGAAGACCTTGAGCTAGCCAGTTGTAACATTGACTATTTACAACTAATTTCAGACAAATCAGACAAAGTGGCGTAGATCACGGCATGCATAACTCATAGTCGGGAAGACGTGTGTTCGAACCATAGAGCTGACTTTTTATATTTTTATTTCCTTTTATTATCGGTTGTGATTGACATCTTTTCTGACCTCGGCCATAGTTTTGGGTTTTTATACCCGTTACTCGTAGAGTAAAAGGGTATACTAAAGTCGTGCAAATGTATGTAACAGGCAGAAGGAATCATTTCCGACCATATAAAGTATATATATTCTTGATCAGCATCAACAGCCGAGTCGATATAGCCATGTCCGTCTGTCCGTCTGACCGTCTGTCCGTCTGTCTGTATGAACACCTAGATCTCAGAGACTAGAAGAGCTAGAGCAACCAATTTTGGAATGTAGACTCCTATTATCTGCACGCAGATCAAGTTTATTTCAAATTTTTGCCACGCCCACCCACGCCTCCACAATAGAAAATGTTGAATACCTCCCACAATTTTTGAGATATCGATCTCAAATTCAAAACGTAGATTTATATTCGCAACATCTATAAGCCCTCCAATTTTCATCAAGATCGGACAATAAATAGCCGAGATAAAAAAATGTTGCATACTTTTCGACTGACCCACCTCAGGCATACAGGAAGGCTATTAAACATTTGTTTCCATGAGTAACGGGTATATCGAAGTCGGTTAGAGCCGACTTTAGCTTACGCTCTCGTTTTTAATAATAATAAAAAAAAAATATTTTAGACCCACCCACCCTTTACCGGGATTCAAGCCGGAATATCAAAAAATTCAAGGCGACAATACTATCCACTCAGCCAACGGTTACTCATAAAAACATGTATCTAAATTTTTATATCAGAAAAGTACGATACTAAGTACTTTTACCTGATACTTTGAACACTTCAAGTTTTTCCACTTTTACACTTATACGAGCCATACCCCAGGGCAACAAAAAGTTGGTAATTTGTGTTGCTGTTGATAGTTTTTTTGTGAGAAAATATAATTAGGGTATTCACTTGTTGTGCACATAGGCACTTGGGCAAGTTTGCCTGACAAGTATTGTGAGCAGCCCTCTGTGCACAAAATTTGTGCACAGTTACGCTTAACGTTTGCAGGCGGGACTGCTATGTTTTTGAGAATTGTTGAGAAAAAAATTATTTAAATAGAAATGCCGTTTAGAACCGCTAGGAATATTCTTTTGGAATGGAAAGCAAGCGAATTGAATAGTGAAGCTAAAATGATTGAAGGTGCGTATTCTGCTATTAATAATCTGCACGTTTTACGTTAGCAGATGTATGTTGTAATGGTCCAAAAAAAGACAAAAAGAAAAAAGACAAGAAAATAACGACAAAAAGAGTTAAATTTAAAGTTTTAATAAAGTTGCAATAAGGCGTTGTTTTCGATGTTGTAAAGATAATTGTTGGGGTTTTTAATTCTAAAATAAATTCGAATTTTAAAATAATTTTAAGTAAATTTTATATATCAATTGGTGAATTTACATTGTCCGCGGCCTTCAATAATGTCTTTTTTATGTTTGTAGTACTATCAAACTCTTATTTGACATAAAATATAAAAATTAGTTCCAATTGCATCATCTTTTCCTTAAATTCTATAGATGGCTTTTTAATTCCACCATGCGATATTTCATCCACATAGGTAAATGTCTTTTTGTCTGACAACATATTGCGCGAGGGCAAGCGCAAACGTCAAACACACATAAATGTACTATGTGTGTGTAAAAGGAAAAAACAAAGCATGCTTTAACTGCAGTTACAGATTTATATACATATATATATATATACGCATAAGCAAATTTTATTGGTACTTGTTAATTAAAACAACAAAACAACAATTTGAAGTTAGTATACATTTTGTTATGCAACGGCAGCATCAACAAAAGCAACAAGCTCACTTCGCTCAAAAAAACAACCCCTAAATGCAAAATCAAAACAATACAAAAATGGCACGCGGGGACACAACCTTCCGTTTCAAGTGACATCATAGAAAAACTAACATAGAAGCCCAATCTGCTGCGTCGACAACTTTTCACTCAGATATTTGTCAGCTGTTCGCTGTCATTTTGGCTCTTTGAGTTATTTTTTGACTCTCTGAGTTTTTTTTAAACTTGTCCGTCTCCCTCTAACCACCGTGTTTTCCTACGTCGACAGTATTTTTATACCCGTTACTCGTAGAGTAAAAGGGTATACTAAAGTCGTGCAAATGTATGTAACAGGCAGAAGGAATCATTTCCGACCATATAAAGTATATATATTCTTGATCAGCATCAACAGCCGATTCGATATAGCCATGTCCGTCTGTCCGTCTGTCCGTCTGACCGTCTGTCCGTCTGTCCGTCCGTCCGTCTGTCTGTATGAACACCTAGATCTCAGAGACTAGAAGAGCTAGAGCAACCAATTTTGAAATGTAGACTCCTATTGTCTGCACGCAGATCAAGTTTATTTCAAATTTTTGCCACGCCCACCCCCGCACCCACAATAAAAAAATGTTGAATATCTCCCACAATTTTTGAGATATCGATCTCAAATTTAAAATGTACATTTATATTCGCAAAATCTATAAGCCCTGAAATTTTCATCAAGATCGGATGATAAATAGCCGAGTTAAAAAAGTGTTGCATACTTTTCGGCTGACCCACCTCAGGCATACAGGAAGGCTATTAAACATTTGTTTCCATGAGTAACGGGTATATCGAAGTCGGTTAGAGCCGACTTTAACTTACGCTCTCGTTGAGTAATAGATTTTGTTGTCTCTATGAAGTATCTACTTGTCACAATGGAGTTAACATCACTCAAAAAAGAGAGGCGTTTCAAAGTGTGCTTCTATGTTAGTTTTTCTATGCATAAGCACGCTGAACTAAAATGACCCGAGCTGAGAGAGCACTGAGGGACCGCCATACCTCATATAGTTTCATCATGGACGGGACCACCTTATACTTATTGCATCATGCTTCCGCCTCGCAAAGGGTATATAAGCTGCCTTGGTTGTTGCTAGCTTCCTCTTTGCTGAAAAACTACCCGGACAGATGGGTTATCCCATTGGTTTCAAATAACCACACTCTTTGAGCTCAATATTTTACACAAAATCCTGAAGCCTCGATTTTAACCTAATCTGCAGACGATCAAACCTAAGTGCATTGTTCCCACAATAAGGTACGTAAAACCACAAAAGATTCTTAGATTTTGTTGCTAAGAAATCTTGGTTTTTGTTTTTTTTCACCCATAGTGCTGCTGTAAGATCTTGCAGCCAGTCAGTCCACACCAAGATTAAAGCCTCTTCGCATCCGAGTTTTTGTTTCGTGCTTGGAAAATAATACTTGGTGTGTGTGGATTTAATTTTGAATTTTATTTTTCCCACCCAAGGGAATTAGGACGGATTTCCCCTTAGCTGTTTGCTGAAATTTTGTGGCTGGGCAACTGCACCGTGGTGCGCGTCCAATGAAAAATTAATGAAGTCTTATAAGCACCTTGGCTTTTCACACGCATTTAAAACATTTAAAACAAATTAACCTGAAAAAAAAATAGCAATTAAAAATCAACTTAGAAATAGAAATTTTAAAAACAAAATTAGTCAAGTTAAATTAATTAAATTGTAGGTCGTCATTAAAACTCATTTTGTCTATCTGCTTATAATTACTCCTTATTCAAGCAGAAATACCTCGGAATGGCTCGTACTGAAATTTTCATAAAACTATTGTTTTTGTATCTAAATTAACAAACTAAACAAAACTTTATGTAAAACGATAAGTAATAATAATGATATATTAAACTGGATTGAAATAAGAACAAGATGTGTTAGAGTTCTTATTCCTGTAGACATGATAATCTAAAGTGTAGTCAATTTTGTTTTTATTGGGATCTGCATCTAAACTTTCTAGCAGATCAATGGATGGGTGGGTAGAGAACGCGTGGGTCAATTATCACCCCGCTTAACAGACCAGTCAATTACATTCAGCGTCCGACCTGTTAAGTGCAATTCTTGCTTATAATAGGTATTTCTGATTTCGAGAGTTTAGCTGACCGTAGGTTCAAGAGGAATTCTTAACTAAGATATGTACATAATGTGAGTGAGACCCCGGACAAAGCAAAAACCCACCCCAACCCAAAAGAGCTAGGGAACTAGAGGGTCCCGCCCGCTACGTCTACTCTCACCCCGGAGAAGAATCATGGCTTCGCCATGAGCAATACCACCTGCCTTCAGATACTGCTGCCAGCTCTGTCAACGAGATCTACATATAGACTCATTTGTATGGTTACAATGTCCACCAGACCAGCTTGATTTAGTAATGGACGAATTGTTGGATGACCTTATGGACGATGTCGACTGAAAATATTCTTGCAGTCGAGGACACATCTGTAACATGCCCAAACCAAAACTAATAACGGAATAACATCCTTTCTTGATTGAAAGGGAAACGTTTTAGCTTATGCTACGAGTGTCTGAGAAGTAATTTGAAATATTGCTTAAATTGATGAAGAAAGTCAAGGGATCGCAACGTCTGCGGGTTTTGTCCAACTCACCGGTGTTCACCACACTTTAACGAAAGAGTGCTAAAACAACAGTCTGTTTTAAACCTTAATTTTTCAACACGCCATCCACTGCGTCGCAGAGTCTACTTGATTTTTGTTATAGTTTTATTTATTTGTTGTCGAAGTTGTCACTGGCGGAGTTTTTACTCATGGAAAGAAACGTTTAATAGCCTTCCTGTGTGTCTGAGGCAGGAAATCCGAAAAGTATGCAACATTTTTTTAACTCATCTATTTATCATCCGATCTTGATGAAAATTGGAGGGCTTATAGATGTTGCAAATATTAATGTAAGTTTTAAATTTGAGATCGATATCTCAAAAACTGTGGGAGTTATTCAACATTTTTTATTGTGTGGGCGGGGGTGGGCGTGCCAAAAATTTGAAATAAACTTGATCTGCGTGCAGACAATAGGAGTCTACATTTCAAAATTGGTTGCTCTAGCTCTTCTAGTCTCCGAGATCTAGGTGTTCATACAGACAGACGGACAGACGGACATGGCTATTTCGACTCGGCTGCTGATACTGATCAAGAATATATATACTTTATATGGTCGGAAATGATTCCTTCTGCCTGTTACATACATTTGCACGACTTTAGTATACCCTTTTACTCTACGAGTAACGGGTATAAAAACGAGGAGGCCAAGCTAACTTCGTCTGTGCCGAAGTTTTTATACCCTTGCAAATGCTGGTTTTGTCAGAGATTAAGAATGCTTAAATAAAAATCAAATTTGGCGACCTTTCTAATGTTTAACTAGTGAGTTGGCTGGCTCTAGGTCCGAAAAAGTTGCGTTTGTTCACAACTGTAAGCAACTTATGCATTGTACCACCAAAAAGAGCTGGTTGATTTTACAGAACTGTTTCATCGTTATCCGTAACGACTCTTCAGTAGGCTTTTTGCTGAAGAAAGCATGATTGCCAACTGCCTCTCCATACAATCATTGCTTAGATCAGCTGGGAACTGCTAAAAGCAATGAAAGCAAATATAGACAAGCAATGAGTGCTTTCAACTTTCTGGTGGTAATGCTTAAGCTTAGGGCTGAACTTTTTAAGTGCAAAAGCACTTCTAAGCCCTCCCAAAATTTCAAGCTTTTGCACTTAATGCTTAAGCTTAGGGCTGAACTTTTTAAGTGCAAAAGCACTTCTAAGCCCTCCCAAAATTTCAAGCTTTTGCACTTAGAAAGTTCAGCCCTAAGCTTAAGCATTACCACCAGTAAGTTTTATTTTTTGCTTGCATAACAGTTTTAGAACTAAATTATAACAAGTATTCTAAACAAAATATGGTCACACTGTTTGGGCACAAGTGCCCCAACTTTCATAGTCAGGGTATGGGTCGAGCAAGCTGTGCACAATTTGTTCAGAGTAAATTCTTGTTGGAAATGCTCACACTTTTCCCCAAGTGCCTATGTGCACAACAAAGTGAATACCTCAAATATATTTTTTATTTTAAATATTGTTACAAATTTAAGTGAATAACTCGTTCTTATATGTCTGCAACTTTACCATTTAATTAGCTACGTAAATAGCACAAAAACCGAAATTAAGAAAGGTCTACAGTTTTAAGCAAAATAAAACACAGCTTTAGTTGAAGATTACGTTAAAATAACACAGGCCAACAAAATTACCACTTTTGTGAGGTCGAGCCTTCGTTGTATAAAATTCTGTTCCAGTTTTGTGCACTGATTCCAAAACTGTTTTCGGTTTTTCTCCATCAGCTCTTGTTTTCAAGATATCGCGGATGTATCCGGATATCGCGGATATTCAAGATATTCATTTTGCAGTATTTTTGGCTTTCAAAAAATTATGGAGGTTATACTGTACAAAAATATCTGCATTTATGAGTTTAATGCGACAGTATACATAGTAATGCAGCCTAAAAAAATCATAGGAGCAGCATCAGCAAACCTAAAAGCGTCGAAATAGGCCGCTGAAGAGTAATTTTCATCAAATTATGGCAAATTTTTCAAACTTAATCGTCGTATACAAGCCATTGCCGTGGTTGGATTTTATTTACAACCACTTTAGCATGTAGCCTAAGGGCTCTTCTATTTTCACAAATTTTGTTGCATTTAAATCAGCTGGATGGACAAAGTTACAGCGGGTTAATCCCGAAAACATGAATTAAAATGTATGGCAGGACAACTAGATTGATACATAAATGTGTAGTTACTGTAATAACACAGGTTTACAAGGTTTTGCAACAGAGAAGTAAGCAATCAATCAATTGTGCGTTTTCTCCCAGAACGTCAGGCTTATGAGATAATTGCATAAACGTGGGCTGAACGAAGCATGTCTGCATTTGTAGGTGCTGTGGCCACATTAAGTAGCCTATTCAAACCAAATGTGCTTTAATATAAGCTTAATTGAATGTCGATACAGAAAAACCATATGCGAAGTTTTGATTTTGTTCATAAGATACAAATTGATGGATTTTAAAATGGAAAAAATGTTAATTTTTTGATAATCTCGGTTTTTCCCAAGTTTAAATTATTTTGAAAAATGTTCTGACTTTAAAAAAAAGAGGAAAGCTAGCTTCCGCTAGACCGAAATTTATATACCCTTGTAGCTTGTGTGATTTATATAAATTAGTAGCCTGATTCCACTGACACAAATATGTACATTCGGCCAAATGTACATATTTTTGACAAGGCCTCCTATATACATTTTCTACACCCAATTTCTATGGCAGCTATACTATACTGTTGTCCTATCAAACTTGGTGGATTTATGTGAAAGCACAGAAATCTTATATATACGAGGTTTGGGGACGTTTGCGTTGAAGACAAAAAAGTTTTTCTCACTAAAACAACATTTTTAACCGATGGTTCCTATGGCAGCTATATGCTATAGCCATCCGATCTGGCAGGTTCCGACAAATGTGCAGCGTATTTGTACCAAAAGACTTCGTGCAAAGTTTGGTTAAGATTGCTCAAAAACTGACGGAAACAGACGGACAGACGGACATGGCTATATCAACTCAGCTCGTCATTCTGATCAAGAATATATATACTTTATGTGGTCGGAGATGCTTCCTTCTATGCGTTACAAACATCTCGACAATTTTAATATACTCTCAACAAGAGTATAATGAAATTTCAATAATTACTAGTTGATAGTCCTTTATCTCCTCTAATTTATCAAACTTTCACTTTTTCGATATCACCCCGCTTTTGAAAGCTATAGTCCAAAAACTCTAAAAATTGTCGATTTTTTTTTGCAAAATATTTACCATTTAATTAATCTTTTTTGGCCGGCTCAAGGTCAGGTGTATTTAGTGTTTCATTTACCATTAAAATTTTCTGTAGTTTGAAAATATCAAAGTAGCTATCGTGAAACAAAAGAGTGGACATTAAAAAATTATTATACCCTTGTAGATGGTATCATAAAATTGTCCAGATGTTTGTAACGCATAGAAGGAAGCATCTCCGACCACACAAAGTATATATATTCTTGATCAGCATTACGAGCTGAGTTAATTTAGCCATGTCCGTCTGTCCGTCTGTTTCTATGCTATCTCCTCCGTCAGTTTTAAAGCCATCTTAACCAAACTTGGTACGAAGTCTTTTGGTACAAATACGCTGCACATTTGTCGGAACCGGCCAGATCGGATGACTATAGCATATAGCTGCCATAGGAACCATCGGTCGAAAATGTTGTTTTAGTGAGAAAAACTTTTTTGTCTTCAACGCAAACGTCCCCGAACCTTGTATTTACAAGTTATCTATGCTTTCACATAATTCCACCAAGTTTGATAGGACAACTATATAGTACAGCTGCCATAGAAATTAGGTGTTGAAAATGTATATAGGAGGCCTTGTCAAAAATGTGTACATTTGGCCGAATGTACATATTTGTGTCAGTGGAATCAGGCTACTAATTTATAAAAATCATACAAGCTACAAGGGTATATAAACTTCGGTCGAGCCGAAGTTAGCTTTCCTTTTTTTTTATTTTTTGATTTTGGTTGATTTAAATAGATTTGGAGGTTAATATTTTTAAAAATGCATTAAATAGTCGTTAATTTTTGTAGTTTTTGGTCTATAACTTTTAAATGCCACATGAAATGTGGAAATTAGAGGAGACATCAGCAATAAATTTTTCAGAGATATGTAAACTTGGCAAAAAACGATTTTATTAAAAAATATCCATGTTTTCAACATTAAAATTATAAATTGGTATATTATGAACATGAAAATGAAAATAAATGAAAGGCACTGCATTAATGTTCGTAATAAAAATCTGTACGATTTCCCTATTTAAAAAAAAAAGAAGAAGGTAAAGCTAACTTCGTTTGTGCCGAAGTTTTAATCAAGGCTGCAAACCGGACCGGAACCGAACCCCTGGGAACCGGTTCGGTTCGGGTTTATTGGGGTTCGCGAACCGGACCGTGAACCAGGCGCTCTATATTTTTGGCTCCGCGAACCTGAACCCGAACCGGACCACATTTTTTGGAAAAATAGGTTCGGTTCACAAAATTAAGTGGTGTTTTCAAAGACACGTACAGGGAAATATTGAAAATCTCTTGAAATTTAAGTATAAACGATTGCGCTTTGAACTAAGCTTGAAAAACTTTTTATGTAAAAAGGTTACTAGATCATTTGAAAAGATACCGTTTGAAAGAAATCTTCACTACTTGGAACAGAATGTTATAATTCGCTTAACGTGAGCCACTTGATCTAGTTCCCGAGCAGACTTGTTTAATTTCACAGATAATGGTAAACAGTTTTAATTTGATTTCCAACGATGTACTCGTATATACTTACATACATATTTCCGGACATATTTCCGGACTGCACTGTATAACGTCGTGTTTCTTTTTAATTTATTCCCACATTTTGTATGCTTGTAAAAATGTACATTCATTTAATCAGGGTATTAACTTAAGCTCGATTAATGTGTACATATATCTAATGTCAAACTACATACACAGGAATAGAGGAAAGATAAATTCGGTTCTGGAAAAGCTTATGTACCTTCGCACGTTACATATTTAATACATACCCTCTCCAATGGTATAACAAACACCATTAAAGTTGATTGCGCCATAATTGGAATTAACTGTCAGATTCATAAAGATGACGAGATTCGCTGGCTATGAAAGAGGTCCACGTCCAGCACAGAAGTTTTAATTTGACTGCTATCATTCAAGAAGTTCTCCAATCCTACGACATTTCCCTAGGACAGATTTATACTGTCGCCGTCGATAATGGATCAAATATGGTTCGAGCAGGAGAACATTTAAATGACACCTGCATCGCGGAAAAGGAATGCAACTTTGGAGAATGTAATGTTGATGAAGGCTGCTCATGTGAATCAAAAGCACTCAATGAATTCCCTGGTGGACTCTATAACTACAGTTCGTTGTGCTGCACACACTCTCAATTTAGTAGTGAAACGATTTTTTTAAGGAAGTTCAGTTCGACGTTAGCAGAGTTCGCACACTTTGTAAGAAACTCCGTACTCACACTATATAAAATCTATTGCATATAGGAAAGTTGATAAAACCAGTGCTAGACTGTGTGACTCGATGGAACTCCACCTACAAAATGTGCGAACGATTACTAACTCTTAAAGATTTTTGCAGTCAGAGTTCTTTAAAAGAGCTCCACCTAAAAACATCTGAATGGAACGTAGTTCAAAATATATGTAAATTGCTGCAGCCAATTTATAAAACTTCTTTAAAGCTGCAGGATTCACAATTACTACCAAGCGATTTTAATTACGCTTGGGTTTCATGTCGAGCATTGTTCAAAAATCTTCAGCAGCTAAAATCAAAGCAGCACATTGCAGACATGCTGAAGCGCCAAAAAGAAATTCTTAATGAGAGTTTTCAAAATTCACCTTTAAATGACTCAACGTCTGATTGCGAAGAAGAGAAGTTTATGAAAGCAATAGAAAGCAATAAATAAATATCAAATATAAAATCTCTAAATGATGTTATAGATTCCTTCGACAATTGTCCAAGCTTAAAATTTGAGGGACTTGTTTGCGTAGAAAGAGATAGACGGACAGACAGACAGACGGACGGACAAAGCTCAATCGACTCAGCTCGTCATGCTGAACAAGAATATACATACACTATGTGGTCGGAAATGATTCCTTCTATGCGTTGCAAACTCCTGGGCAAAATTATAATACACTTTTCAAGTGTTTAAAAAAAGAAATACCTTTGCGTATCTCGCCATTGGCAACGCTGGAAATGTCACTGAAAAGATTTTCAGCATCCAGTAACAAGCCAAAAGACAAACAGATCTAACACGTAACAAATTGGAAAAAAACACACCTCAAAACCCATAGCATCATAATTTTAGACTGAATTTCACAAACAAGTAGAAATCTCAAACTGAAATTTGTAGAAGTTTAATTCTCAAGTCTTTATTCGGGCATTTGACCGTTTAAATACAGAGTTTTACTAGGGATTGAAGTGTGAAAAGCAACAACGTCTGCTGATGAGTGAACTGTGGTAAAATTCCGAAACAGCCTGTCCAGACTTACCATTGCTATTCCAAAATGTTGTGAGTTATCTCTTTTTAAATGGTGCTGATTATATTGAATTATAATCAATCTGACCTTGAGCCAGCACAAACAAAAACTTTGACATAATCAAAACTTCTTGTTTGGTTTTTCTGTAACGTTATTCAATGCAGCTTACAATAAAACAAATTTGGTTTGAAACTGTTACTTAATGAAGCCACAGGACCTACAAGAGTAAATAAACCCCGCTCAACATACGCTTATGCAAATATCTCGTAAACCTGACGTGCTGGGGGAAAACGGACAATTGATTTGAATTCAGAGGCCAAAAATTAAAGTTTGCTATATTCTCTTTTGCAAAAGTAGGCCTTTATTTGTAAAACTGTGTTATCGGTTGTGTAAAGGTTAATGTAACGGTTAAGCACCGAATCTGTAACCGTCATTCTTGTCGGGTTTAGTCTCTGCACAAAACACCCGCATAGACAATATGAAAAACTAATTGCAAGAAATAACTTAACGGTGATTTTGACATGTAAGACACTGTTGCCAATATGCATTTTTGCCATTGAAAGCGGTAATTTTAAATAATTTTTTTAAACAGCATCGAGTCGGACCGCAATTTGGTTAACTAGCGGAAAAAACAGACTCTGCTTGGAATGGTTATGTTTACTTGCATGATTTTTTATTAACTTATATTATTGGATTTCAATAGTACAACATTATGTTTTGACGCACCGAAATCTGTTGAGTGGGAATTTTGTAAGGCGTTCACGTAAGTATCCTGTGCAAAGGACTTATCCAGTATTGAAACGCACGCATCAATATACAAAACGCATGAAAAAACTATTATCCACTTATGCCACATTTTGCCTATTTTGCCCGTACATACGTTTTAAGCTGCTACCGAAAATTGAATAAACGATTTTCTGGCCAACTGGTTAGTTATAAACTTCCAACATTTCTCTGCGTTTCAATGATAAAGTAAAATGTGCGTGCTGTTTGGGTAAGTTTGTATAACTGTCAGTTTTACTTTTTACGGTAAGGTAAGCTACTGAGGCTGCCCGAGTGCTTAATTTAATTATGTATTCATGTGTGGGAGGCTTCCTCGGAATCACGTGCGTTGAGCATTGCGTACCAGAATGTACAATGTACAAACATACATACGTGCAAATACTCGAACGAATATAAGTAGACTCTCTTCAAAACTTTCACGATTCCACTGAGGCACATGATCATCTTCAGTATGAAATCACACATAGCTTATGCATTAATTACTTATAAGTACGCATAAAATAGTACTTACAAATCGTATACTTTGTTTGCATGCTAAATAGTGTTCAAGTGTACATACATACACGAACGTACAAAAATAGTCTCTATAAATTGTTGCTGTTTTTCATTGTGAGCGTCCTAACGCATTTGGAATTCGTAAGTAACTGTTTTGGGGCAAACTTTTACTTGCATTTCGAATTTCTACCTGTAAAAGTAAACATTTTCTTTCTAAAAGTGCGCAGCATAATACAGTAAGGTGCACAAGAAGCGGTATTAATTATATTTTCTAATAGCAATACTTGTATTTTCAATAGGGCCGTTGGCGGGTTCTGAACCAAACCGGCTCGAGCTGGTTGTGCCGACAATTTTCTACCTGAGAATGGCTGAACCTAAACCTATTCCCCACCAAAATGTTCCAGGCGGTTCAACAAAAATTAGTCATTAAAAATCAGACTTAGCTTAATAAAAAGTAGATGATTAAGAATCCCCATTCGTTTTGCATATTTGACATATTTACATATCTTCGACATAAATCGTATTTGAGAATATATATGTTAAACCTATTTCGACCTATCTTGGAAATTGTTATATGCTTTTACATGGTTAGAGAGATATGCTTCCAAGTAGGCTTCTGCACATCTAAATGTGCCTTTTTTTCAGGGTTCAAAACGCAAGTATAGGTTACTAACACAGCAAGTACCGTACACAGGCAAGTACGGTAAATACTTCGTAGCGTACCGACCGAATGAAAAGTAGTAGGTGTGTTAAACTCGTGTCGCTGTGCGGTCGCCAACCATTATTCCAGCAACGTCGTCAACAGCAGGCGCATTAAATCTACGCCCGTGCTCTCCAGCTGGTGTTTTATCAGGATTGATAACAATAGCGTGATTGTCACTTTGCAATTCGTGCATGTGTGTTGAAGAATTTCAATAATTCATTGTGCTCATTCATCCCTCCAGCTCGCCGACGATGCGCCGTAGCCGCAACGTGCATCCCCATGAT
The DNA here is from genome assembly GCA_037044535.1 of Lordiphosa magnipectinata. Classification (NCBI taxonomy): domain Eukaryota; kingdom Metazoa; phylum Arthropoda; class Insecta; order Diptera; family Drosophilidae; genus Lordiphosa; species Lordiphosa magnipectinata. Next base: position 41,853 of record JBAMBO010002647.1, on the reverse strand, counting down.
TGACGTCCTCACCGTCCATAAAATAGATTTGTAATAATGTATGTGGTTCGTTTGACATTGTCATCAATGAGCCTACATTATGGTACACTTGGCCTTTGATTTTGAAGGTTGAATTACATTGCTGAAAATTTACAGCTGTATTGTGCCTTATTTCTTTTACTCCGAACGATGTCATTTGAAAGCATGAATTAAATCTTCGAATGGACGTCAGATACAGGTTTGAATCTGGATCCGTGCCGATGAGCAAACCTTTTAATGGTTCTGGTGGCGTCTCAATTTCCGGTAGTTGCACTTTTCCTGATGAGGATTTGAGCGCATGACAATTGAAACATTCTTTGTCCATAGCACCAATCAGGACTTTCGGATGAGCGGAATATTCGATATCTGGCTCATACTCGAATGCGAGACGAAGGAACAAAGCAGATGTAAATGATCGATGTACTTGTTGGCGTTGTCGGTCAATTGTTCTGCGTGTACTCCAATTTTTTTTGTTGACTTCGGAAAGCTCGTGCCTTTCGTGATTGAGAAGAAGCAGTTGCGACATTAATTTAATTTAGTTTATTTGACAATATTTCTGGTGCTACAAGTATAAACTTATGATTATTGCACCAGTTAAAAGAACAATTCTCAGGGGAAAATATTTAAAGCATCCTAACTTATTATAATTTTATAAATTTTAATTTACTTTGAGTTTGATTGATTATTAATAATAATATTTATATATATTTATCGATTATATTTTATGTACAAAGATGTAGTTTTAATTTTTAAGGTGAGTATTTAATTTGGATTATTGTATATTTTGATTATTAATAATAATATTTATATATTTCTCGATTTTATTTTATGTACAAAGATGTAGTTTTAATTTTTAAGGTGAGTATTTAATTTGGACCTAAATTGCGATGCACTACTAATATTTTTTAAATAGGGTGGGAGTTGGTTCCACAACCGAACAGTATTCAGGAAAAAATGATTCTCTGAGCTGGCTAGTTTGTGTCGCATTGTTTTTAAATTCATGGTTCTTGTTGAAGAGGCAAAGATTAATTTATCATATAAATAGGATGGCTGTTTTGTATATATTATCTTATGCAGCAGTATTAGAGATCTGTATCCAGTCCACGTTCTGAAGTCCGTTAGCGAAGTGCGTAATGTGGTCCGATTGTCTTCTATTATAGACATATCTAGCGATATTGTTGAATGTTACGTTTAATCTTCTCTGAGAGGCAGCGTCACAATTCCCAAATATTTCGATCCCATAGCAAAGCATTGGTACTGAAGGATAGTTGTCTTAGAATTCCATGGGTTTTTCCTGCAGCTTTAGTTCCTTGATCATTCCAAGTTAGTGTGTCATTAAATTTCATGCCTAGATTAATCGCTTGCGATACATATTCTAATGGTGTATTGTCAATTATTAATTTCGCAAGATCTCTTGTACTCAATGATTTTTTGTATATAACTAGGCATTTGCACTTTGCTGGGTTTAATGACAGTCCATTACGCTTAGCCCATTCATTAACACTTAAAAGATCACAATTACAAAAATTGACACACTCATTTATTTTACTCAAAGGACGACTAACATACATTTGGACATCATCTGCGTACATGTGGACATTACAATTACCTAACAAGTCAGGAAGGTCATTTACATATAAGGAAAAAAAAAGTTGACCGAGAACTGAACCTTGGCTAACACCACGTTTAAGATACAGTATGGATAAGGTTTCGGACTCCGAAACCACCGCCTGCTTTCTATCACATAAATAGGATTTTATTAATTTAATGGCAGTATCAGTAAAATTATAAAATTTGACTAGCTTGGTAACTAAGATTTCGTGACTAACCGTGTCAAAAGCTTTGCTGAAGTCAAGTAGTGTCAGAAAGGCCACATTGCCATCATCTATTTGTTTTCTAATGTCCGCCGCGATGTTCAGTATTGCCGTGGTGTAGCTTCTATGTTTTCTATAACCAGACTGTCGGAAAATTGCTTATTTGTTGTGCCATCAATTGTTCCACAACTTTGGACAAAAACGGTAATATCGATATGGGCCTATATTCACTGTTCCCTTTTGGGATTGGGAATTTTTTAGTTAATTTCCATAAGTTTGGAAATGTCGATGTAGTGAGCACCGTGTTGCATATATGGGTATTATGGGGAAGGATTTGTGGAAGAATAATTTTGGGAAGCTTGGGATTCATATCATCCAATCCAATTGCATTTGACTTTACTTTAAGTACAGATTCAAGGACATCACACTGATCCACTCACATAAAGCTAAACCTACTGTCAAAGTTTCTATTTGGTAAAGTTTCAAGGTACATGTTGGATGCAGCTTCAGGTAGACCAGAGTCAACAAACTTGAGATTGAGATCATTAATGTCAGTGTCAATTTTACTTATACTTCTTTCTTTACCAATTCCAACCTTTTTTAGCTCACTCCATGTTTGTCCGAATAATAGGTGTCCTTGGCGGTCTTGATTAAGTCATATACAGTTTTTCTAAGTAGTTTAAAGCGTCGGTAATGTTCATTAGTTTTGTATCGTTTCCATTTTTAATATGCTATGTCTCTTTGCGATATATGAGCAGTTATGTTATTATTAATCCAGGGTTTTTGCTTTGGTCTCAGTATTTTCTTGCGTAGTGGTATAGTACTCTCAAATAGATTGACAATGGACAAATGGAATTGATCTATTTGAGAATTAACATCAGCATGTCTGTAAATTGAGTCTGTCTGAAACGCGTAATTTCATTTATTTCATGTAATTGTTGATCTGTTCTTGCTGCCCTAACATTTCGCATGTGCGTTGCTGCATTCGTTCGACGGTCCAAATAGCCACCCCTACGTATTGCTGGCATTGTTTACTGCAACTCACACTCAGATAGGCCAAATTGAAACGATTGATGAAAAACGATATTCCGATAACGATAACGATTTTCACAATAATATACACAGCCTGACACAGATGAGCAGCCTGCTGCGTCATCAATTAAAAAGAATGTGCTGCAGAGGGACACCCAAATCACCTAGCGTTACGAAATATAGTCAAGCCGTTTCGGAGGTGTTTGCTAACTAACACGTATTTTGTACGTATTTTGAAGTGGAACTTTGAGTAGAGCATATTTCGATATATGTACATATTTTTAACTATTTTAACCTAATTTAGCATCAGCTTCTTATCTAAAAAAACATATTTTGGATATGGTCATCTTAAGAAATTAACAATATTATTAGTCCAAAGCCAAAATGTCGAATTTTTTAGACCAACAACAAAAACAAAACCTAAAATGTACTTAGTTGCAATCGAGAATAGTGAACCTGATGATATCTTTGTATATTTACTTAGCTGGTTCCGTTTTGGTATTTGTTTCGAAATTTAATTAGTTCTCCTTCATAGTCATTTTATATAAAACATTCTCTATGCTCTGGCCACCGCTTCACCATTGGTCATCCATGGTATTTTATCGCGGTTAGCTATGATCAGTTTCTTAAATAATTACTGATTTTGAACCCTGAATAAAAGGCATATTTAGATGCTCAGACGCCTACTTGGGAGCATATATTTTCTTTTTAAGTCTGTAAAAGCATATGACATATTCCAAAATAGGTCGAAATAGGTTGAAATATGTTAGCAAATTCTCAAATATGTATTCAGGTAAAAGATATGTTAATATGACATATGCAAAACGAATGACGATTTAAAATAATCTACTTTTCATAAAACATATTTGTATGCAATCAAAAATTTTGTCGGATCACCCATTAAAAATACGATTTCACCTAAAATTCGATGTCTAGTAATGATAGCTGAACAGGCTTAAATCCAAATATAAGGTTTAAAAATGGAACATTTAAATTTCATATTTTGTTATATTATTAAAATGTTTCTTATATACAATTCCGCTTCGCCTAGTCTGTTCCTTTTTGGTGTGGATACCTCCACAGTTATAAATTCGCTCAATAGGGGCAGAGCTAGGCAAAATGGTATTAAACTTATAAAATCCTTATAATTACACAGGCCAACAGCCATTTTGGTCCAACCTTCTCGTTGCGAAATTCAGACCCAGTTTGGTGCACTGATTCCAACAGTGGATTCGGTTTTTGCCCATCAGCTCTTGTTTTCAAGATATCGCGGAAAAGCATTTTGTAGTATTTTTGGCTTTCAAAAATTATGGAGGTTACATCGAGCAAAAATATCTATACTTATGAGTTTTATGCGACGTTATACATATTAATGAAGTCTAAAAAAAATCATAGGAGCAGCATCAGCAAACCTAAAAGCGTCGAAATATGAAATTGAAGAGTAATTTTCATCAAATTATGGCAAATTTTTCAAACATAATCGTCGTGTACAAGCCATTGCCGTGGTTGGATTTTAATTACAACCACTTTAGCATGTAGCCTAAGGGCTCTTCTTCAGGACAGCTAGATTGATACATAAAATATGTATAGGAAATATTAAAAGACTACGTGATCTAACATAGACTACAATAATTGTAAAGCAAATGTACAATAACATTCAGGCAGTACAAGATTCAAACAATTTCTCACAAATTCATACTTGGTTAATTGGTTAATTGTAAGTTGGGCTACGAATGGGCCAAATGAGCTCCGCACTCACCATAATCTCCGGACTAAGACCTTTGTGACAATTGTAATTTTCCAAGTTTAAACAAATGGCTGCCGGATAAAGATGTCAGTGGAGAGTCTATCTGTGAAATGAATGAGCGCGTTTACCAGCACACACCAATCATCTAACATAAATCATCAATAAAAAAAGTGTTTGGCTGCTGGTGAACGTGATTGATAGAATTTTAAGGCAACAGAGTAATCGATATATTTTTGTTGGCGGAAGTTTTGAATTTTTGGCAACTTATAGCTAAATAAAATTTAGAACAGACTGTTAAATTTATATGAACGTCGTCAATAGCAGCAACTGCTCCTAGAATCCCCTTGAATTTTCCTCAAAACTTTGTTAGCCATTTAATATTTGTTGTAATCCCGGCGAGATTGTACACAACAAACTCAAATATATGATGGCCAGATCTTTTTCCTAGTTCTAAACGGTCATTTAGTAATATGAAGAATTCCTGTGTTTTGCCAGAAGCCAAATTACATAACGCTGGGTTTTATTAAGAGTCACTTTAGCTATTAGTTCATCCAGGGCAACGCAAAGGCAAGGGTCTGTAAATGTTCATTTTAATAAAGTATTTAATGGGCAATGAGCTGAGAGTCCTTAACGATGCACGGCACATCATGAAATAATCCTTGAATTTTTCCATTCTATATTATTGTACTGTCACAACAATTGAGTACGCGGGGGCTGCTTCTTTTTGAAGAGGCGGCTTTTCAGGTTTTCCTCCTCCGCAACAACCAGTAAAGATTTCAGGGCCTTGCACGAATTTCCGTGAGCTACTTGCGAATCCGCGTCCTCTGCCAATTCACTGATTAATAACAAAGAGGTTTCCACGTTCATTTTGCATTTACCATGACAAAATTGTTTTTTTTTTTTTTTGTGCGTTTATGTTACCCTAAAACCCGTAAGTAATGGGGGATTATTTGGCCGCCCACTTAATTGATAAGTGGAAATCGCCACGGCAACTGTTGGAAGTTTGCTGTTTTTCTATTTAGTTACAAATCTATGTTGATTTCCTCTATGAATTCGAAAATTTCTTGGTAGGCGTCAATGCTTTTCTGTTTAAAGAACGTGTATATGTTGTTGTACAAAATTAGCGATGGGAAGCGTTGTCTTGTCGTGCGATATTTTTCACAGTTAAAGATTATGTGCGAAGCGTCATCGAATTCATCGCAAGTATCGCATCTGTTGTCGTTTTTCACATGCATCTTGGTTAGAGTGTAATTATCGAAGGCATTTCCACTTAACAGTCTGTTTATTAGTTTTATTTCCTTTGGTTTGTAATTGCACCTTTTGTCCTTGAACCAAGGTTTGTTGATCGTAGCTGGGAAGAGATCACAGTATCCCCTGGCTTTTTGTGCTACAAAGTCAGCATATTCTTTTTCCCAGTCGTCCTTGATACTTCTATATATATTGCAGATTGCATCTTTTAAGCTCCATTTCATTGCCATAAAATTTTCTTCTTGTGGAGCATCCTTTGCCTTTCTGTCCACAATCTCGTTTTGCTCTATTGCCATATGTCCAGGGATATAATGGATTTCCGCTGCGAGTATCCTCGAGTGAATCTGAATTTTCTGTCTAATGTTTTTTGCTATGTAATTACATTGCTCTTCCTTTCCTAACAGGTTCGCACCATTTTTGCTGTCTGTGAGTATGGCAACATGAGAAAAATTTCTAGAAATGGCATGGTCTACTGCTTTCTCTATAGCAATGAGTTCAGACGAGAGAGATGATAGAATTTTATCTGTATAAAAACTAGCTGTAAACCCTGAGTTGTCTTCTAAGAATGCCGCACTAGTGTGCCGATTTGTTACTGAACCATCTGTATAATACAAGTTGAAACCTCTACTTTTAAGATAAACAGATTTTTCTTGAAAAAGAATACGGATACATGTCTCGCTAATGGATCTTTTGTTTTTGGCTGTTCCCTTAAAAAAGTCTATGTCTACTTTTAGCTTATTACATTGTATATTTCCTGATCCTACTCCTTCTATGCGTCCTAAGATTTCTTCAAACTCCCTATAAACCCTACTGTAGCTAGTATTTATTCCTAAGTTTTCCCTAATTGTATCACATATTGGTAAATTGTATGCGAACGATTTGGCTAACTCTTTAGCAGTGAGGAATTTGTACCTGTATTCAGGAGGCAGCTCAGCAGCACTATAAGTAGATGAAAAATTCTTATTGATCTTGAACTTAAGTTTTTCTGTATTTCCATCAAAAACTATGCCTAACCCAACCATATCTGCCGATACCGAGGCATCTGTTGCAACTACAGTAAAGCCTTGCTGTCTTAAAGGGCGCTGTCCATGGCTACGAAAACGGCCGCGAAATGAAAAACTCCATATAAAAAAAACTGCTAAGGAATTTTTGTGTGTGGCCGTTTCAAATTCGGTTTCTACCAATCGCGAAAAATGCTTACGTTTGCCAATACGTTTTATTCAAGCGCTGTTAAGTGCTTTAAGTGCTGTTAACGCCTCTTTTTTGCCATGACGTAAACAAAATAGGTTTTTATTCTAATTTGTGCGGCGAAATTGAATGACCGAATTGAAATCTAAAAAGATTCCTGCAGAAAGCGTCGCCTAATGGCTCTTTCTATGGCGGGCAAGCTGAATTTACTAAACACCGTGAAAGTGAGGAGCGAGGTGCTGGACTTGGCGGATAAGAAACACTCGGAAACCCGCCAGAGAACACCGGCGGACCGGAGCACGGTCTGTAACATCATCTGGCGTCTCCTGTCACCACAAACCAACAGCGAGGAGCTTAAAATCTATTTGGCCAGCATTCAAACACTTCACACTCCAGTCCCCTCAATCAGTTCGATTTGATTCGCCTAAACTATGTCTTCGATTACAGCTACCAGACCAAAAGGAAAATCATTGAACAGCCGCCGGTGCTCAATGATCGCGACAGTAAAACGGCCACAAACCAAATGCCCGCTCCCAGTTCAGTGGACACCGAACTGCTGGCCTCCTATCAAGCGGTAGTATAGCCGATAGTGCAGCCTGACCCCTGAAGGTGACCGAGCAAAAGCGGATCGGGCAATGAGGATGTGCCCTACTTCAATGCCAATTATATCAAGGTAAGAAATGGGCGAACCAAACTTCAACTTTATAAATCACTTCCATTTCTTAACGTTTCCCTGACAGGGCCCCGCGAATTACTTTCCAATCGAGATGAATGAAATCTTTGCCGTGGCAGCCAAGTGCGAGGTGTTCGTTAAGTGCCGCTGCTCGGGACTACATCGAACTGTCATAATGATAACAATTAATTTATTATTAATTTCATTCAACAATAAAAATATATTTAAATAGCACATTAAATATGTTATATTCATAATCCTGCAAGGTGTTGTTGTTTGTAAGTTCGCGGGCATATTTAACAGCGCCAGAGCAGCGCAAGGTTTCTTTGAAACGTTTATCGACAGAGTAAATTGTGTTATCGTGTTATTAACATAGGCTTAGCAGACTCTGTTAAGAATCTGCGGAATATCAACTTTTCACAAGAAATTTTTTGGCGACCCGTGGATACCGCCCTTAAATGAAAAAGTTTTTCATTATAGATACTCCTTATTTGAATGGATGAGAGATTTTCTTTTGATGGACTAAAAATATTTATATGGCACTGCATATTCTGATGCTTTAGAAATTCCGTGCTGGTATTTGTAGCATCAAAGATGTCTTTAAATTTATGAAAAATTTGGCTGTATGATGATTTGTTTGAGCTAGCAGAAATCCTACTATACAGGTCATCATTATGCATCTTTGTTTTAAGAATTTCTCTGGCTGTAAGCAGTTCTCTTCTCTCTTGAGGAGGCAACTCCCCTACCAGAGAGTAGATAACATGCTGAGCCGTATTTGGTGGAAGACCTGCACATCTCCTTAATGCATTTGACTGCACCGATTTCAATTTTTTATCAAGATTTTTGTTGCTATTGGCGCTTGTAAAAGCATACTCCATTTTGAATCTAACAAAAGCCCTATAGAAATTCGTGGCCATCTTTGGTGTGAGACCACTTTTTATCGTGGTGGCTCTAGCTATCAGATTGGTGGCAGGTTTAATCCTGTCCTTTGTATACTCAACGTGCTCTTTACATGAGAGATTTGCAGAAATTTTTCTCCCCAAAAACTTGAATTTTTTTGCTTACTCGATGGGTACATTATTAATAATTAACCGACTTGGTGGTAGCCTCCCTCTACCTTTTGTATGTCAACCTTTTCCTTGTTAAACGAGAGATTTAAACTTTGGCATACATTTTCAAAGGTGTTCACCATCGTTTGCAGCTTTTCAATTACTTCATGTGAAGTTCTTGCGTGAGTTACAAAGCAGAAATCATCCGCAAACTGAAAGATGCTTGTGTTAGCATCTCCAAGCTTGTGAATGTCCCTAGTGTACATATTAAACAGGATTGGTGATAAACAACTTCCCTGTGGAAGACCATCCGCAATAGTCAATTCACTACGACCCATTTTGATTGTTCTGTTCATGAGAAAAGATTTTATCCATCTGCAGTACTGCAGTGGAATCCTATCCTTTCGCAGAATCTCATCCAGAATACTCAGCTTAACACAATTGTATGCATTGCTTATATCAACAGTAAGTACCAGAGTCTTCATCTTCTGTTTCTTTAATTCATTGATATTAGACGGAATATGGTTTAGACACATTGCTGCTGACCTATTTTTCCTGAATGCATAGGTATTATTCGGAACGTTTTATTTAAGTCACAAAATTCTACAATTTTTTCCTTAATCATCATATTTAGGGTCTTGGCAAGGACCGAAATCAACGATATCGGTCGAAAGTTCTTTATGTCTGTCAAATCCTTGCTGGGTTTTGGTATCGGAACAATCTTTATTACCTTCCATTCTGCCATAACACTACCATCCATTAGAGCATTGTTGAATTCCGCTAAAAGATGTTCCTTTGCTTGACAAGGTAATGCCCTTAACATGTCATATGTAATTTTGTCTTCACCTCCTGCTGTCGATTTTTTTTTACATAGAACCGAGTTCAGGTCCGATTCATCAAATGGGATTATTAGACTTTTCTCGATTTCAGAGTAGCCGTATGTTGGAGTTACTCCAACGGGTACTTGACTTTTTAAATATTCCAGATACTTTTCATTATTTGCATTATCCCATTGACTGGCAACTCTTTTATAAGATCCTTTCAAAGTCCTCATAAAGGCACAAGCTTCTCTGGGATTTGAGTTTTTATTCAGATCATCCATTCTACTTTGAAAACTTTCTTTTTTTGCCTTGTAGACATTTTGAAGAAAGTTTTTGTTTGCTATATCTGCAGCTTGAAAGCATTCTAGAGTTGGATGTCGACGCGCTTTTTGATACGCAGCCGACCTAGTCCTGAAAAGTCTTGACAACTCCTCACTCCACCAAAATTTTGGATTTCTTTTAGGATTTACTACCTTCGTCGACAATGTCAATTGCCTTCTGCAAGGAGCAAGACAATTCTGAGATGTTTCTGGAACTTGTGATTTTAAATATATATTATTTGCAAGCATTTTTTTTGATAAAAACTTATCAACTTTGGGCTTTAGTTCTTTGAATTCCACAATTAAAGGAAAGTGATGACTACCACCCAATTGTCCTTTATAAACCTCCCATTTGCTATCAGAAGGAAAATTGACAAAAGTTAAATCTAGTACAGATCCCGCCGAATTATTGAAACTATGAATGTAAGTAACATCACCATTGTTCAGAAGAGAGAATTGGTGAGAATTTTGCCTTTGGATGAGGTAACATTATCACCCCATAATACCGCTCTAGCATTAAAATCAAACATTATTACCGAGTTTGGGAATTTCTCAGCAAATCGAAACAGTCTCCCACATTCAGCCTCAAATACAGCCATGGACAATTGCGGTTCAAAATACACCGAAAAAACTGTTAGATTGCAATTTAGATTTATTGTTTGAGCAACAACTATATCTCTATCAGACTTATACTCTACATTTTTGAACTTAATATTGTTTTTGAAGCCAACAGCAACACCACCATACCCATCCGTTCTGTTTTTCTCCAAAAATCGAAAATTATTCATTTTGTGAGTTTGCATAAGATGCGCAGTATCATGAGAGAAGATCTCAGATAGACATATTGCATCAAAATTGTGGTAACTAACAAAGAATTCTACATTATATTTATTGGCTTTAAAGGAATGAATATTGTATTGAAAAAATTTCATTTTTGGTTATATTTAAATTAAAATATGAAAAATTGAAGTTTAAAATTCAGGCACGTGCTGAATTTACTTGAAGGTTGCTTTGTGAAGACAAATCTAATAAATTATTCGCGCCATTTATTCTATCACATTGTATTCTGTAGTTATTTTGTATTTGATCGAGAACCGTCATATTTTCTGGGTCATCTGAAAAATTTATGAGGCATAAGTTTAGCAACTGGATACACATATTTGTGTCCACTGTCCTCTTCTCTATTCTTAGGAAGTACAAAGTGAGGCTTCTGCACTGGAATAACGGGTCTCATTTTGCTGACATAACTATATCTATGCTTATTTAAGATATGATTTACTTTATTGTCTTTGTTTATTGTTGTGGTCTTTTCCTTCTGACTATTAATGCTAGGAAAATTACTTTCATAGTTTTCCGCAATATTGAAAACCTGTCTTTTGTTTATAGAGTAAGCACTAAGTACCTCTCTACGCGACATCTTTTTAATAGTCATGATGCTGATAATATCATTTTCCTTTTGCCAAACAGGGCATTTAGACTTAGTCCAAGAATGATGATCCGTTGAGTTGCACAAAATACATTTCTTTACATTGCATTTATCTGGGCAGCCACCCACACGCCCACACGCTAAGCATCTCCCTTCAGCTTTGCAATTGAAATTAGTATGTCTAAGACGACCACAGCGAAAGCACTGCCTGGCTTGTGGTATAAAATGGCTTATTTTCGTATTCGCATAGAAAAGAGTGACCTCGGCTGGAAGATCAGTTCCTGAAAAGCCTACCTTCACAGATAGGGTTGGAATCAAATCACCATTTTCTGGATCCTTGCGTTTTAAGCGTTGCACAGAGGTTGGCACAACATCACCTGAAAAGCTAATCATTATCTCTTCTTCAGAGAAAGAGGTAGGTACATTTCGGATGACACCATATGTTTCAGTAAAGCTCTTAGGTATAAAAGCTCTAATGTTTTTCGCTTTTAATGCCCTATTCTTTACACAGTGGTTTGCAAATTGATAATTTTCAAATCGGATTTTGAACATTTTAATTCCTACTGCATTTATCGAGACAATTCCTTTTATATTCATGTTTTTAATTTTCTCCCACAGATACATTCCATTTTTCATACGCTCTGATACAAAGGCATCAGACTTGCTTACATCAATTAGAACATGAAAATCTCCCACATGACTTGCCTCATACAAAATTTCAGAGTTTTTCTGAGCATTTTGATTTTGATTTTGATTATTATTACCAGAGCCATTTCCCTCTTTATTTTCTTTATCCTCACTTTTTTGAGTTTCTTCAACGCCATCATCACTTTCATCAGTTTCCCCAGATTCGTCAAAATCACAGTTCATTTTTTCAGTCTCTTCTTTGTCACTCACTAACACCGTTGCATTCACATGCATAGACGAGGAAGACATATCATCGTCCTCGCTCTCATCATTTTTATTTTCTCCGTTACTCAAAATCTTCTTCATATTTCCTTTTTTTTGCATTTATCTCATCTTCTTTACACAAAGTTTTCCTTTTCTTATTTTTTAATTTAATTTTTCCCGCAATATTAAAAATTTGTGCCGGCGATAGACTCCCATCTACTAAAGCATCAAACTCTCTGTCTGCTTGATCAGACGCCAAAGCGCCCGCCATCTTGTTCTTCAACTCGCTGCTCTCTTTTGTCCAAAACTTACGTCGCTAGAAATTAATTTCACTCTGTTAAAGCAACTCCCACTAAGAGGGAGAGAAATATTTACCGCACTAGGTGGTAACAAATGTGTAGGTCACCTTAAACTATATAATATTAATTACTGCCCAAGGATGGCTCAAGAAAAACTCGATTTTTACGTTAGCGCAAAACGACACAACCAGACCCATCAAAGGTAAAGCGACGAATGTGTTTGTTTACAACTGACAGCTGTGTGCTACCGATAACAAATCACAATCAAGCAATTCTAACAAACTATTTCTTTGATGTATTCACATCTAACAAAATCACAAAAATTAGCAATCATGATTGCACATCATGTTTGTAGTCGATAACAAAAAATCGACTATTTTTGTTATATTGTCTTATTCGTGGTCCCAGTAAGAAGGGACGATTAACATTGACGTATGGAAAGATTACATGGGAGCATTGCCGTCCGAGCCAGCCAGGCAAATGGTGACAGATTAAATGCCATCAGCAGCAACTATCATTATTTAAAGCAGCGGTGGATACGCCATTTGAGTTTGGAAGAAGTCCAACAACAATACCAGAAAAAAAGCAACCCTTATCATCGAGTTTCAGTCGCGCCAAATGCACTTGCTGCACCGTCTGCTAGTGCGGGCTGGGGCCGGTACAAACACACTTTGATGCGAGGCAATTGTACTTGTATGCTTGTGCATGCCGGCGCCTCGAAGCGAGGCAATTTCTTATTCATCTGAGTGACGCCAGTTGCCGAAAAATAGCTCTCGGAGCAATGGGAACAAAGCAGATAATTTTATTGTTGTATGAAAATCTTTTAAAACCTTTATTTATATAATTTGAAAGTGCTGCAAGGGAATAAAAACTTTGGGGAAGCCGAAGATAGTCTTCTTCCATTTTTTGTAGCCTGTGAGGCATTTTCGAATGATTTTTCAATTATGCCTGTTCGTCGTACAATTCGTCATCATCGTAATTCTCCAGCTCGCGGAAATGATGGAGCATTGTTAAATTTTAATTTTGAAGCACTCTTAACAATAATATACATACAATAATATACAACAAAAAAAAATTGTACAGAAAAGAAAGAATCGGCATTGGGCTCACGTTAAAAAAAAAGCCATGTCTGCAATATGCAAAGTATACACTACATTCAAATTGTACAGATGTTTCTAACGCATAGAAGGAGGCATCTATGACCACATAAAGAATATATTCTTGATCAGCATGACGATTAATGTACTTCAAAGTATACACTACATTCAAATTGTACAGATGTTTCTAACGCATAGAAGGAGGCATCTATGACCACATAAAGAATATATTCTTGATTAGCATGACGATTAATGTACTTCAATGTAGTGTTTATAAAACTGCAGTAAGTTTCATTTCGTCTGCTTTGCTTCTGTTCCTACTTTTGATAAAACCATAGCCCGCATCAAAATCAAAAAATTATTTTTCAGAAAAAGCAAACAGCAGCAGCCGTCGCACAGTGTGGTATTTGACCCCTAAACTGTAGATTAATTCACACAGGCTTTAGACATACTGCCTTATAATTTTTTTTCATTCAGTACATACATATAAACTAAAAATAATTACTTTTGCATTACGCTTAGTGTAGTTTTATTTTTTAAAATTTTTTTATGGAAATTTTTATTGTTAGGATCACTGACTTTTTTCGATTAAAAAATCATAACTTCTAAAATACTGAAGATATTTTTAAAATCTTAAATTCATATAACAGTGAATACCTTTTGGTTTAAACTGAGTGCTCGAACAGGGTGCTCCGAATTCAGGGTGCTTTGATATACGTTACCAAAGTTACATTTCAAATATAGAACAAGAATTTAATTTAAATTTTTTTTTTCCTGCTGTAATTAAATTTTGTTAAACTTAAAAATTAACTTCATTTCATGTTTTCACTAACTATAACTAATATAACATACTTTGAACTTTAGTTACACTTTTTACATTTTTTATTTGATAAAAGTTGCAATTAATTATCAGAGTATTCATCGCTGCTGTCACTGTTAGAGCTCGTATCATTTTCGTCATCACAGTCGCTAGTTTCAGTACCGCTGACAACTGACTGACAAACTGTTGATGGCTTCAATAACTCCAACGCTTCTTTGGGAAAGCGATTCAATTTTTTTTTTAGCTTTCGTTTACTAGAAATAACAGGATCAGAGCTGACTAAAAGCATATTTAAAATATCTTGATTAGTACTGATCCTACTCATTTTTCTAGCGAAATGCTCCCTATACTTTTTGAAGTCCTTGTTGCGAGCTTCTTGTGCTTCTTCCGATAATTGGCCGATCGGTAACAGAGCATGTTCAATGATCTCTGGACCATGTATTAAAAATTTATGCACCGTCGGAGGCATGTAATACCATGGATACAATTCCACATAATATCTAGCTGTGTTGTACGAAAATTTTCGAAATCCGGGCTTACGCTGATCCACAATTAAGCCAGCTTCCTTCTGAAATGCTTCTTGGATTTTTGTCTTTGTGTCTAAAACAAATTGTTTATCTTCAGTCGATCTTGCTTGCCATTTTTTTATTGACAACTTATAAGACAAATGCAAAAGGCACTCAAAGAATCGTATCCAACCATGTAGAATGGATAATCCGAATTCTAAGTTCTCTGTTGTAATATCCTTTTTTATCATTTCATCAATATTGTTGAATTTCTTACTCGTAGAGCCGCATATAAAACATTTTTGGGTCGATGTCGTTTCTGTTAAGGCATTGCATACTTTACCATCAATCATTGGCAGTATTAAGTCGTGATTAACCTCCATAAGTTTATGTCCAAACATTACAGGAGAGTTATTAAGATTTATTATTTCTTCCACCACCCTATCCCTTTCCTAGCGTTACGTGTCTGTAGTTTCTTTAATAAAATTGATTTTCAAAGGTCGGCAAAACCGAGTAGATGATGGTTGAGGATTTTGCCAAATCACCTTGTTTCCATATACTAGTCTTAAAGGAACGATGGACGTTATAAAAACAGAAGAACACTAGCTTCCGAGTCGTAGAATGCTTACTTATATGAGCTACGCCCAGAACTTACATCAAAACCCCTCTTTGAAAATAGACAAAGATTTTGTAAATGTGTGTTGTCTAATGTATCAATGACACAACTTTGAAGCAAAACAAGGCGTTCCACTGTATGGTTAAGGAGTGCCTGCAAACTAACTTGCGCTGTAGTTTCTGATATCCACATGCTGTTTTCATCTGGATAGCATTTAAGTTTTGCAGTTTGAATGTAGCTATATGATGGAAACCTTCCAGGAGCGGCTTGTTTGACGACATTATATTGTATTTTGTGCGCACATCTGAGTCTTCAAAGGAAAGTTCCTTCCGTCCGTGTTTTTTCTGATCGGCAACATTAAAGTCAATTGAGGTGCTTAGCCACTCCGCATACATTCTTAAGAAGCGTGCCTCTTTTCGCTGAGATCTTATCCATCTAAATTTTAAATTTTTTTGGAAATGACCCAATTTTGAATTAAACTTAGGCAGGTTTTCGATTGATGGACAAACGATTTTTTTTAGTTCATCAATCAGAAAATCGTATTTATCCTGAAAAGCAGCACAACCAGACTTCTTCATAATATTAAAAAGTTGCATACGAAAGAAAACTCGCTGATTTAGTGTTCCTAAAATAAGCATCAATTCAGCTAATTAAAAAAAAATGAATATTTGCACACAGAAGTCTTTCTATTAAATTACATTTTAATTACTATCAACGGGACACAGTGGCGAACGTTTCCTTTTAACATGTTTCAAAATACATATAACAAAAACATTTTACATTGAACAACACTTACACATGAACATTTATCTATTCAATATACCTGGGTCTTTTTCCATGTTCATACACTTTAATATTAGTCGATCGCAGGCCAAAAGTTCACAAATTACTAAGCTGTCAATTTCTGAGAAAATACCCAAAGCTGCTTAAACAGCTGACTTAACAGCTGATTAAACAGCTGACAAGGCAACAGTTGACCGCAGCATTTAAAACAGTTGACATTTAAAAATAAAAAAAAAATTTGTTGCTTCCGATCTTGGAACTTTGAACTCAAATATCTCGCTTGGCGCAAAGAGGCGCAAGACCCCTTGTGGGTGAAAAAGAAGGTGGATGCTTATAGTTTTTTTAAAAAAAATTTATCGGTGGCGGCTATTCGCTTCTCATTTATATGTCCACACAAAGCCAAATAAACATACTTTTTATAGACTTTTAGAAAAAAAATGTTTCACACACAAAAAATAAATTAATTTTTTGTTTATAAATAATGATAATATAGAAAAATATCCAAAGTTATAGATACAAAAAAAAAAACATTCCTTGAAGATTTTTATACTCTGTACCGAAGGTACATAGAGTATATTAAGTTTGTGCAAAAGTATGTAACAGGGAGAAGGAATCGTTTCCGACCCTATAAAGTATATATATTCTTGATCAGCATCAACAGCCGAGCCGATATAGTCATGCCCGTCTGTCCGTCTGTCTGTCTGTCCGTCTGTCTGTCTGTCCGTCCGTATGAACGAAGAGATCTCAGAGATGGTAAGAGATAGAGGTTTGACATGAATGGGACATATATTTCTTATACTTGCAGGCAGATCAAGTTTATTTTCAATTTTTGCCACGCCCCCTCCCGCCCCCGCAATTTGGAAAAAACTTCATATCTCCTACAGTTTTGGAGATAGATCGTTCGTTCCTTTTAGAGATACCTTGTAAACAAAATTATATATCGATTTGCAGAAGGAATGATAAAGATCAGATGAACGATACTCAAGTTATTGGCAAAAAACGGCCAGTTAACACCCCCCCCCCCCCACCCCCCACCACCCTTGTCTTGTTTAAGATATACCGCCCACAAAATGCACCAAAAACAACAATTTGTACCTTATGCATCAACTACGAATAAAAACGAAACTTTGAAAGACCATTGTGCAGCCCATGCTAAACCTAAAATTGTAAGTTAAACAGATTTTGATGTAGAAATTAATCTATTTTGACTTGGCATCACCGAATTATTTCAAATCAAAAAAATAGAGGAAAGCTAACTTCGGCTCGACCGAAGTTTTTATACCCTTGTAGCTTGTATGATTTTTATAAATTAGTCGCCCGATTCCACTGACACAAATATGTACATTCGGCCAAATGTACACATTTTTGACAATGCCTCCTATATACATTTTCTACACCTAATTTCTATGGCTGCTGTACTATATAGTTGTCCTATCAAACTTCGTGGAATTGTGTGAAAGCATAGAAAACTTATAAATACGAGGTTTGGGGACGTTTGCGTTGAAGACATAAAAGTTTTTCTCATTAAAACAACATTTTCGACCGATGGTTCCTATGGCAGCTATATGCTATAGTCATCCGATCTGGCCGGTTCCGACAAATGTGCTGCGTATTTGTACCAAAAGACTTCGTGCAAAGTTGGGTTAAGATAGCTTTAAAACTGACGGAGGAGATAGCATAGAAACAGACGGACAGACGGACGGACAGACGGACATGGCTATATCAACTCAGCTCGTCATGATGATCAAGAATATATATGCTTTGTGTGGTCGGGGATGCTTCCTTTTATGCGTTACAAACATCTGTACAATTTTAATATACCCTCTACAGGGGTATAAAAAAAAATTTAATTAATCTACAGTTTAGGGGTAAAATACCCCACTGTGCGTCGTCGTTTTATCATTTCAGATTTTCATTTTGATTTTGTTCTGTGGCGTAAGTCGAAGCTGCAGCATGTGTTCGCTTTTAGAAGTCGACGGTAGTGCAAGCGGGACAGAAGTCACTCCCATCTCTTTTCTGCTTCTGGATTTTGGTTTTGGTCCGGCACGTTATTTCTCTCAACACACACAATGAAACATTTACCGTTAGTCGGCTCGGCTCGGTTGAAGGTAACAACAGCAACGCGCTGAAAAAAACAAGTGTTGCGTTGCGTTAAATTTGGGTGTCTTGTAAATTCCAGGAAAATAACGTGGCGACAGGGCTGCCGTCGACACACCAAAACCAAAATCATAAAGCGACGTCTGCTGCTGCTGCTTTTATTTTTCGAAATAATTGTTTTTTGCTTTTCATTTGGCTGTGACTTCGGTTTCATCAAAAGCAGAAGCAAGAGTTCATATTGGTAAGTTGAAAAAAGTCGAAGCTGTGAAAACAAAAATTTTGTAACTTTTGTTAATTTGACAAGCAATTTTAGCACTGCTTTAAGGAAATCCGTTTGGTTTTTAATATCGGATGATCAAGTCCAGAGATATCGTAGTCACTGCTAAAGCGCCTTTTTTGAGTGGAACTCCAGGAGATCAGCTGTAGCAGCTTTCAAACTTTAATTTTTACAAATGAGAATTGATCAAATACAGTTATAAGTTACCTTAACGTGTGAAACAAATTCACATAAATGAACTTAAAGGTCTTCCCAGGAAAAATTCTTGAAAATCGACTTTTTGTTTTAAATCTAATTAAAACTAAAACAAGTGAGAAAGTCGCTCAATCCGGACTATAAGATACTCTGTATCAGTTAATGCCGTCGTAGTAGTTTCTCTCTCTCTCTCTCTCTCTCTCCCAAAGATTGTGATTGTTGGAGTACAGCGGTGGTTGGCTTGAAGTGGGGGGGTGGGGGTTGCCGGTTAACTTTTTTTGCTTATGACTTGCGTATCGTTCATTCGATCTTAATCATTCAGCAAATCGATAAATAATTTTGATTACTAGATTTCTCTAGAAGGTACGAACAATCTATCATCAAAACTGTGGGAGATATGATGTTTGCGGGGGCGGGAGAATAAACTTGATCTGCCTGCAAGTATGATGAGTTTTTGTCCCACACATGTCAAACCTCTATCTCTCACCATCTCTGAGATCTTTTCGTTCATACGGACGGACAGACGGACATAACTTTATCGACATTCGTAGCCCAATTTCTAAAATTTTATTGTCATTCCCCCGAGGTTGTTTGATATTAAGCAAATATGAATTTGGGGGAAATTGTTTGAATCTAGTACTGCCTGAATGTAATTTGACATTTGCTTGACTATTAATGAAAGGTGTACAGTTAGATCACGTAGGCTTTTAGAGTTTCCTATAACCATTTCGTACATCAATCTAGTTGTCCTGCCAAAAAGGTTAATTTTTTTTTCCAAGATTAACCGGCTGTAACTTTGTCCATCCAGCTGATTCAAATGCAACAAAATTTGTGAAAGTATAAGAGCTATCGGCTATATGCTAAAGTGGTTGCAATTAAAATCCAACCACCACAATTGCTTGTACACGACGATTAAGTTTGAAAAATTTGCCATAATTTGAGGAAATATACTCTTCAAATTACAATTTGTATGCTGATGCTTTTCCCACGACTCTTATAGGCTGCATTAATATGCAGACTTTCGCATAAAACTCATATATACAGATATTTTTGCTCGGAGTAACCTCCACAGTTTTATAAAATCCAAAAATACTGTAAAAAGGATTTTCCGCGATATCTTGGAAACAAGAGCTGATGGAGAAAAACCGAGACCAGTTTTGGAATCAGTGCACAAAACTGGAACTTAAACTGGAATTTGATGCAAAAGAGACTGGACCTCACAAAAGTGGTCATTTTGTTGGCCTGTGTAATGAATGAAGCAAATGATAGAAAAGTTTCAGGAGACAATCTAGACACAAAAACTGTTTTACGTGGTGCTATACAAGTAAGATTGGGTTGCAGTGAAGAAAGAGAAATACTGTCGTCAGGTTCAGGCGGCACTATTGTATATATTGTCAATTTTTGCTTTTGAGTAATTTTTCCGAAAACCTTTGAGTTTTTCTCTGCCCAGTCTGATAACCTCTCATTTACGATACCACCATTATTTTAGCTGAACAACTCATAAAAGAAATTCCTCTATAGTTTCCGGTGACATTTGAGTCTCATTTTTTTGTAAATAGGGAACATAGTACTGGTTGCGAAGACTTGATGAAATGGTTCGTCATAGTGTTTAAAAATACACCACTGAAATACTAGCGAGCATCTAAAACCTCATCTCTAGCTCGGTTACAGGGAGGAAGCATGACACCTTTTTAACGCATATCGACTTTTTTGTTTCAGATGATACAGAGACGCGCTATGATGTC
Source organism: Lordiphosa magnipectinata (assembly GCA_037044535.1). Lineage (NCBI taxonomy): Eukaryota > Metazoa > Arthropoda > Insecta > Diptera > Drosophilidae > Lordiphosa > Lordiphosa magnipectinata. The sequence continues at coordinate 21,191 of JBAMBO010002647.1, read as the reverse complement.
CACCGGACAATACCTCAAAACATAGTTGCAGTTTTCCTTATTGATGCAGCTTCTCCAGACGACCCCAATCGTAAAACTGCAATCGCTACCTATAACTCAAGTTCCATTTGGGGTTGAAACACATTCGACAAAAATCATGGCTTCGCACGGATCAAATCGACAATCGAAGCGAATTGCTGCATTTGTAGAAAGCGACCATCATTGAACAATGTCAGCACATAAATTCTCCATAAACTCGTCCAACACTACATCGACTGCATTTTTTATGTATTTATCGGGTTTGGGTCAGTCATGGTCCGATCCTTCTCGGTCAAGTCCGTTATTACCAGAGGTCGCAAAATCTGCTCAACCAAAATTTTCTGCGCGGTCTGCTCACAACAAAGACCGAAAAAAATGAAACGGCATCGCTCAGTGTCTGACCAGCAACCCTCTTTTTCGTTTCTTTCGTGTTCTCGCTCTTCGGTTTCGGGTTGAGCGCAACACACGAGTCGGTGTTTTACTGACCGCGCGAAGCGAACAGAACCGGTTGTTGTTCAGCTACTGAGAGTCAGTAAGTGAGCGAAGCAAGGAAAAAGTCAGCAAAAAAGGTTGTTATTTTTGTTGTTGCGCTTGCCTTATGTTGTTGCCTTAGAATTTCGTCACAGGCAAAGCATTAAAGAGGAAGGGAGAAGGTGATATGGCGCTCATTTGTGTGCATATGCGTATGTATAAATAGTCAGTGCGCCGCATAATAAAAATTTCTGTTAAATTCAAAGTATGACATTTGTCGACAAAATGTAAATGAAAATTAAAATACAAATATGTATGTGTGTCAAAACAAAATTAATCTTCATGTATTTTTTTTCAACAATGCTTATAATTACATATTTTTGCATATAACTAAAAAATGAATAAATGAAATAATATGAAATAAAAAAATATTAAGACTATCTCCATGACATATGTTTTAATATCTAAATGAATTACGAATTAAGTTTAACAATCAGCAGCGAGCTTATATTCTCGGCGGATAAAGTGGTGCGTCTTTCATTTAAAATGAAATTAAGTGCCGAGAAAGACCTCTCCACCGATACTTGAGTTGCCGGTGTTGCTAAAACCACTTTTGCAACCTCAGTCAAATCGGGTGACTTAAATTTCAAGTCACAGTAAAATTCTTTAATGTTTGCCGTTAATGGTAATCGACCATAAACCAAACAGAAATTTTCAATTTCCATGTAAAGTTTGGATAGTCTCTCCGAAGCATCTTCTCCTTTCACCTCTTGCACAGTCTGCATTCCATCTAATAACGTTGAGAAAAGTGATGTTCCCTGAGAATCAATGATGCTTCACAGTTTACTGTAGCATTAATCTTAATAAATATAGGAATATTATATATTAATTAATATTATACATATTATGAAACATTGAACATTGGTTAGTATTTAACAAGGACGATTTTATTAGCCACAATCACAAATATACAAACACATATTTCCTTCTAGTAGACGAGACTTGTATGTTTCAACACCATTTTAGATAATAATTCAGTGCCTTACTTGATTTAAATTAAAATAACGACTAGCTATTTTTTTTAAGTTCTGTTTTGCCAATGTTTTCGGCTGATCAGTTAAAATCAAATTAATCCTTGGGTCAAGGTAAATTGCAGACAATAAAGCTTCGTTTTCAAGCAACTTGGATTCACGCATTTGGAGTTGAGCTAATAATTGCTTGGTTATAACGTTTTCGGTGTTTTGACATTTCAGTCTCAACTCCATCCATGCAATAAAAAAATCACTATACGCTAGTTGCTCTTCTTGGAGTTTAAGGGTTGTATCGTAAGCATCTTTAAATGCATTAAGGTACAGCTCAACCCAGTCCCAGCGTCTAAGAAAAATGTGCTTTCCATCTCAATAAAACTCCTCAACTCAAAGAGTTTAACTAACATCAAATACGTTGAATTCCAGCGTGTTGTGACATCCAGAGTTGGAATGATTTTTTGATGCTCGATCAAGGTACGTCTGAAATAAGATCAATTATATTGTCATATATATATACAAAACAGACCAACAAATACCTATATTTTCCTGTACGCAGAGCTTTGCATATTTGACGGCATGCATGTACTTTTTGGCTTATGTCGTCTTTCTTGTTGACGTCATACACACACAATTGCAATGTGTGTGCTGCAAATCGCACAAGCTGCACATTATTTAACGCCATGGAATCTAACATATCCATAACCTCGTTGCCCTTGTCGTCATCAGTTAACAGATCCTGTATAGCATCATCATTTAAAAGCTCAATAGCCTTCACCATATTTCTGCCATTGTCGGAAGTAATGCTAATCACCAAATATATTTATTAATATACATATGGGTATTTCCATGATGTCGAACGCGACAGTCGTACGCATTTAAAGTGGAATAGAAGTCAAATTAAAATAATTTTGTTTTCTTTTGTTACTTTAACTTATAGCACTTTCGAAGCACTTTATTTAGTGAGAAAAAAGTAGAGCACACCTAGTGCTGGTTTCCAGATAAAGCCAATCAAAAAGCGATTCGCACGCGACAAAAAACGGAAGTGATGTTTTTGTCCATCAATATAAAGGCAAAAATCTGCGAGATCTGCCAAAACCATTTAGTGCAACTAATTTTAAAATGTTGTTGAATAATTTATCTGTATATAAGAATTTATTTGATCGAGAAATGTTGTTTATTTTTTGTATTTCAAAATAAAATATGATTCGATACGTGACATTGCGAACGCGACACTTTTTTCCGTCATTTTATTTATGTGGTTTCGGTATAATGCGAAGCAAAAACTTACGATTAATTGCAATCACATAGTTTCTCATGGTTTCTTTTGCACTATTTTATAACCCTTTGTACTCTCAGAAAGATTTTAGATAGTAAAAGTAAGTGCAATCTATAGGCACTTTTATCAAAAAAATGTGCAATATTTATGTCCAAATTAGAAAAGTCGCGCTAGCGCAGCCATGAAACCGAATATTTCGAAGTGGGTTATGATTAAATGTAAAATTGGCTTACATTGCTTTAATTTAATTGTTTCCCTTTGAAAATTTGATAAAACAGAGTGTTTTTAAGCACTTTTCATTTTTTGGTCTTAGTGGACCTTTTGGTGGAAATGCCCATATATATATATATGATTATTATTAACTATCTAAACAAATTTTCTTTAATTATTTTGTGTATACCCTTACCTGAAAATTTGGTCAACCTCAATTTCGTATTCCTTGATAATCTCCAAAATTTTGTTTTTGATATAGAGCCCGGTATGCGACTCAAACAACTGGACCATTCCAAGAGTTTTCACTACGATCTCAGTATTTTCCAATGTAGACTGCATTATTTGTAGGTTAATACCCAATATGGATTTCTCCATTCTAGTTGCTACATCTATTTTGAGCGATATAAGCTTCCGCTTAACAGAAGCTTTTATATCCTCTTTTATAGCGATCTCTTTCACTCGTACATGGTCCATTATGCTCCTGGATGTTATTGGAGACATTTGTAAGGCATTGTATATTGGGTTTAAAATATCGCGAAACCCTTCGCTATCCAGTAATAAAAATGGCCTTCCATCAGTTGTGACAATTTTTACAAGAGATGCAATTATTGTCTCTTCATTTGTCTCATAAGATATTTTTCGTTTTTTCACAATGTTTTGCCCTTCGTTTATCAAATTAACATCTTTAACTGATTCGAAAATGTGTTAATGCTTTGCATTTAAATGCCGCTTTAAATTGGTTGCATGGTGGCCAGTTAGTTTTGCATCACATACGTTGCATATTGATATGTTTGTATTTTTATCATATTTAAAGAACAAATTCACTTCACGACTCATTTTGATAAGCTTGCACAAAATCACTTTAAATCGACAGCTCCGTATTTCTTTTGTTTTGCCCATCCACGCCTAGCTATCCACACGCGCAACTCACATGCATACATACATGCGCAAAAGACCATTTGCCGAGTTTTTACGACCGAAAAGGTCTCGAGTGAACACTGAGCCGAGCGAGCGACCAAAAGCGGTCGGCGGTTGAGCGAAGAGCAAGCCAAAGAAGAACGAAGTTTGTGTGTTTTGAGTGAATGAGCGGTTGTTTTCTGACAACAAGCACGAGAGAGACCGATTATTGCGACCTCTGGTTATTACTGATATTTTAATACAGCGCAGTGAATCTTAGTGTGCGTGCGTCTGTTTGCTACCCTTTAGTTCCAAAGGCACTACCACCCTAGTTTCGCTAGCGAAAAGCTAGCGAATTCGGCGCTAGTTATTCGCTAGTGTCCAAGTTATCCAGGCTGTAGTCAGTATTAACGCGCTGACATGCTTTTAAGCAAATCGAAGACAGCAAATGCGTTTCGGTTTCAACTTCTTTCAGCGAGTGACCCGACAAAACGAATAGGAAAAAACATGTTTTTTCGGAATGTGGACTATAAAATACCCTTTGATACAAATGTTAATACTTTTTTATTCATAAATTGGTTCAATTCTTTATTGTATGATATGAGTTAAATGTAACGAAGAATATAGCAAAGCATGCTGTTTACAATTGTTTTAAATATTGAAGAGATTTTATTTATAGAGAATTTTTTATAGAAAAGAATTTATTTTAAAATATTTTTAGGCTATGGCACACATGGTTGTTACGACTATCCAGTTCGCCCTTATAAAAAAGTCGAAAGCAGTGTACAGAATGCACAACCATAATACCCCATGATACCCTGCCATATTTTTGAGCATCGAAAGTGTAAAGCAAAACTGCGTTGCGACAAGTTGAAAGAAGGCAAAAATAACAAACTTTTTTTCGGATGTCTTCTTTTCAATGCGTATTCTATTTCTACTTTAAGGGCGGTATCCACGGGTCGCCAAAAAATTTCTTGTGAAAAGGTTGATATTCCGCATATTCTTAACAGAGTCTGTTTCAAAGAAACCGTGCGCTGCTCTGGCGCTGTTAAATATGCCCGCGAACTTATAAACAACAACACCTTGCAGGATTATGAATATAACATATTTAATGTGCTATTTTAATATATTTTTATTATAAAATGAAATTAATAATAAATTAATTGTTATCATTATGACAATTCGATGTAGTCCCGAGCAGCGGCACTTAACGAACACCTCGCACTTGGCTGCCATGGCAAAGACTTCGTTCATATTGATTGGAAAGTAATTCCGTAAAGTTGGTCAGGTCATGATGATCTTCTGGATGTACTGCTGTAGCCTGTGTGACTTGGCGGCTCCGCTGAACTCTAAAATAGTAATGGGCAGCGGTCCCTGGGTGGTCACATAGCACTTGGCCACGTAGTCGGGGCCCTGTCAGGGAAACGTTAGGAAATGGAATTGATTTATAAAGCTGAAGTTTGGTTCGCCCATTTCTTACCTTGATAAAATTGGCATTGATGTAGGGCACATCCTCATTGCCCGATCCGCTTTTGCTCGGTCACCTTCAGGGGGTCAATTGAGGCTGCACTATCCGCTATACTACCGCTTGATAGGAGGCCAGCAGTTCGCTGTCCACTGAACTGGGAGCGGGCATTTGGTTTGTGGCCGTTTTACTGTCGCGAGCATTGAGCACCGGCGCCTGTTCAATGATTTTCCTTTTGGTCTGGTAGCTGTGATCGAAGACATAGTTTAGGCGAATCAAATCAAACTGATTGAGGGGACTGGAGTGTGAAGTGTTTCAATGCTGGCCAAATAGATTTTAAGCTCCTCGCTTGTGGTTTGTGGTGACAGGAGATGCCACATGATGTTGCAGACCGTGCTCCGGTCCGCCGGTGTTCTCTGGCGGGTTTCCGAGTGTTTCTTATCCGCCAAGTCCCGCACCTCGCTCCTCACTTTCATGGCGTTTATTAAATTCAGCTTGCCGGCCATAGAAAGTGCCATTAGGCGACGCTTTCTGCAGGATTCTATTTTTTCATTTTTCATTTTCAATTTGGCCATTCAATTTCGCAGCACAAATTAGAATAAAAACCTATTTTGTTCACGTCACGGCAAAAAAGAGGCGTTAACAGCACTTAAAGCACTTAACAGAGATTGAACAAGACGTAGTGGTAAACGTATGAATTTCTCGCGATTGGTAGAAACCGAATTTAAAACGGCCACACACAAAAATTCCTTAGCAGTTTTTTTTATATGGAGTTTTTCAATTCGCGGCCGATTTCGTAGCCATGGACAGCGCCCTTTAGCGTCAGAAATTACATCATTTTGTGACGCCAAACCGAGTGCGTGTATTTTACAAACAAAAATAAATAATTTTTTGAATCTAATATATAAAGTGCTAAGTATCATCATATAAAACTATCAACTATAATAAACATCATCAATTTATAATATCAGGTAACAATATTAAAAATAAAAACTTATATATATATCTTACCAGGTTGTGTACATAAAAATATTTCTGTTTACAGATCAAGGCGATAAAATCAATAGTCTCTCCAAATGGAATTGGCAAAGGTCGTTGGGTACATTTTATAAGACAGCATTGTAAAAAGTATATAGAGTATGTAGGTTTTATAATCATATTTTAAATTAAATATTTGCAATTTGAATTACTATTTTCAGCCAGCATACCCTCCGGCGGACACCAAACCGCTGAGTAGCAGTTTCAGGATGCTTTTCGTATAAATAAAAAGCGCATTATAAAACTTAAGTGTGTAATAAAAAATAAAAAGTCACAACAATATTAATTATTTTTTAAATTAAATGAATTGTTTGATATTTTGGAGCATATTACCTTACAGATATCTAGTAGTTACTGCTGTAGCTAGCTACGCTACTAATAACAAGTAGTTACTGCCGTAGCTAGTTACGCCAGAGATTACAAGTAGTTACTCCGGTAGCTAGCTACGCCAGATTCGCTAACTATTCGCTAGGACATGCCCATGTAAAAGTAATCCAAGCTTTCCATTGTCGGTAATCCAGCGAGTAGTCAGTAAGGGGTTACCGAAACGCTAGCAATTCGCTAGCGCTGCGCTACCTACAAGAACTGAAGGGTATTTCAACAACCGAATACTCGAATTAACTGCGCACTTCGCTTGGCGTCACTTACACACACAACCACGCACTAAGCTACACTCGACGTCAGCTTCGGCTGACGTCACGCTCTAACTGTTCTGTCTATCGATACTTGCTCTCGTGTTTTACAACACTTACCCATCGAACTAAACAAGGCGCGCAATTCAAATTATCCTGAGGAACTTATCCCCGACACGGCCATTCTGACAATTACACGTCCTCGTGTAGACAGCAAAGATCATACATTAACTTCATTCTCAAACATACTCAAACAATTTAATTTCTCTTCAAACTTTTACAAATTTTTATCAATGTTCATTACATTTCTTCATTCTTAACTTACAAAAACAAAACTAATTTTTCATTTTCTAAATCAAACTTCGCAACCAACATTTTCTTGTCTTTGTTTCTTCAAACCAAACTTTTCTTTTCTTCCAATTTATCCTTCTTACTTAATCAAACATTTCTTCAGTAGAACAATCTTCACATATCTATTTATTTCATTTCATCTGTATCCATTAATCATATATTTCTCTTCATCTTTCTCAATTATTCACATATTTATCTAATTTTTCTCCAATATTCACATATTTATCTCATTTTTCTCCAATATTCACATATTAATCTCGTTTTGATCCAATATTCACATATCTCTTATCATTATACCCTTACAAAGGGTATTATAATTTTGCCCAGAAGTTTGCAACGCATAGAAATATTCATTTCCGACTCCATAAACTATATATATTCTTGATCAGGGGGACGAGCTGAGTTCATTGAGCTTAGTCCGTCCGTCTGTCTGTCTGTCCGTCTGTCTGTCTGTCTGTCTGTCTGTCCGTCTGTCTGTCTCTCCGTTTGTTTCTACGCAAACTAGTCTCTCAGTTTTAAAGCTATCGAGCTGAAATTTTGCACAGAGTCTTCTTTTTACTGCACGGATCACTATATCTTATAGCTGCCATAGGAACCATCGGTCGAAAAATGGGTTTTAGTGAGAAAAACTTTTTTGTTTTCAATGTTAACGTGATTAAACTCGGTCATTAATAATATTATATGCTTTCAAACAGATTTGCAAATTTTGGTCAAAATCGGATGACTATATCTTATAGCTGCCATAGGAACCATAGGTCGAAAAATGGGTTTTAGTGAAAAAAACTTTTTTGTTTTCAATGTTAACGTGATTAAACTCGGTCATTAATAATATTATATGCTTTCAAACAGATTTGCAAATTTTGGTCAAAATCGGATGACTATATCTTATAGCTGCCATAGGACCGATCGGTCGGAAAATGGGTCTTAGTGAAAAAAAACTTTTTTGTTTTTATGTAAATCGTTCTTAAGGTCGGTGATTATTAATATTAAACGCTATCAAACTAATTTGAAAAAGTTGATCGACATCGGGTGACTATATCTTATGGTTGACATAGGACCGATCGGTCGAACATGAGTCTTGGTAAAAAATTTTTTTGTTTAGTTTTGTTAGCGTCCTTAAACACGCAGATGACTTATTTTATATGCTTTCAAATAGATTCGCAAAATTGGGCCGAAATCGGATGACTATATCTTAAGGCTGTCATAGGGCCGATCGGTCGGAAATTGAGTCTTAGTGAGAAAAACTTTTTTCAGACGTTTATCTGTCGGAAAATAGGTTTTAGTTACAAAATTTTTAGATTTTTATGTAAGCGTTCTTAAACTGTGACATTTGCATTTGCAAGGGTATAAAAACTTCGGCACAGACGAAGTTAGCTTGGCCTTCTCGTTTTTATTAACATACTGGCCAGGTATCCCCACGAGCATCGACAACCGTACACAACCTTGTACCTTCCGCCACTACCGTCACTTTAAACGTTTTCTAAACTGAATCTCCCGACAGTTTGCAACAACTCATTGTTTCTTTCAACAACATACTGTGTCTTTCAACAGCTCCAACAGCATACTGTCTCTTTCAACAGCTTCAACAACATTCTGTCTCTTTCAACAGCTTCAACAACATACTGTCTCTTTCAACAGTTTCCATTAACACTGTCACTTTCAACAGTTTCTTAGACTTTCATATGAATACTTATAACGGCTTTTACTGTTCATTGCTCTTAACATGTACCTATCAGGGAACTGCAAAACGTACCAACAACGGATACGCATACGTATAGCTTCGAATGCGTCACTGCTTCAATGCGTATCCAGTCAAAAAACGTATGCGTACTTCAACACGCATTTTTTTAAAAAGAACGTATACGTATACACTTGGCCCTCGCTTAACACGGACTCTTTTAGCACGAACTCGGTCTTACACGGTTACAAATTTGCTCCCTTACCCCTTTTAACACGCTGAAAACCTCGTACTTACACGATTGCAAAATATCGATATTTTTTTTTTTGCTGCCAATTAATGCGTTAGTGCCTTTGTGCTTGTATCATACGCATGGGGTGCTTGTAGAAAAAGGGAAATCCCACATTTGAGCTGTCAGATGTAAGAGTGTTCTAGTAGGTGAAAAAATCTGGTGCTTTGCAGACGCGTAAATAAAAAATCAAAGATTTTGTGGTAAGTAAAAAGGTGGTACAGCTTGATTAAATCAAAAAGTTAATAAATAAAATATATAAATTTCAGCTTTTACAATGGCAGAAAGAAAGAACAGAGCTCCTTTAAAACGAAAAATTATTTCTATAGAAACAAAAATACAAATTGTAAGAAGCTTTGACTTAAATGAGGCAACAGTGCGCACTATCAAAAAAAAATAAAACTGAAATACGACGTGCAGGAAGGATTGGGTAATCTATATCTAAAAAATTTTCTAGTAGCGCACGTGCACCTATTTTGGAGAAAATGGAAAGAACACTTAGCATGTGGATAGCTATGAAAAAAAGATCCCCTTAAGCCAGCGGATCATTCAGGAAAAGGCACTCAGGATTTATGAACTGCTTAAGCAAAATGGAGAGCCCTCTTAAAGCATAAATTTCGTTGCTAGTAATGGATGGTTCGAGAAATTTTAAAAACGGTTCTCCATTCATAGCATCAAATTTAAAGTCGAAGCGGCATCGCCCGATGATGAAGCTGCTACCAGAAAAAATTCAGGGGTTCATTAAAGAAGAGGAATTCTTGCTTGACCAAGTTTTCAATGCTGATGAAACTGGACTTTGCTGGAAAAAAATGCCAAATCTAACTTTTTGTTATCAAAGAATGAAAAAGTAGCTCCCGTCTTTAAGGCACAAAAAGATCGTTTCGACGACATGTCATTTGATGATGTGCAAGAGTTGTTTGAAGATGAAGGAATTAATGACGAATCATTGCTTGAGATTGCTGGGAATGAAGCAAACAATTCGAAATCAGATGACAGCATCTCTGAAGAATCCGATCCGATTAGTTTAATGATAGAAAAGGTCCAAGAAGGATTCGCATATGCTAGCAGCTTGGAATCGTGCTTATTAAATTCAGATCCGGTCATCGAACGACGACTTAAGTTAAAGAGAGAGTTGGAAAAAATAATTTTGGCTTGTAAGGAGTGCTATAAATAAGCTTTAAAAGCCACCAAACAATCGAAAATGACTGATTTTTTTGATAAAGAGCCACCAAAAAAGGAAACATTTTGAAACAAAACGGCTTAAACTATAAATGCCACCAAATGCATTTAAAATTTGATATGTATAGAAACATATGATCTTCTTACTTATTAACATTTTTGAGTTTTTAGAAAGTTTAACCTGTTAATTAATTTTATGAAGTAGCTTTTTTAATTTAACACCAACTTTTTATTTTGAAAATATGAATGTTATACATATATTTAAGGCATATACATAGTAACTTTTGGTTTATTTTGAACAAATGTATGAAACTTTAACAGAAACTGACCAAATTTGAACAATAAAAATTTTTTTTTTGCCAATTTTGAATTTCAGGAACGTAACCCCTTAATTTGTACTGAATCCATGTTTCGTTTAACACAATTTCACTTAACACGAAGTTTTCTTGGAACGTAACCCCCGTGTTAAGCGAGGGCCAAGTGTACTTCATAGTGCGTATGCGTATTTCAACTACGCTGACGTATACTTCAAAAGTACGCACACTACGTTTTAATATCTGAGGCATACGCACACTACGCATAATTTCTGTGCGTATACGCAAATCAAATGCGTATACGCACTTTTTATTCAAAATTTATAAAAGCCGGAAAAATTCTCCCTATTACATACTTTTGCATAAACTCAATAAGTATAAAAATATAAACGAACCAATAAGTATAAAAATATAAACGAACCTTGGTCAAGACAAGATTACCCAAATATCTCTGGAGCAAAATTTTGTAAACGTGCAATTTGGAGCTGCCATAATAAATTGAATCTAGGCTTAGCCCTCAAGGGATGTTGTAGCCAAACTTATTTAACATGCTATAATAATTTGCGGCCGATGTTTAAATGCTATAATATTATATATATAGGCAACTTCATTTTTAACGACTTTTTTGAATACATAAACTCCTTTGATGTGTTTGCGCTATATGAAACCTTCTTCGAAGCCGAATCTGATCATGTAAACGCCAAACTTAAAGAATACGTTCTGAAATGGATACCAGCAGTTCGCTACTGTAGAAGAGGAAGAGCAAGCGGTGGCATGCTACTCGGATTTAAAAAAATCGTTAAAATCGTCCAATTTAGCCTCGTTCTCGCAGCAATCCGAATCCGTATTGATCGAATTAAACACTCGCACTGAAAAACTGCATATTCTACCAGTTTACATAAACTGCAACAGATGGGAAACCGATATGTCAATACTATATGATACTCTCAATAATGTGCAATGCAATGAAAATTTAATGATTATTGGAGACTGCAATGCCAGAACAGGTAGCATACCGCTATGCGGATTCAACCCGCTGCTTATACAAACCCAAATCTCGGAGACAAAGCATAGCAAAGACACCGTAATCGATGGAAATGGGCGAAAACTCACTGAGCTGAAAAATCAAAAAGCGATCCTTCAGGAGAGCACACATTTGTACGAGGCACGGAAAGATCGGCAATTGATTATTGCTTAGTAAGAGGTTCATGGCTGTCATTGGTAGAAGATTTTAAGGTGAATAGTTTGATTTATTCCGACCACTTACCACTATTAATAAGCCATACTTTTTCGGCAGAGCAAAATAACAATACTGAGCAGCTAAACCTGCTGCCAAAGCTTAGATGGTCAGAAAAATATGCAAGCAACTATAGACGAAACCTCGACCATAACCTGGAATTGAGCAACCCGGTAGTCAATACTCACTGCTGCGATCTGAATAGTCTAATGGACTGCATAAAAACTCGGTAATTCAACCAAAGATCCAAGACCACAAAAAATTTAAACAGGTGTGGTTTGACAGAGACTGTGAGGCTGCAAGAGATCGCTCATTCCACTGGCTACGTTTATCAAGATCCGAAGGCACTCCCGAGACCTTAAGATGCTACCATCAGGCAAACAAGGACTATAAAAAGAAATGCTACCTTGCCCGCAGTCGTTACTTTGCAAGTCTGGCCAAATCCCTAAAGGAAATAACAGACAACAAGTCATATTGGGCAGCCATCAGAAAACTAAATGGGAGCAGCTTTGTTAAAGGAGGAGAAGTTACAGCGCTGCAGTTGGGAACCTACTTTCATAACCGTCTAAATGCCAATTCACCTGTGAACCCACTACACTTTGCACTTCCATATATAGAAAATAAAAGACTGGATGAACCGATAACCATTGCTGAACTTAAAAATATAGTTTTTAAAATGAAGATGAACAAAGCTCCGGGTGTTGACAGGATCCCTGCTGAGTTCATTCGTTTTGCCACCCCCCGCTTTTTACAAGAACTAACGAAATCGCTGAACTGTATATTTGACCTCGGCACAGTACCGGAAATTTTCAAGGAGGCTATATTGTTTCCAATTTTTAGAAATGGTGACCCACAGATCGCGTCAAACTACAGGGGAATCTCTTTCCAAATGTGCAATAGCTAAGGTTTTTTCTGCGATCCTGCTGGAAAGACTAAACTCTTGGATAAGCGAGGGAGATCTTCTGTCAGAGTTTCAGGCCGGGTTCATGAAGGGCTACTCTACCATTGATAACGTCTACTGTCTTTCGAGTATCGCGGAGAAGTACATTTCAAGTGGCAGAAAGCTGTACGCGTTCTTTGTAGATTTCAGAGCTGCATCCGCCTCCATAGACAGGCGATCCCTTTTATTAAAGGTGTACAACCTAGGCATGTCTACAAAAATCATTAAAATCTTGGAGAACCTCTACAAAAACAACCGACAAGCAGTATGGGATGGCACAATCTTGTAACACTGGTTTACCACCGAAACGGGAAGCTTGCGTCGGGGCGTTGAGCTACGAGTAGTCAAAAGCTACAAATATTTAAGAGTTTACTTCAACCACAACGCCAGATTCAATCTGCATCTAAAAAACAAACTGACAGACTCCAAAGTAGCCATCAATTGTACCTGGAGGACGTTGCTTGGCAAAAAGGATGTGCCTACTAGCACAAAATACAAGCTTTTCAGTGCAGCGGTGAGGTCCATTATGTCCTATGGCGCTTAGGTGTGGGGGTTATACCACTTCGACGAAGTAGAATGCCTACTAAGGTATTTCATTAAAAGATTATTCCGCCTGCCGCAGTATACGCCAAACAGAATGATATATCTAGAAACTGGACTTTCGCCTCTTCACGTATATACAGCCGACATCCATTTCAGGTACATGCAAAAGGTAATGCGCATGCCCGATCACCGACTCCCAAAAATTGTGTCTTCGTATTTACTGCGTGAAAAATTACAACACTTCCAAGAGTGGGAAAACCTGGCGGAGAAGCTATCCGTACCTTTACGTTAGGACGACACTATGGAATGGGCGCTCTGGTCAGACAAAATTGTACGTAGGTTGGGTGAGAGCTACAGAGATGAATTTATAAAGGAGGCGCAGCGCAGCTCGGTTCGCCTACTAGGAAGGTAACTAAATTATGAGCTCGGTACAGTCAGCTACTTCTCGGATGTATATACGATTGACCAAACTAGAAGCATATTTATGGCACGTGGTGAGATTCTGGCACTAAATTTCATACCACATATAAGGTCTGGAAATTGTACGCTTTGTAATATGAGAGTGCGTGAGGACATACTACACTTTCTTGTCGACTGTCCCATTATAGCAGAGACCAGGCAATTGTACTTCGGAGGAACTGCTTTTGGAAGGGAGATGGTCTTGGATCTCCTAAATGAATCAAATTGGACGTTGCTCTCCTCTTATATTGCTGCAGCATTAAGGTACAGACACAGAATTGTAGCGGAGGACTTTTAATAAATTATAGATTTAAAAATAATTAAACACAATAGAAATAATAAGCAATAAAAGCCTGAGGAGTTTGCCGAAATGTATAATCTAAATAGTAATAGAGTAAAAAAAAAAAAAAAAATTGGATCTTTAATCTATCTTTATGATGCAGCTTGGCAGCCGTGTGTAGCACTGGTATGAAGATGGAAAAAGGATCAGGCTGACGGTTTATATACCATGCCTTTAGTATATCTCTTAACGTTTCTTTTAAATTCGATACACATGTATGTTGTAAAATTTTGAAAAATTCCATTTAAATAAAGACTACTACTACTTCTACTGTAGGTAACTTCCAGAAACAGTTCACCAAAACCAAACAATTAAAAGTGGTAAAAAACACTACGTTTTCTCACATCAGCATCAACAGCTGAGTCGATATAGCCATGTCCGTCTGTCCGTCTGTCTGTCTGTCCGTCCGTCCGTATGACCGAAGAGATCTCAGAGATGGTAAGAGATAGAGGTTTGACATGTATGGCTATATCGACTCGGCTGTTGATGCTGATCAAGAATATATATACTTTATAAGGTCGGAAATGATTCCTTGTGCCTGTGCCGATGCTGAAGGAATGATAAAGATCGGATGAACGATACTCAAGTTATGAGCAAAAAACGGTTAGTTTACACTCACCCCACCCATAACCTAAGCATTGCGTTCAGCAGAAGCAATCTTAGTGAGAGAGAGAGAGAGAGAGAGCACACTGCGTTGTTTGTTAACTGGCCGTTTGACTCGTGACCAAATGCGAGCTGCGACATTAAGGGTGCAGAGTATGTTATAGTCGGGCTTGACCGACTTTCTTTCTTGTATCATATTGTGATGGCGGTCTCAATTCATTATTCAGAATGCAATTTGACCGCCGACCGCGGCCTTAATTCACGCGGTCTAATTTCCATCACTCGTTGCGAAATAATTGATCGCACAGTTTTGTGACGCACCGTACAAAAAGTGGAAGTCACTTTGAAAGTTGATGTGTGTTTTTGTTAATTTTAGCGCATTTTGCGTAATAAAGCACACAATGACTAATACTTTAAAAGAAAGTTGAATGTTAGAGGATCCAAAAAAAATTATTTGCAGCAAAAATATTTTGTCGGTTTTTATCAATGGACGTGAATCCTTTGTCACGCACGCTACATTTTTACATAATTTTATTTATGTGTTTTTTGTTATGATGATAAATAAAACTTTCAGTTAATTGCAATCACATGGTTTCTTATGGTTTCGTTTGCATTGTTTTTTTACCCTGTGTACCCTCAGAAAGATTTTAGATAGCAAAAGTTTTATAAAAAAATAATATGCAATATTAATGTCAAAATGAGAAAAATTGTGCTATCGCGGCAGTGAAACCGAAAATTTTCAAACGGGCTATTAATAAATTTAAGATTGGCTTACATTAGTTTAATTGAATTGTTTCCCTATGAAAATATGAGAAAACGTAGTGTTTTTTACCACTTTTAATTGTTTGGTTTTGGTGAACTGTTTCTGGAAGTTACCTACAGTAGAAGTAGTAGTAGTCTTTATTTAAATGGAATTTTTCAAAATTTTACAACATACATGTGTATCGAATTTAAAAGAAACGTTTAGAGATATACTAAAGGCATGGTATATAAACCGTCAGCCTGATCCTTTTTCCATCTTCATACCAGTGCTACACACGGCTGCCAAGCTCGTCATCATAAAGATAGATTAAAGATCCAATTTTTTTTTTTTTTTTACTCTATTACTATTTAGATTATACATTTCGGCAAACTCTCAGGCTTTTATTGCTTATTATTTCTATTGTGTTTAATTATTTTTAAATCTATAATTTATTAAAAGTCCTCCGCTACAATTCTGTGTCTGTACCTTAATGCTGCAGCAATATAAGAGGAGAGCAACGTCCAATTTGATTCATTTAGGAGAGCCAAGACCATCTCCCTTCCAAAAGCAGTTCCTCCGAAGTACAATTGCCTGGTCTCTGCTATAATGGGACAGTCGACAAGAAAGTGTAGTATGTCCTCACGCACTCTCATATTACAAAGCGTACAATTTCCAGACCTTATATGTGGTATGAAATTTAGTGCCAGAATCTCACCACGTGCCATAAATATGCTTCTAGTTTGGTCAATCGTATATACATCCGAGAAGTAGCTGACTGTACCGAGCTCATAATTTAGTTACCTTCCTAGTAGGCGAACCGAGCTGCGCTGCGCCTCCTTTATAAATTCATCTCTGTAGCTCTCACCCAACCTACGTACAATTTTGTCTGACCAGAGCGCCCATTCCATAGTGTCGTCCTAACGTAAAGGTACGGATAGCTTCTCCGCCAGGTTTTCCCACTCTTGGAAGTGTTGTAATTTTTCACGCAGTAAATACGAAGACACAATTTTTGGGAGTCGGTGATCGGGCATGCGCATTACCTTTTGCATGTACCTGAAATGGATGTCGGCTGTATATACGTGAAGAGGCGAAAGTCCAGTTTCTAGATATATCATTCTGTTTGGCGTATACTGCGGCAGGCGGAATAATCTTTTAATGAAATACCTTAGTAGGCATTCTACTTCGTCGAAGTGGTATAACCCCCACACCTAAGCGCCATAGGACATAATGGACCTCACCGCTGCACTGAAAAGCTTGTATTTTGTGCTAGTAGGCACATCCTTTTTGCCAAGCAACGTCCTCCAGGTACAATTGATGGCTACTTTGGAGTCTGTCAGTTTGTTTTTTAGATGCAGATTGAATCTGGCGTTGTGGTTGAAGTAAACTCTTAAATATTTGTAGCTTTTGACTACTCGTAGCTCAACGCCCCGACGCAAGCTTCCCGTTTCGGTGGTAAACCAGTGTTACAAGATTGTGCCATCCCATACTGCTTGTCGGTTGTTTTTGTAGAGGTTCTCCAAGATTTTAATGATTTTTGTAGACATGCCTAGGTTGTACACCTTTAATAAAAGGGATCGCCTGTCTATGGAGGCGGATGCAGCTCTGAAATCTACAAAGAACGCGTACAGCTTTCTGCCACTTGAAATGTACTTCTCCGCGATACTCGAAAGACAGTAGACGTTATCAATGGTAGAGTAGCCCTTCATGAACCCGGCCTGAAACTCTGACAGAAGATCTCCCTCGCTTATCCAAGAGTTTAGTCTTTCCAGCAGGATCGCAGAAAAAACCTTAGCTATTGCATTTGGAAAGAGATTCCCCTGTAGTTTGACGCGATCTGTGGGTCACCATTTCTAAAAATTGGAAACAATATAGCCTCCTTGAAAATTTTCGGTACTGTGCCGAGGTCAAATATACAGTTCAGCGATTTCGTTAGTTCTTGTAAAAAGCGGGGGGTGGTAAAACGAATGAACTCAGCAGGGATCCTGTCAACACCCGGAGCTTTGTTCATCTTCATTTTAAAAACTATATTTTTAAGTTCAGCAATGGTTATCGGTTCATCCAGTCTGTTATTTTCTATATATGGAAGTGCAAAGTGTAGTGGGTTCACAGGTGAATTGGGATCTAGACGGTTATGAAAGTAGGTTCCCAACTGCAGCGCTGTAACTTCTCCTCCTTTAACAAAGCTGCTCCCATTTAGTTTTCTGATGGCTACCCAATATGACTTGTTGTCTGTTATTTCCTTTAGGGATTTGGCCAGACTTGCAAAGTAACGACTGCGGGCAAGGTAGCATTTCTTTTTATAGTCCTTGTTTGCCTGATGGTAGCATCTTAAGGTCTCGGGAGTGCCTTCGGATCTTGATAAACGTAGCCAGTGGAATGAGCGATCTCTTGCAGCCTCACAGTCTCTGTCAAACCACACCTGTTTAAATTTTTTGTGGTCTTGGATCTTTGGTTGAATTACCGAGTTTTTATGCAGTCCATTAGACTATTCAGATCGCAGCAGTGAGTATTGACTACCGGGTTGCTCAATTCCAGGTTATGGTCGAGGTTTCGTCTATAGTTGCTTGCATATTTTTCTGACCATCTAAGCTTTGGCAGCAGGTTTAGCTGCTCAGTATTGTTATTTTGCTCTGCCGAAAATGTATGGCTTATTAATAGTGGTAAGTGGTCGGAATAAATCAAACTATTCACCTTAAAATCTTCTACCAATGAGAGCCATGAACCTCTTACTAAGCAATAATCAATTGCCGATCTTTCCGTGCCTCGTACAAATGTGTGGTCTTTTTTTTTTTTTTAAATCAAGCGATTTTATACATATAGAGAGCGCGCGGTCTTACTTCATTTTGTGCTGGCGGTCTAAATTCATTTTGTATAATGAAATTAGACCGCGCGGTCTAATTTCATTTTGTGATGGCGGTCTAAATTCATTTTGAAAAATTAAATAATGCCGCGCGGTCTAATTTCATTTGATGGTCGCGGCCTAAATTCATTTTGCAGAATGAAATTAGACCGCTATGCTAAATGTACCGCGGCCTAAATTCACACGGTCTAATTTCACAGAGCCTTTCGCAACCTATTTTTATACAAGTTACTCGTAGAGTAAAAGGGTATACTGAAGTCGTGCAAATGAATGTAACAGGCACAAGGAATCATTTCCGACCTTATAAAGTATATATATTCTTGATCAGCATCAACAGCCGAGTCGATATAGCCATGTCCGTCTGTCCGTCTATCCATCTGTCTGTATGAACACCTAGATCTCAGAGACTAGAAGAGCTGGAGCAACCACATTTAAATTCTAGACTCCTTTTTGGCTGTCCCGCCTTAGACACACAGGAAGGCTATTAAACGTTTCTTTCCATGAGTAACGGGTATTTCGAAGTCGGTTAGAGCCGACTTTAACTCACGCTCTCGTTAAATTATATTTTATGCCATTCGAAAGTACACTTCAATCTCACTAAACACTGTGTATAAGTTGAAGGTATATCTTTGAAAAACAAAAATATGTTTATATTTTAATCCAAAAACGAGTACGAAAGTAGCGTTCGTCACGCGGAAGTTGCCCATATAAAACTAATAGCAATAATAATAGTAATAAAATATTGTCGAGATTACTGTTCACGCAAATACCAAGGATAAGTTTTGGCTAAAATTAATCCATAACAAGATAAACTAACTAACTAAGTATATTGCTAAGTCCAAAAAAAAAATTTAACAATGTAACTTAGATTTCCTATAGAAATTTCAAAGGTCGCATAAATGAAGTAAAAATTAAGCATTTTGAAAATAACTACTGATCAGTTTTAGTACGTATTTAGTGCGTACTTTTCATAGTGCTTCAGAGTACGTATGCGTATTTCAACTTTTGCGTCTGCGTACTACGCATACTCAGTTTTTTTCTGATGCGTAGTGTGCGTATGCGTAGCCTACTATTTCTAATGCGTATGCGTATATATGCGTATTTTAAAAAACGCGTACTACGTGGGTAGTACGCATTGATGACTACGCATTGCAGTTCTCTGGAACGTATTACCTTCCAACACCTCGGTGATTACAAAAGGGCCTCTGAACGTTGGATCTAGTTTCGTTTGGTGTCTCTCGTACGTACTCTCCGCTTTTATATTTAACCACTTTAGCCTTGTTCCTGTCAAATCTAACCTTTACATAGTCCGCTGCCGTTTGCATGTTCCTAACAACCTGCGCTCTCGCTTCAGATATGTCAACTTCATTTTCACTGTCACCAATTGGAATTAAACCCATTGGTCTAGCAACTTTGCCAATAAAGAGCTCCAAATGACTCAAACTTGTAACACGATTTGCTGTACAATTTAAGGCTAACTGTACTTTACCCAACGCATCCTGCGACGATCGTTCACTTGTCTCAACCACAGTCAACAAGTTTTTCAAGGTGCTCATAACTCGCTCAACCTGCCCGTTGGCACGGCTTGCAACAGGAGCAATCAAATGCAGCTGTATTTTGTTTGAAGAACAAAACTCAGCAAATTTCTCACCTGTAAAACTTCTACCCTGATCGGCTATAGCGCGAACAGGCACCCCAAACATAGAGATTGAAGATTTCAAAGCATTAACACAACTATTTGCATCAAGCGTAAAAGTGTGGTGTAAATAGACATACTTTGTAAAAGCATCGATCTGGACTATTACATACTCTTTGCGATCGCTTTTACCACTCAGTTTTCCAGATATATCTATATGCACCGTGTGCCAAGGAATACTGACTTTGGGAATAGCATATAGTTCAATCTGAGTTTTTCCTGACGAAGATTTAGCTACTCTGCATGTGATACAGTTCTCCACAAATTTACGAACATATTTGGCCATGCACTCAAACCAATAATGGTCATACGCTTTGTCAACAGTCTTCTGCCAACCCAAATGCATAATCGCCTCGTGTACCTGGTTTATAACAGACCATCTAAATGCACGTGGCACAACTATCAAACATAGAGTCTTGGAATTTCTCTGAACTTTTCGATATAAAACACCTGATCTCAATTCATAGGTTCTTGCCAAATCTTCAGAAAGGTCATTATCATTCAATCTAGCGACTAATTCCACTAAATCTTGATCCAATCGCTGTTCTGCAAGAAGCCAGTTTTCTGAAATTTCTGTAAGATCAATTTGCTTTTCAATATCTTTGCTTTGTGCCTAATTTGATTTGAGTGGCAAAGGATTTCTGGACAGAAAGTCCACATGTGCCAGCCGCTTTCCTTCTCTGTACTGTATTTCAAAACTAAATGACTGCAAAATTAAAATAAAAAAATAAAATTTAGGTGACAGCTCAATTTTATTTCACGACGCCTTTAATGAATTGCAGTCAGTTAAAAATTACAAAGTTTCTACCATGTAACTAATGGCGAAAATGCTTTACAGCATTGACAACTGCCAATGTCTCCAATTCATAAGAAGTGTATTTAGACTCACATGGAATGGTGGTCTTACTGTAATACTCCACTC